>JBBBVM010000045.1:6532419-6878983 GCA_037355625.1 Petunia x hybrida
AGAAGAAATAGACATTAATCGAGCTTTATGGAAAAACATCCATGCCAATTTAACTCTCCTATAAGAAGGAAACTCCAAAAATTTACCAGAAAACCTTTTATAACTGAGACAAGCTCATAGAATAACATGACTCAACTAGCGTCTTGAACCAATAGGAGACACGTAGATCGAGTATTACTTACTAATCATTTACACTGGAAGAAACAATGGCACTTTCTAATGGTGATGAATAAGAATCTCGTCATCTAACCAACACTGAATTCCGAGACTAGATTCATGGAAAAGTTCTTTTCGCGCAGCGAACGAAATGAAAAGCATCGCCAGTTTGAGCGGATTAGACAGGGTAGCCTATCAGTTTCAAAATATAATATTAAATTCTCTAGGAGGGCTAGATGTGCAATAGAACTAGTCCATGAACCTTCCGAGAATCTTCAAAGATTTATTGCTGACCCTTCTCCTTCCTTGAGATCCCAGATGGCTCGAGAAATTGAGGTTGGGACTTCATTTGATGTCATTGTTGATATTGCTCAGAGGTATTAGACATACCACAAGTTAGAGCGGGAGAGTAAGAGATCCCACGGCCCTAGTGGGCACCATACCTCATTTGGAAGTAAGAGTTCTGATTATTTTGGGAGGTTACTTGCAAGGTTATCTCAGCTTTTAGAGCGTGATACTCAGAGTGCGTGAGTAGTTCATCAAGATTAGACTCAACTTTCTCTTTGTAGCTTTCAACAATCTGCCCAACTTCTATTTTCAGCGAAAAGGTATTATCACTATCGTGAATCTGGTTATCCTTTGAGGAGTTTTCCCTTAATCCGGAAAGTAGGCAGTTGTCTTTTCTTCCACCATCAGACCACCATCATACACCTGCCCAGTCGCAGGGGATTTCATTTAGGGCTCAATCAGCCAGAGAAATGCCACCATCTAATAGAGGTTGAGAGAGTGGTGGTTGTGGTTCTTATGGAAGTACTTATCGGGGTAGTGGTTCAGCTCAAATACAGAGGCAGTTCTATATCGTAAAGTATATCAACTAAATTACCTTATCTTTTAAAGATAGTTCTCTCTATTTCTTGTTTAGCCTCACTAGCCACGGTTCGACTAAATTACCTTACCTATTACCATGGTGGTTTTATTTAAAACGGAAAAGGGCCAAAAATACCCTTGAACTATTGAAAATAGAGTGATTATGCCCTTCGTTTGATTTTGGGTGCAAAATTACCCCTACCGTTAGTCAAGTGGAGCACAAATTCCCCTCTTCACTAACAGAACTCTACATCAGATTTAATAGGTCACAGTATACCTTTTTTTTTGCTGAGTTGGAAAGTAGGTTGGAAAAAGCAAAAACGCCTCTCTTATTTTTCATGGCATCATTTTATCTGTGACAAAACCAATTATCCCAAATTTGGCATTTAGAAAAATATCTTACCAGAGAAAGACATTCTCTGTATGAGCTTGAGGACCTATGGTTGAGACCTCAAATCCACAGCCATGGATATCATTTGCATTCCTCCTTTGAAGTACTTCAAGACCTTTATCTAAACAAGTACTTATCTCCTTGTTTTTCAGTTATTGAACCTCACCTCTCAAAAATCCATGTTACTCCTTTCAAAAAAGGTCATGCAATTTATGAATAGTCGATAGTTCTTTCTTAAAAAAACTCTGATCTTTTATTGTGGGAATAAATAAGATCATCATTCATAAATGTCACACTTCTGGTTTTACATTTGCATGTTGATACGATCTTAAGCGCTAAGAAATAGGAAACGATCAATAAAACGATAAAATCAACAACATAAAGTAAATGATAGAAGGGAATTAGGGAAAAGATAGAAGAAAGAAAGGAATCAATCCCAAAAATTGTAGGAGCAAGTAAATTAGAACACTACAATAAATTGTAATATTCTAATCTTGATGAATACAATCAAAGACCAATATCCGAGTGGAAGAGACTTGAACTCAAGCAATAGATCTCTCACATAAGAGAATCCAAGAGAGATCCAAGAAGAGAAAAATGGATTAAACCCACACACACTCCCACAACAGTATTCTCAGTCATCCAAAATCTAGCTTCTGAATAAATCCTAGAATTAGGATATTTATAGTACCTACTTAATTACAAGGATAAATAGACTACACAGCCCCTAATATTAATTCTTCCAATCTGGTCAACCGCCCTTAAGCACGATCGCACGCTTATCCTCGTGAACGCGTTCAACAATTCCTTGATATCTTCGTGGTGGCGCCTGACGACTCGCGATCGCGTAATGTAATTGAAGCTCTTCACAGAGGCGGATCCAGGATTTAAAATTTCTGGGTTCAGGGTTCTAATCTTTTCAAGTTACTGGATTCTAAATTAATAACTTTTATATATATATTATATGATATGAATTTTTTAAGACAAATACAGAGTATGGACCAAAGTCACTGGGTTCTGTCGAACCACGGAACCATGGCTAGATCCGCAACTGGCTCTTCATTGCGACCGCGCTGTATCCCTCGCGATCGCGAATAATACACAGATTCCAAATTCTAGTAAGCTTGCATTTGCCCATTTGGCCACCTTTTGACTTGAGTCTTGCTTTCCCTCACTTCTTATAGCACTCCAAGCTCTTGATGTCTAGCATGAACCCTCCACGGCTTAGAGTGCCAATCCGGATCGCATCACATATGTAGTTGTATTTTCATTTGGTCTCGAGTTTGAAACACACTTAGACACTTGTGAAAAACCAAACCTCTTTAGCCAATTTCTCAATATATTGATGTAATCACAACCAAATTTTATAGCAAACATATTACTGTAGTAGATTTTCCAATGCAATTGTGAAAAAAACGGACACACCAAACAAAGTTTTAAGTGAAAACTCTTGACTCTTATTGATGAATGAGTCCTATATTTATGCAAGAAAACTAAAAACCCTACCTTGGTCACCAAGTATACTCCTAATGGGCTTAGCCAAACTAATTGTACAATTTACCCTAATTATATACACCTTACACAAATAACCTACCCTACCTATACAATTGCGCAAATAATCCCTAATATATTCTAATACCCTCCCTCAAGTTGGAGCATGAGGATTTCTTATACCCAACTTGTTAAGAAAATACTCAAACTGTGCCCGTCCAAGTGCCTTCGTAAAAATATCAGCCAGTTGCGTGGTCGTAGGCACATAGCTGTGACAGATGGTCCCTCCGATAATCTCATTCTGAACAAAGTGACAGTCGACCTCGATGTGTTTAGTGCGCTCGTAAAAAATAAGATTCCGAGCGATATGTAATTCTGCTTGGCTGTCACACTTTAAATGTATCAGAGAGTTGTGCTCGATCCCTAGGTTCCATAATATCCCTTTCAACCACTTCAATTCACACATGGTCATTGCCATAAACCGATACTCTACCTCTGCTGAAGACCTTGACACAATTTGTTGCTTCTTTGTTCGCCATGATATCGGTGAGTACCCTAATGATACATACCAACCAGTCAATGATTGACGTGTCAACAGACAACCTGCCCAATTGGAGTCTCACCATCCGTGCAATCACAGATCACACTGAGAACTCAGTACGATACCTTGTCCCGGACAACCTTTCAAATATTGGATAACCCTAAGCGCCGCATCCATATGCTCAACACAGGGACTCTACATGAATGATGACAACATATGCACACTGTAGGGCTAATCCGGACGTGTAAAACACAAGTAGATCAATCTTCCAACCAGTCTCCGAAAGCGTTTGAGATCTTTGATAAAATGACCAGTCGCAAGCGCCAAGCGATGGTTCTGCTCTATTGGTGTACCAACCAGTTTTGCCCCCAACAAGCCTGCTTCCAATGTGATATCCAAAGCATACTTCCTCTGACACAGGAAGATCTCTTTCGGAGCCCTTACCACTTCAAACCTCAAGAAATATTTCAAAGTGCCTAAATCCGTCATATGAAAGCATTTTGAGAGATGCAACTTAAAAATTCGAATTGACCTCGAATCATTACCATATATAATTAAATCATCTACATAAACGAGCATATTCAAATTCACATTTTCCTTTTTCATCGTAAACAATGAGTAATCCAAATACGATTGTCGGAACCCATATTTCTTAAGAGCAGCCGACAAATTTACTAACAAATACTTGAGAGCTTGTTTTAAACCATACAAGGATTTTTGGAGGCGACACACATTTCCTTTCCCGTTCATGCGATGCCTCACAGGCAATTTCATATACACTTCTTCACGAAGATCACCATGCAAAAATGCATTGTGCACATCCATCTGATGTAATGCTCAATTTTTAGCTGCAGCCATGGCTAGAAAAACTTGGACAGTCACCATCTTTGCAACCGGTGTAAATGTCTCCGTGTAATCAACTCCTTCAATTTGATGATTCCTAAAAATCACCAGTCGTGCTTTGTACCTTTCAATAGTTCCATCTGAGTTATACTTGATCTTATATACCCATCGGCAGTCGAGGCCTTCTTTCCCGGAGGCAAGCGAACTATCTCCCAAGTCTTGTTTGCTTCCAATGCCTTCAACTCTTGCTCCATGGTTGTTCTCCACTTTTCATTTTTCACCGCCTCCAAACAGGAGGTAGGCTCATGTCCTTGTATTATAGCTGCAAGAAAACTCACATGCTTTGAAGAAAAATTATCACAATTGACATAATGTGTTAGAGGATAGGGCTTACCAGAGGGTTGTTGAGAAACAGATGAACAATCAGACATTCGGACGCAGGACGATACCCGGTGACTCAACTTTTGGAACGTATTAGTAACAAAATCTCTCAACAAAATACTTTCTTTCTTAGTCCGTATTCCACGGCCCAACTCTTCCACCAACACATCATTTTCAATGTGTCCGGGATCAACATTGGGAATAATTTCGGGGTTCAGATCTCCATGAACCATTTCTTCAATTCCCCGAGTCGTTTGAGCATCATTGTCAACACCCCCTTCCTCGCACATTCTCTTTTTCTTCCAATGCTACGGTCATAGGAGCTGTTTCTTGACTCTGTTTTTCTTTCTCATCCTCCTTAGATGCAAACATAAATTCCTTTTCTTAAAACACCACATCTCTTGATATCAAAAACTTCTTTACCTCCAAATCAAATACTTTCCACGCTTTCTTCCCGTTTGGATATCCCAAGAATAGACATCGATGACTTCTACTCTCAAATTTGTCACCTGTTCGTCCTTGATTGCGAGCATAATATAAGCAACCGAACACTCTCAAATGGTCATAATTCGGTGTCACTCCCATCAAGATATCGTAAGGTGTCTTACTATTCAACAACTTAGTGGGCGTCCGATTAATTAAATAACATGCCGTCATCATACATTCTCCTCAGAAATCAATCGGCAAATTAGCTTGAAAATGTAGCGCCCGTGCTACATTAAAGATATGTCGATGTTTTCGTTCAACTCTGCCATTTTTCTGTGGTGTCCCAATACAAGAAGTCTGGAACAATATCCCTTGTTCAAGAAAGTACTCTTTCAAACTTACAAACTCAGTTCCATTTTCACTCCAGACGTACTTAACCAGTTTATTAAACTGTCTTTCTGCCATCGCAAACAAACTTTTCAACTTCTGTCCGACTTCTTTCTTATCAATTAACAAAAACACCCATATACATCATGAACAATCATAAAAAACAGTAAAAAATATGATGCACCACACGAGGATTCAGTTCTACAAGGACCCCAAAATTACAATGAATTAAATCAAAAGGTTCGGCAGCTTAATTATCACTTGAAGGAATAAATTTTTGTTTGCTTCGCCCTAAGGCATACATCACATGCATTTTCTTCTAAGCTACCTTTCCTACTTATCTTCTAGAACTGAAAGAGATTTTTTCACTTGCATCGAAGGATGCCCTAACCTTTGATGCCACAAATCTATCACATCAACCTTCATAGCCTTCACCGGGGGTATCGTCCAAAAATAATAGAGTCCATTCTTTTGTTCACCCACTCTAATCAACTTCCCCGTAGCCCGGTCCCGCATAACACATAAATCATTAGTGAAATTTACATTGCAAACAACTTGATTAATTAATTGAGACACAAAAAGCAAATTGCAAGTCATTTCGCGCACATATAACACTCCGTGAAGAACCTTGTTTTCATTAAATCTGATGGATCCTTCTTGCATCGCCATCATACTAATTCCGTCTGGTAAACCTATCGGACACTTGGGTATTGTCCATAAATTCTCCAAAACACTCATCTGTCTGGTCATATGATCCGATGCTCCCGTATCAATAATCCACAGAAGATGAATTTTCTTACCGATCGATAGTTGACTTGTACTTGTCTTCTCCTTGTTTAGCAACTCGAACAGAATCTGCAACTGATCACTTGTTATTCCTGACAAGTTAGTTTGTTCGGGCACAATCATGTGTCCGGTCTCTCCACTTTCAGATGCAGCTTGAGCAACATTTGCTCGATTACCACCACATCCTCGGCTAGCATTTGAACCATACTGTTGATTTCTACGGCCTCTACCTGTCATACTCGATTTTGGACTCAACTCGAACTCGAGGCGAGTCGGGTTTCGGATTTGACTGGGTGAACTCGTTTGAGTTGAGGTTTTGGAGTCGCCACCTAATATGATTTCTAAGGCATATTAGGTCAACTAATGTCTAGAGTCAAGTTCAAAAAGGTCAACTAGTCTATTTCTGAGATTCTATATGGGTAAGAAGTCCAAATGACTGGGGGAAGAAGGTGTTAGGCACTTCCCCGAGTCCCACAAAAGTGGTTACCGTACGAGTCTTAGTTTTGGGATGTAAACAGTGTATATTGTCATAAATAACTAACTTGGGAATTAATTTGGCATTCTAGTTCAGAATATAACACATTCATGCAATTTCAAACAGTTCTCATACACGACCTATATTTGAGCCTAATCGTAGTCTACGGCCTCATCACGCCTAATCGTTGATATGTGTTAACATATAAATAAGTATTCAATTCTAATTCATATATGCAATCTACACGTGAGAAAGTTTTGTGCAAACAGTCCATTTTGCAAATAAATTCAGATTTAGTAAGAAACCAAAGGGGGTTTGTTTAAAAAAAAAAATTGGCCATTTAGGGTCGGTGTGACTCGTCATTAATTGTCGAGCCCTAACCTTAATGGCATTTTTTGTGTTGGGGTCGGATTTTGGAAATTTTTTATAGGAAGAGAGGCTATTTTTGAGAAACGGATTCAATAAAGCACATAAATGCAGATAAGGGGGCTGTCGCACATAATAGTATACATATAAGTATTAGACATGCAAATATATGGTTCAAATCATAGTTATAACTTTACGAAAATATGTTTAAGATGTATAAACGACCCCTAAGCTTTATACACCGCCTATACACTATTAGATTAGTGTATATGAGCGTTCTATGTAGTCGAAAACAGTTTAAGCACATAAAGGGCCTTTTTTGAAAATACTTTTGGGCCCAGGTTATTTATGCAAAAAAGAGGGGCGACTGGAGTTTTCATAAACAGTCCACATTAGGTGTGAATAGCACAGAATAGCCCCTATTTTAAGATTTCAATTTGTAATGCAAACTAAACATGCTGCTGATACACCTTAGGTGTGAAAAACTTTTGATGAAGGCAAGATTTTAAACCTACTGTCAAAACAAATCAGTTTTCATAAAGATATCAATCCAGAATTATTTTCTCCTAAGTCTAGGCATGATGCATTGTACACAAGGGAGGAAGGGCAAGAGAATGGCTCCTGGGTAGCCTGTTTAGTACAACATCTTTGTTGTACTTCTGTTTTAAGAAGATACAGACAGGGCACCTAGCAAATATACAAATTTTGGGGACAGTTCCTAAGGGAAAGCATAAGGGAGGGGGCATTGATCAAGGACAGTCTCTGTTTCAAAGTCAGAAAATTCCTATC
Organism: Petunia x hybrida; assembly: GCA_037355625.1. Taxonomy (NCBI): domain Eukaryota; kingdom Viridiplantae; phylum Streptophyta; class Magnoliopsida; order Solanales; family Solanaceae; genus Petunia; species Petunia x hybrida. The sequence continues at coordinate 6,540,319 of JBBBVM010000045.1, forward strand.
AATTAGCCAAGGGTTTCTTATTCCAGAACTATCAGGACCAGTTTAAGGAGTTCAAACATTGGCCTTATTGAACCCTCAAGGTTCCCCTGTACACAATAGAGCATAATATGGTCTACATGAGACCAAACACAGCTGCAAGCAAACAGAGTTAGCAGGGGATGGAGAAAGGGAAGTCCAGGGTTAAAGGGAGATCTGCCAGGAACAGGTGCAGTCAGTGCACCTTTATAATGTTGCTATGATTTTCAGATGTGCAGAACATTCAAAGAAGACAAAGTAGACCACTAATTTAGGCAAAAACAAAGATAGGATAAGAGGTCATGCTAAAGAAACAACACTCACACAGAAGCACTAAGCAATCAGTAGTGAAATAATGTATTATGCCTCTAACTGTTCCTTGACAATGTTGACATAGTTTTAAACAAAGGTGCAGATACTACTTAGGACACACAGGACCAGAACATAACATAGTAAATTAGCTTTAACATGACAAGAGTATATCAGACACACACATGTATATGCAGAAGTAATAGGTGATCAGGGAAGAGGATGAATACTTTTAGGTAATGTGAGATTGAATGCAGACAAAGGAGAAGAGATGCAAGAACCCCAACAGACAACCAGTAATCAATAATCTTTCAGTAATTAAACAGGGAGAATGGGATTTCAGAAAGCTCTGCAGATTTTACTAAGTGTACCAGTTTGTTTCTGGATTTTTTAATGTGCAGAACCTGTCCTTTTAGTCGAAAAAGAGGATAGCTTATATAGGTAAGATGATAGCTTATATAGGTGAAGAGTAGGGGTTTGAAAAGCAATGGGTAATAGTTAATAAGGTAAGGAATAATAGCCTTCCAAGAATAACAGGGGATAAATTTGAGTCAATCTTCCAAAAATAGAGCAGTCAATCCCAAATTCTAAGGCCAATCAATATTGGATTGATTTGAGAACCTCCCCTCAAACTTAACGTAGTCTAGGTTCACAAATCCACTTATAAACAAATTTGAATTTCGATAGGTCTCAAAAGATCCAAATATCAGTGATCATACTAATTTACCTTATAAATTCCACTCACAGATTCAAATCAACATAAATCAAAATCTCTTGAATTATGTAAATCAAGACACCAGTTCAGATTTTAACAGATGAGTCACGAATTTACGCAAGCAATGCACAGTAAGATGATTCAACCAATTCAAACAAACCAATGCAGTTATAAGCTTAAATTCAAAAAGATAACACAGAGTTAAGCCCTATCGCGTTAAAACCAAAGTGTAAAACAGGCTCAATTGTGATGTCTAAACAATCAACCATTCACAAAAGTCGTAAGTCATGTAAATCAATTAACGAAAAACAATAATCCTGTTAATCCCTAGAGAAACATAGGAGATTATATGTATAGAGTCACACAGGTTTCATAAAATCAAAAGAAAATAGGGTTACCCGTTTACCAGAGAATCGGGTTAATCGTGACCCGTTATGAAACTAACTTCGCATAGTTTTCTTACCCCTTTTAAGCAGTAACATCCCTAAATTGATGACCTGAGGCCCGCCGAAGGCGTCTCTCTGTGGTAGTGTCACAGTCATCAGAGGTCGAATTCTTGCCCTTTCCCAAACATCATTAAAATTGTATGGGTTTTGTAGCGGACGTCAAGGTGAACACGATGACACCGTTTTCCCTAATTTTCTCCGGCTAAAATGGCCGGAAAAGCCCACTGACAGTGGTGGTGTTTTAAGTAGCCAAGGAGAGAGAGAGAGAGAGATAGAGGAGCCATTATCGAGGATGGGGGTGAGGAAATGAGGATAGACGAGGGGTTTAGGGGCTGTGTGGGGGTAGATTAGGAATTTTAACTTTCAGCCGTTGGATCAAATTAAACGAAGGGCTAGGATTAAGCTACGTAGGTGTGAAACTGGCAAAATAAGCTGATGTGTATACATGCGTGTGCATATATGCGTATATGTATGTATAAATAGTGTATAAATAGGTATAAAATGTGTATAAATATCATATAAATGGATTTTAAATGGTGTAAAAATCATGAAAAAATTAGGAAGTCAATTTTAAAATGTTAGGGAGGCTAAGATGCACAGAAATTGTAATTTTGAGGCTTGGAGCAATTTTGAATAACTCTTGTTAAAAATAGAAACAATTGTAGAAAAATTGTAAAAATGGCTATGATTTGGGACGATGCTTTGAAAATGGCCTTAATCACCAGGATATTATGAGAAGGTAATTTTGAAGATAATAGACGAGGTAGGAATGGAATACACAGGTGTGTGTAAATTAAAAGCCGGTTGATTTTGAAAATAGGGGGGACAAAATTGGGTGTCAATAGCTTCCCCTCTTTGCCTGGGGATGATAAAAGAGTCTTCGGGCAAAGATGTTGACAGTGCGGCAAATTTTGTCATGGCTATAGGAGAACCTACGACTTTGAAGGATGTAGGGTGTCAGGCTGAGATGTTTGCTTTGCTCGGGGTGTATTTCCTGCAATGAAAAATGTATTTGCAACATAATGTGTATATATAAAACGTACCTTCCTGCTAGGCTGGATTGTCTTTCCAGGATCATTGCAATATGAGATTGTGTCTGCCATGCCGTAATTGCATGTCTTTTGCTGTCAAGTGTTAGATTCAACATTGGGTTGTTTGCCCTCCGTCGGTGCCTTGGGCTGCGTACCCTCCGTGAAGAAAATTTAAAATGACGAATTGATATCGGGGGATGTGTACCCTCAATCGACGCCTTGGGTTGTATGCCCTCAGCTAATTTAAAATGACAAATCGATATCGGGTTGTGTACTGTCAATCGACACCTCGGGTTGCATGCCCTCAGCTAATTTAAAACAACAAACCGATATCGGGCTGTGTACCCTCAGTCGACGCCTCGGGTTGTATGCCCTCAACTAATTTAAAATAAAAGATCGATATCGGGCTGTGTACCCTCAATCAACGCCTCAGGTTGTATGCCCTTAGCTAATTTAAATTGACAGATCGATATGGCTTTGTACCCTCAATCGACGCCTCGGGCTGTGCCCTCAGCTAATTTAAAATGACAAATCGATATCAGGCTGTGTATCCTCAATCGACGCTTTGGGTTGTATGCCCTCAGCTAATTTAAAATAACAAATCGATATTAGGTTGCGTACCCTCAATCGACGCCTCGAGTTGTGTGCCCTCAGCTAATTTAAAATGACAAATTGATATCGGGTTGTGTACCCTCAATCGACGCCTCGGGTTGTATGCCCTCAGCTAATTTAAAATGACAAATCGATATCGGACTGTGTACCCTCAATTGACGCCTCGGGTTGTGTGCCCTCAGCTAATTCAAAATGACAAACCTTTGCCGAAGATTAGCTTTGTCGTGCATTGATGAATTGGGTATCTTTCGTGCCTGCATCCAAAGAAAGATTGGTGAGTTGTACGGGGGTTTAGTTTGTGCATTCTTGGCTAGTTTCGCGTTTGCTGTCCACGAGTGCCGGGATCTTGGTTGAGCTGCTAGGGATATGCATAAAATAGTATGTAATGTAGATAATTTTGAAAAGCTTTTATAAGAAAAAGAATGGAATAAAGTAGTTTTATCCTATCGAGTCACAAGTCGCGGTATGTAAGACCAAAGTCGTCGTTCTTTATACTATTCCAAACGAATTTTGTGGGCGCCCTCAAAATTCTGCCCTAGTTTGCATTTTGAAATTTTTGAGAGATCCTCAAAAAATTTCTGCCCCAGTTTCGACTACGTTTGTCCTTTAGGAATTTTTAGAGTTCCTCAAAAATTCTGCCCCAGTGTTTGCTTTGTGTGGGGAAAATGAGATTTTTGTATTTATACAACCGAACCTTGAATAGGTTGCCTACGTATCCCACTTGGGGAATCAGGTGGTGATGTAGTTCAGATTACATAATGTGCTGTAAACAATGGGAAAGTCCCTAATCAATGTGAATCCCTATACATAATATCTCTTGATAGCGTCTGAGTTGATTGGTTTTGGCCAGACTTCTCCATCCATCTCTGCCAGTATCAATGCTCCTCCATTTAGAACTCTGTGAACCATGTATGGTCCCTGCCAGTTTTTTGCAAACTTGCCTTTTGCTTCTTCTTGATTTTGGAATATCTTCTTCAGTATTAGTTGCCCAGGTTCAAAGGATCTCTCTCGGACTTTCTTGCTGAATGCTTTGGCCATCCTTCTCTGATATAATTGCCCATGACATATTGCATTCAATCTCTTACCGTTGATGAGGGCTAACTGCTCTATTCTCCCTTTGATCCATTCAACGTCTTTCAATTGCGTCTCTTGGATGATTCTCAAAGATGGTATCTCAACCTCTGCGGGTATCACTGCCTCAGTGCCATATACCAGCAAATAAGGAGTGGCTCCTGTTGATGTTCTCATTGTAGTGCAGTATCCTAACAGAGCATAAGGCAGGTTCTTATGCCATTGCTTTGAAGTGCCCGTCATCTTACGCAATATCCTTTTGATGTTCTTATTGGCCGCCTCGACCGCTCCATTCATTTGAGGCCTGTATGCGGTGGAGTTAAGATGCTTGATTTTAAAGACCTCACAGGTTGCCTTCATCAGGTCGCTGTTGAGGTTGGACCCATTGTCAGTGATGATGGATATAGGGATGCCAAATCGGCAGATCATCTTATCACTGACGAAGTTTGACACTACCTTCTTTGTTACTGACTTGTATGATGCAGCCTCCACCCACTTGGTAAAATAGTCAATAGCCACCAGTATGAAGCGATGCCCGTTGGAAGCGTCTGGCTCGATAGGTCCTATGACATCCATTCCCCAGGCGGTAAAAGACCAAGGCGATCCCATAATGTTCAGCATGTTGGGAGGCACTCGAATCATATCGCCATGGACTTGGCATTGATGGCATTTCTTTGCGTGCTTTATGCAGTCATGTTCCATCGTCATCCAGACATAACCAGCCCTCAAAATATTCTTTGTAAGTACAAAACCATTCATATGTGGGCCACACGCCCCAGACTGTACCTCTTCTAACAATTTAGCAGCTTCTTTGGCGTCCACACATCTCAACAAACCCAGGTCGGGTGTTCTTTTGTACAAAACCTCTTAATTCAGAAAGAATCCATTTGCTAGCCTTCTCAGTGTCTTCTTTTGGAGGTTTGTTGCATCCTTTGGGTAAATGCCTTCTTTGAGAAGTCTTTTGACATCGTAGAACCAAGGATGTCCGTCTGACTCCTCTTCTACATGATAGCGGTAAGCCGGTTGCTCCCTCACTGTCACGGGTATTGGATCAATGTAGTTTTTGTCAGGATGTTTGATCATGGCAGATATGGTAGCCAAAGCGTCCGCGAATCCATTTTGCAATCTCAGTACATGCTGGAACTCTATCTTGGTGAACCTTTGCTTTAACTCCTTTATGCACTCCAGGTATGGCAGTATCTTGGAGTTCTTCGTTGTCCATTCTTCTCGAACTTGATGGATCAGCAAGTCAGAATCTCCGATTGCTAGCAACTCTTGTATGTTCATATCTAATGCCAATCTAAGACCCAAGATGCAGGCCTCGTACTCCGCATGTTGTTGGTGCAAGGGAACCTTAGTTTGGCCGTGACAGGATAGTGTTGTTCAGTCTCGGAAACTAATATTGCTCCAATGCCGACTCCTTTGAAATTGACCGCCCCATCAAAGAATAACCTCCAACCATCATATTCTTCGGTGATCTCTTCTCCCACAAACATGACCTCTTCATCAGGGAAGTAGGTGTGTAAAGGCTCATAATCATCTCCCACCGGGTTCTCGGCCAAATGATCAGCCAATGCTTGGGCTTTTACTGCCTTTTGAGTGACAAAAGTGATGTCGAACTCGCTGAGCAACATTTGCCATTTAGCCAGCTTTCCAGTAGGCATTGGTTTTTGGAAAATGTACTTGAGAGGGTCCATACTTGATATCAGCAACGTTGAGTTGGATGTCGAGTAGTGTCTCAACTTTTGTGCTATCCATGTCTGCGCGCAACACGTGCGCTCCAACAATGTGTAATTGGCTTCATAAGGGGGTGAACTTGTTGCTTAGATAGTATATGGCTTGCTCTTTCCTCCCAGTTGAATCATGCTATCCCAATACACATCCAAAGGCCGAGTCTACCACGGACAGATATAAGATCAAAGGTCGCCCAGGCTCAGGTAAAACCAACACGGGCGGGCGCGACAAGTATTATTTGATCCGATCAAAGGCCTTTTGGCAATCCTTTGTCCACTCGATCACCGCGTCTTTCTTCAGCAGCTTGATGATTGGCTCACAGATGACGGTGGATTGTGCTATGAAACGGCTGATGTAGTTGAGCCTTCCTAGGAAGCTCATAACCTCTTTCTTGCTTCTTGGGGGTGGCAACTCTTTGATGGCTTTGATCTTGGACGGATCCAACACGATACCCCTCCTACTGACGATGAAACCCAAGAGCTTCCCTGTCGGGACACCAAATGCACATTTTGCCGGATTTAACTTCAGATTGTACTTTTGCAAGCGGTCGAAGAACTTACGCAAGTTGTCAAGTTGTTCCGAACTCTTCTTTGATTTGATGATCACATCATCCACATAGACTTCGATCTCTTTGTGCATCAGATCATGGAACATGGTTGTGATCGCTCTCATGTAAGTAGCCCCAGCATTCTTTAACCCAAATGGCATGACTTTGTAGCAGTAAGTTCCCCAAGATGTGGTGAAGGCTGTCTTCCCGGCATCCTCTTCATCCATGAGCATTTGATGATAACCGACGAAACAGTCTACGGAGGATTGTAGTTCGTGATTTGCGCAGTTGTCAATCAAGATACATATGTTTGGTAGAGGAAAATCTACCTTTGGACTTGCTCTATTCAGATCCCTGTAGTCTACACAAACTCGGAGTTTCCCATCTTTCTTCGGCACGAGGACGACATTGGCCAACCAAGTTGGATACTTGACCGTTCTCAGAATCCCCGCGTTGAGCTGCTTAGTTACTTCTTCACAAATTTTCAACAGAACCGATGACTTGAATGTTCGGGCCTTTTGTTTGATTGGCTGAAAGCCCGGATTGATAGGTAATTTGTGAGCTACTACATCCGTGCTTATGCCAGTCATGTCATCGTATGACCAAGCGAATACGTCCTCATATTCTTTAAGAAACTCGGTGTATCGCTGTTTGTCCTCGGCATAGAGGTGTACACTGATCCTTGTTTTCTTCATAATTTCCTTATCTCCCTAGTTTATCACTTCAGTTTCCTCAAGGTTTGGCTTAGGTTTGTTTTCAAATCTTTCAAATTCTTCTTGGGTAGTCTCATCAAAATCATCATAATCAGCTCTAGCTTCTCCAAGTTCCATTGTTTCATTACACGTTGTGATTGTGGACTCGATGGGTTTATTAATGCGGGTGATGAAAAAGTAAAATATTGTAAAATAAAAAGATTAAAGCAAAAATTAAACGGGAAATGGTGCGATGTTTTATTTATGAATCCTTGCAAAACAAAGTTTGTAGGGAGATATATGCAAAAGAAAAGAGAAATGCAAACTCCACGACTCAGGGTCAGGTTTTATTTTGGAAAGCATAAGAAATAAATTTGATCCCCTCAGCTCTACCAAGGTCCACGGTACGCTCGGGCCTAGTTGCTGGTCCAGTTGTTCAACGCCGCTCTAGATCTAGCCTTCGTCAGTCCAGGAGGTTCAACATGTTCTTCTAAGATCACACAACAGTCTTCATCAGCTACGAACAGATTTTGTATTCCTGCCAGCAGATCCTCTTCAGCATCAGCTAGTTTCGGCTCCACTCCCTGTGCTGCGGACACCTCTCCTTTTCGACCATCCAAGTATCCAGCCGAGACAAAGATATGCAGGAGAGTCTTAGCGCTTTTCTTATAGAACTTGAAATCCATTGATGCTTCTTCCATGCTCTTTTCGTAGGTCACAATATACCCTATGCCAGCTTTCTCGTTGTTGTGCCTCATCACAATTCTGATTGGTTCGACCATGCCATTCAAGTTATTGCCCAAACCTTTGCCCGGTTCATTGCCTTGCTTGATCATGATGCCTATAACCCAGTCTCCAGGCCACTTTGCAGGTTGTGGAAGTATGTATGGCTCTTCAATCACTACCTCCATAGGTTCCAGTGCTTTGGGTATCCACACTTGCTTTCCTTTTGCTTCTTCAGAGATGCGTTTCCAATTGGGGCGAGCACTGGGTGAGTACATCGGCCGCTTCTCGGTCTTAGCTGGAAGAGTCTCACAAAATTCTCGTGATGGCACTTCCCAGTCAGACATGACTGGCTCCCAGACCAAGTTCCTTCCTACGTAGCCTTTGCCTCGGCTATCCCAATTAATGCTGTAAAAGTTCCTCTTTCTTTCTTCAACCCCAGGCAGCGCGTTGACCAACTTAGGAGCAAAGTGTGCAGTGTAACCTCCTTGGACCGTGCTTGTGGGGTTCCAACTTGAATTGTAATTCTTACGACGTCCTCCTCGAGTGCCTTGTAGTGCTCCCACAAGTTCTACAGTATAGAATGTCTGGCCACAGGAGCACTCCCTTCAATTACTGGTATGGTTTGCTCATTGTAGATAGAGTTATTTCCTTCGCCAAACACTACTACTTCTTTGTGGTCCCATTCGAAATTCACGGTTTGATGCAATGTAGATGGCACCGCACCAGCCATATGGATCCAGGGCCTCCCTAGTAGCAGATTGTAGGAAAAGAAAATGTCCATGACGTGGAACTCAGCAGTGAACTCCACAGGACCAACCATGATGGTCAAGTCAATCTCTCTAATGGTGCTTCTTTGCGATCAATCAAATGCTTTCACCTTCATGTCGCTTTCCCTTATCTTGCTTTGGTCAATTCCCATTCTTTTCAGAGTGATGAATGGGCATATGTTCAGACCAGAACCTCCATCGATCAGAACTCTTCCCACGAACTAGTCTTTGCATTTGACAGTGACGTTCAAGGCTTTATTGTGATTCAACCCTTCAGGTGGTAGCTCATCTCCGTGAAAAGCAATTCGGTTGGCGTCCATGACTTGTCCAACAATGCTAGCCAAGTTCTCAACTGAAGTGTCCACCAGAACATATACTTCGTCCAATACTTTCATCAAAGCACTTCGGTGACTCTCTAATTTAAGGAACAAGGCCAAAACAGAGATTTGTGCTGGAGTTTTGCCCAAGTGCTCAACTACGGAGTACTCCTTTGCTTGTACTTTCTTCCACAATCCTTCGGACTCTTCCTCGCTAATGCCTCGTCTCTCTTGGATTAGATGTTCAGGAATGTAAATCCTCCCACTCCTAGTCATTCCTTGCGCGACAACGGTCTCAGCTAGAACCTTGTTCTTCCTTTCCATTTCATAGTCCTACGACACTGCCTTGTCGCTGTATGGTGGAACCGCATGGACATAGAATTTAGGAGCTACTTCTACCTCAATGGGCTCCGGCGCTGTGGCGGCTTGAGCAACTGAAGCGGTTGCTGGCGCATTTTCTTTTGCCTTGACAATAGTCCCTTCTAAATTGCATTCTTCATCCACCTCAATCAGGTTCACCTTACCGTCTCCATGATTAGGCAAAGGGTTGCTGTGCACATTCGGAGTCTTTAAATATATCACCTTTTGGTCGATCAAATCTTGTATTTTGTCCCTTAAAGCATAGCACTTCTCGGTATCATGACCGGACCCTCTAGAGTGATAGGCACAGGTTTTCGTTTTGTCAAAGTAAGGTGTCATTCTATCAGGCATTTTGAATGGCACGGGTTGTATGTGACCGGTTGCTTTGAGTCTATCGAACAACTGTGTACGAGATTCAGCCAATGGAGTGTAGTTTCTTTTGGGTCTTGGGTAATTATTGGCGTGAGGCCTTGGTGAGTAAGTGTTGGTATTTCGGTAATTGGGACTTTGTGGGTATGCTGGTCTTTGTGGTGGTGGGTTTTGGTGCATGGGCTGGGTGTTATAGACTGGGTAGGTGGATGTTGGTGGTATGTAGGGATAGGAGGGAGGAGTTGTTTGGTGGTAATGGTTGTGAGTGGGGAAGTGGTCAAGTGATGCAGCCACGAAGGAGACATCGTCTTTCTTCTTTCTTGAGGTGGTAGTGCTGCCATCTTGTAGAGCTTTGTTAGCGGCTTGTAATGCAGCCATGCTCACAATCCTTCCAGTCTTGAGTCCATCTTTTATAATGTCGCCAATCTTGATCAGTTCTCCACACTTCTTGTCTTGCAAATTCAGCATCTTGTCAAAATAGACATCTTTTTGTATGCGAATGAAAGTCGCAACTATCTCAGCGTCTTCCATGGGAGGCTGGACTTTGGCGGCTTCAGCCCTCCACCTATATGAAAACTCCCTAAAAGTCTCAGTGGGCTTCTTCTTCAACTTCTCTAAGTAAAACCGATCAGGCATGGCGTCAGTGTTATGCCCAAAACTGTCAACAAAATCCCCAGCCATTGCTTTCTAGCTTGTCCACTTCTTGGTTTGTTGCTTAGAGTGCCATACTAATGCATCTCCAGTCAGACTGCGGTTGAACAGCAGCATGCAAATCTTTTCGTCATGCCCAACCCCAATAAGCTTGTCATAGTAAGATCTTAAGTGAGCTATTGGGTCTCCACTGCCAACGAACATGTTGAACTTGGGTATTTTGTAGCCTTCGGGTAGTTTCAAGTCGGGATACAAGCAGAGATCCTCATAAGCTAACCCTCGGGTTCCCTTAGCGCCTTGGAGTTGTTTGAACTTCTCAACCAACCATTGGACTTGTTCTTTGGTGCTGTCTAGGTCTTCCTTAGTCCAGGCATACATTTCATGGTCCTTGGTGGGTGATGCCAGGGTTTTGGTTTCGACAGTGAAGGCAGGTATGTTGTTTTGTGTTCCTTTTGGTGGTGCAGTGTGGGTAGGGTAAGGAAGGTCTCTTTCGAGGTAAAGTGGATCTTTGCCGTGAGGGCGAGCAGTTTTGTTCGGTTTAATGATCTCATCAGTATGGGCCAGAGGGATCCTACTTTCCAATTCGAGCAACCTCTGCTCCAGCTTAGTGTAGTTTTCATAAGCTGCCATGCTTTGTTTCTCAGGAGTACCAACCTTGTCGAACTTAGCCATGATATTTCGTCTCGTCCTTGTCCTTGTAGGTAAAGGGGGCGGTGTTGGGATTGATCCTTTGGACCTCAACCGGTATTGCAGCGCGGCCAGAATGCACAAACCAAACTTTCGGGGACTTGGGAACTGAAGTATCAAAACAAGAAGATAAAATGTGAGTACATCTTAGCTTAAATAAAAAAATCGCGTCCTATCATTCGTGGGACCTCTTTCCGTGCCAGAGGTAGGCCTATTGTGGATTCGAAGTAAACATTTGCACCAAACACATCATTTCGTTTGAATAAACATGATCATCACCAATCTAAAACACAAAAAAACGAAATTTTATTTAGTTTGCTTCGCTTTATTACAACCACTAATGACTTGATGAAAATGACAACAAAGAAACGACAAGACGACTCGACTCGACACGACTAGACTAGGCGCCAAGCAAAAAAAGACTTTAGGTTCAAATCAGCTCCAGCGTCTTCCTTTTCCTTATCCTCTTTGGCTTCCTCCTTGGGTTTGTGAACCAGACTAATGAGCGGAGTGTCAGCGAATGTTTCTAGCAAGTCCTTCCCATCCTCCATGTCACCTAGAGCCTTTACTAGGCAGATTTCCAATCCTCTTACTTCCTTCTCTTCCAGCGGTACTGGCTTAAAGTATTCTCCCCATCCCTTGAGTAAATCTTGCAAATTCCCAGTAGCTTGCCTTGCAGTCATGACCTTGCCGGTCCAATACTTGAGTTCGTCTCCTTTGATCTTATCTTTATATAGTCTCCTCATCTCTCTTTCTTGTGTCACCCTTAACTCCTTCTTTCTTTGGTTAAACTCTTGCTTCAACTTCTTGTATTTTTAGCAGCATTTGGAGCTTTGGCTTTCCTTTTCGGTGTAGTCTTGGATCGATACTTTGCCCTATCTTCGTCGAGCCATTGAGGGTAAGTCAAGGTAGCTGTGGGGTTCATCCTACTGTCACGACCACAACAAAATTGCATGGTAATTCTTTTCTCCCACATCGTCAATATGGTGAGGACCATCGGATGCTCGATGCCCTTTATGTCAATGTTGAAACTTCTTCCCTCAGTCAATTGCGGAGTTTGTTGTGTCATGCCCATTTGCTGAAGGATCCTTAGAGGAACATAGTGATGCATTCCTCGGAATCCAATTAATGTCAAAAAGGTGATGTCGTGACCTTGTATGGAGACAAAAAAGCCGGCACAGTGTTCAATCACCCATTGCACTTCTTGCAGTTCCTCGAGCCTAGCATACCAACTTTCCATGTTTGCGGGGTATTCCCATGTCACTGTTCCAGCCATGCGAGTGCCATGTGAGCGAATCCCTCCTTGCCAAGAGGGTTTTGGTGCCACCAGATTAATAGGGATGCTGTGTAAATGCTCTATCAACCAGATCTCTAGCAGCAGATTGCAACCTTCGAAGAAATCTCCTCCCATCCTACATTTGGTCAAAGCCCTATAAAATTCTCCCAAAATCATCGGAACCAAACTCACTTGACGTTTGAAAGCACATTTGCGCAGCCTCCTACTACTCTCGCTAGCCTTATGTCAATCTTACCTCCTTTCTTGGGGAAAACCATGCTTCCAAGAAAGGCAATGAGCAAAGCATTGGATTCAGTCCACTCCCAATCTTGAATCTCCCACGCCCCATTCCACTCGTGTCTAAGTGTTGGATCTCCAAAACTAGAGTGCAAGTATTCCAACATAACTTTTCCATCAATCACTCCCTCGGCATATGGATCATAAGGAGCTCCCAACAGTTCAATGAACTCCTTAGGCTCCACCTCTCGCGGATAGATCATGGTCTCAGGTCCAGGCTCTAACCCCGTTAATCCTCCAAATTCTTCCAACATCGGTGCCAGCTCAAAACCTTTGAAATGAAACACAGCCCTTTTGTAGTCCCAAAAATGGGTAGCAGCTTCAACCAAGCAGTCACGACAGTGTAGTTCTTGAGGGCTATCAACTCCTCCAACATCTTTTGAACATGAGCCTTACTGACAATGGCCAAATCCTCCCACCAAAGTCTGATCAAATGGGGAGGTCGGGAAACAATCTCGAATTGGAGGGTACCCTTTGCAGCCATAGTCTAACACAAAACAAGAAAAAGATAAAGACCAAAACATTCTTATAGTTTTGGTCATGTTTAAACGGACAATCAATATTTTGTGCAAGCGTTCCTTCGAATCAATGCAGGGATGCAATTTGTCACTTTTCGGGTTACAAACCCTTTTTGACATTTGGCGTAGGTTTACTAATGGACTACTACATGCCAAGGACATACAGCCTTCCTATGTTTGTCATTATGCAAAAAGAATAAATACGCATTTTCTAGCCAATTATTCTCATAGATTCCCCAAAATTTATAAATCAGTACATTACAATAATTTGGAAAAGTAAAAATACAAAAGAAGAAATGAAAATGACAGTTTTGACTAGGCAGCACACTCTTTTTCCATATCAGCCCTCTTTGCTTCTCGTGTGAACTCCTTGATTTCTTCCATAGCCTTAACTAAGTATCCTTTGGCTGCTACCAAGTGTATGATGTCTACCTCTGCGCACTCTGAATTCCATTGCTCAAGCTTTGTTTCCAATGCTTCTATCTTTCCCTCTAGTTCTAATGTACGCTTCTTCCACACTCTAATCTCTTCTTTGTTTTCCTTATCCATCTTGCTGGCCTTTAGCATGAACTCTCGGTACCAGATTTGAGCCTCTGCTTCACGATCTCTTACATTTTTTCCCCGACTTGGCCCCACTACCACATTTCCTTTCATACTAGAGTGCAACCAGCTTTTGTAGTTTGGTTCGCATCCAGCATTGTATCTATCAGGCGCTAGCGATGCTTCTTCCATGACTTGTCTTCCTTCCCATGACTTCCTAATACTTTTGACCCTTGGAACAATATCTTCAGTGTAGTCAAATTGATAGTCTTTCGTGTTTGGTATCAATGGTATGATTTGCTTCCTCCCTGCTTACCTCATTACTCTTAGCGGTTGATAAGGTTGGAGGCCTCTTAACCCCATAAGTATCATAAAGGATGCCTTCTCAAAACTAATGATGAAAGCTTATGAAGGAAACCAAGTAAACATCCACTGGATTGAGTCCTCTGTTTTGTCTTCGAACAACTTCATCCATTTCTTATTGCTGCTCGGCTGTTTGAATTTTGAAGTCACATATCATTCTCCAATCAAATAATTATAACCAGCTGGTTTGGACAAGCCTTGCACACCTCTTGCTTTTCTCAAATGTTCTTTGAACCACGCTTGCAGTAGAAGATTACACCCTTGAAAGTATTTTGCTCCCCTTTTGCAACAACTCAAAGCTCGATAAATGTCTGCTACTATCATAGGCACTATAGTGTAACGATAACCATCAATTCCGTTGAATACTGTATGGTCTAGCCCTCCTCCAATCGCCATAGGACTCAAACTCCTTCTTATGACTATCATATGCCCTCAAACGGCCAAACCGAGTGTGAAAATAAGAAAAAGGGATCTTCTTTTGTTGTAAAACTCCCACGTCCACACAACCTACCATCCCTAACTTCTTAAGAAACTCGTCAACTGTGGGGATGCTAGGTGCTAGTATGCGACCCCCTTGCCAACGATGCTTGTCTAACCCCGAGTGTGATACAAAACCCCCTATTTCTTCCAACAAAGGTGTTAATTTAATGTCTCTGAACCTAAACACGTTCAATTCTTCATCCCAATATAACACTGCTGCTTCGATCATCTCCCTACATGGTTCCATTTCTAACAGACAAACCAAATGACCCAAGTGTTGACGTACTTCAGTTTGCTCTCCTAGTGACAAATTGTTCCACCAACGGGTTAACAAAGGGGGTGCGCCCATTGTCATTCCAAAAAGATGGAACTTTTGACTCATTACGACCTAAAAAGGAAAAAAAAAATTTAAAACCCCGTCCCCTTTGAGAATAATTGAACAAATCAAAATGCATTGTTATTCTCGTCTCACTTTTTCTCTTTTCTTTTCTTTTATCTCAAATGCATATAATCATGTCCAAACGTCCCTTTGGGATCGGAAAAACCGTTTAGGTAGTTTGGACAAGTTGAAAACTAGTCGGCTCACGGGAAACCCCTCTTACGGCATGATGCATGCTTATTACAACAGAAGAGTGGTATAATTCTAGACACGGTTCCCAAGGCGGACAGCCAAGGAGTGCGATTATTTGAAAGTTGTACCACGGACCAACTATATTTCAACATGTCCCTCTTAAAAGGTGTTTTAATGGTGAAGCGACCGTGGGATCCACGTAATCGCCGTGTGTGTGAAGTGTCGTTTCCCAGGAGTGGGGGAGTATGGGTGAAGTGTGCAAAATGTCATACAAAGAATTTAATACAATAAATAAAGTGCAAGAAAGAAAAACAAAAAAGGAAACCAAGTTAGCATAGTGATAATAATAGTGAATAACAGGATAGCAATTAAATAAATCCCAAAACAAAGACACGTTGTGGTTAGGACTTTGAGATGTCCCCAGCGGAGTCGCCATTCTGTCATACCTGATTTTGGACTCAACTCGAGGCGAGTCGGGTTTCGGATTTGACTGGGTGAACTCGTTTGAGTTGAGGTTTTGGAGTCGCCACCTAATATGATTTTTAAGGCGTATTAGGTCACCTAATGTCTAGAGTCAAGTTCAAAAAGGTCAACTATTCTATTTCAGAGATTCTATGTGGGTAAGAAGTCCAAATGACTCGAAGAAGAAGGTGTTAGGCACTTCCCCGAGTCCCACAAAAGTGGTTACCGTCCGAGTCTTAGTTTTGGGATGTAAACCGTGTATATTGTCATAAATACTAACGTGGGAATTAATTTGGCATTCTAGTTCAAAATATAACACATTCATGCAATTTCAAACAGTTCTCATACACGACCTATATTTGAGCCTAATCGTAGTCTAAGGCCTCATCATATGCATAATCGTTGATAAGTGTTAACATATAAATAAGTATTCAATTCAAATTCATATATGCAGTCTACACGTGAGAAAGTTTTGCGCAAACAGTCCATTTTGCAAATAAATTCAGATTTAGTAAGAAGCCAAAGGGGGTTTGTTTAAAAAAAAAAAATATTGGCCATTTAGGGTCGGTGTGACTCATCATTAATTGCCGAGCCCTAACCTTAATGGCCTTTTTCGTGTTGGGGTCAGATTTTGGAAATATATATAGGAAGAGGGGCTGTTTTTGAGAAACGGATTCACAAAAGCACATAAATGCGGATAGGGGGGGGGGGGGGGGCAGTCGCACATAATAGTATACATATAAGTATTAGAAATGCAAATGTACGGTCCAAATCATAGTTATACCTTTATGAAAATATGTTTAAGATGTATAAACGACCCCTAAGCTTTATACACCCCCTATACACTATTATAGATTAGTGTATAGGAGCGTTCTATGTAGTCCAAAACAGTTTAAGCACATAAAGGGCCTATTTTGGAAATACTTTTGGGCCCAGGTTATTTATGCAAAAAGAAGGGCGACTGCAGTTTTCATAACCAGTCCACATTAGGTGTGAATAGCACGGAATAGCCCCTGTTTTAAGATTTCAATCTGTGTTGCAAACTAAACATGCTGCTGATGCACCGTAGGTGTGAAAAACTTTTGATGAAGGCAAGATTTCAAACATACTGTCAAAACGAATTAGTTTTCATAAAGATATCAATCCAGAATTATTTTCTCCTAAGTCTAGGCATGATGCATTGCACACAAGGGAGAAGAGGCAAGAGAATGGCTCCTGGATAGCCTGTTTTGTACAACATCTTTGTTGTGCTTCTGTTTTAAGAAGATATAGACAGGCACCTAGCAAATATACAAATTTTGGGGACAGTTCCTAAGGGAAAGCATAAGGGAGAAGGTACCGATCAAGGACAATCTCTTTTTCAAAGTCAGAAAAATCCTATCAATTAGCCAAGGGTTTCTTATTCCAGAACTATCAGAACCAGTTCATGGAGTTCAAACATTGGCCTTATTGAACCCTCAAGGTTTCCCTGTACACAATAGAGCATAATAGGTTCTACATGAGACCAAACACAGCTGCAAGCAAACAGAGTTAGCAGGGGATGGAGAAAGGGAAGTCCAGGGTTAAAGGGAGATATGTCTGGAACAGGTGCAGTCAGTGCACCTTTATAATGTTGCTATGATTTTTAGATGTACAGAACATTCAAAGAAGACAAAGCAGACCACTAGTTTTGGAAAAACCAGAGATAGGATAAGAAGTCATGCTAAAGAAACAACACTCACACGGAAGCACTAAGCAATCAGTAGTAAAATAAGGTATTATCCCTCTAACTGTTCCTTGACAATGTTGACATAGTTTTAAACAAAGGTGCAGATACTACTTAGAATACACAGGACCAGACCATAACATAGTAAATTAGCTTTAATATGACAAGAGTATATCAGACACACACATGTATATGCAGAAGTAATAGGTGATCAGAGAGGAGGATAAATACCTTTAGGTAATGTGAGATTGAATGCAGACAAAGGAGAAGAGATGTAAGAACCCCAACACACAACCAGTAATCAATAATCTTTCAGTAATTAAACAGGGAGAATGGGATGTCAGAAAGCTGTGCAGATTTTGCTAAGCGTACCAATGGGTTTCTGGATTTTTTAATGTCCAAAACTTGTCCTTTTAGTCGAAAAAGAGGATAGCTTATATAGGTGAAAAGTAGGGGTTTGAAAAGCAATGGATAAAAGTTAATAAGGTAAGGAATAATAGCCTTCCAAGAATAACAGGGGACAGATTTGAGTCAATCTTCCAAAAATAGAGCAGTCAATCCCAAATTCTAAGGCCAATCAATATTGGATTGATCTGAGAACCTCCCCTCAAACTTAACATAGTCTAGGTTCACAAACCCACTTATAAACAAATTTGAATTTCGATAGGTCTCAAAAGATCCAAATATCAGTGATCATACTAAGTTACCTTATAAATTCCACTCACAGATTCAAATCAACATCAATCAAAATCCCTTGAATTATGTAAATCAAGACACCAATTCAGATTTTAACAGATGAGTCACAAATTTACACAAGCAATACACAGTAAGACGATTCAACCAATTCAAACAAACCAATGCAGTTATAAGCTTAGATTCAAAGAGATAACACAGAGTTTAGCCCTATTGCGTTAAAACCAAAGTGTAAAACAGGCTCAATTGTGATGTCTAAACAATCAACCATTCACAAAAGTCGTAAGTCATGCAAATCGATTAACGAAAAACAGTAATCCTGTTAATCCCTAGAGAATCATAGGAGATTTCATGTATAGAGTCACACAGGTTTCATAAAATCAAAAGAAAATAGGGTTACCCGTTTACCAAAATCGGGTCGATCGCGATCCGTTATGAAATTAACTTCACATAGGTTTCTTACCCCTTTTAAGCAGTAACATCCCTAAATTGATGACCTGAGCCCCGCCGGAGTCGTCTCCCGGCGGCGGTGTCACAGTCATCAGAGGTCTAATTATCGCCCTTGCCTTTGCATCATTAAAATTGTATGTGTTTTGTAGTGGACGTCAAGGGGAACACGATGACACCATTTTCCCTAATTTTCTACGGCTAAAATGGCCGAAAAAGCCCACTGACAGTGGTGGTATTTTAAGTTGCCAAGGAGAGAGAGAGAGAGAGAGAGAGAGAGAGAGAGAGAGAGAGAGAGAGAGAGAGAGAGAGAGAGAGAGAGAGGAGCCATTATTGGGGGTGGGGTGAGGAAATGAGGATAGACGAGGGGTTTAGGGGTTGTGTGGGGGTAGATTAGGAATTTTAACTTTCAACCGTTGGATCAAACTAAACGGAGAGCTAGGATTAAGCCACGTAGGCGCGAAAGCGGCAAAATAAGCTGATGTGTATACATGTGTGTGCATATACGTGTATATGTATATATGTATGTATAAATAGTGTATAAATAGGTATAAAATGTGTATAAATAGGTATAAAATGTGTATAAAAATCATATAAATGGATTTTAAATGGTGTAAAAATCATGAAAAAATTAGGAAGTCAATTTTAAAATGTTGGGGAGGCTAAGATGCACAGAAATTGTAATTTTGAGGCTTGGAGCAATTTTGAATAATTTTTGTTAAAAATAGAAACAATTGTAGAAAAATTGTAAAAATGGCTATGATTTGGGATGATGTTTTGAAAATGGCCTTAATCACCAGGATATTATGAGAAGGTAATTTTGAAAATAATAGATGAGATAGGAATGGAATACACAGGTGTGTGTAAATTCAAAAACGGTTGATTTTGAAAATAGGGGGGACAAAATTGGGTGTCAACACTACCACCTCTGTTACCTTCAGCTCTTCCTCTACCACGTCCACCACTCGGAGAACCTTGTCTCAGATAATGAATCCGGATAGTCAATAACTTCAAAGTAGCATTCCGGAGGTACAAGTGACACTCCTTATAACCTTTCTTCGGTGGGGGCGACCGTTGTGCAGCAAACGCTGTCACCTCCCCCCGTTCTTCCTGAGTCCGTGCCATCCTCTTGACCCGTTCATCTTGAATTACCTTTTGGTAAACCTGATTCATTGATAGCAACGGATCCTGAGCCAAGAGATTGGAACAGACGGTTCCATAAAGACTTTTATCCAACCCCATAAGAAATAAATGGACCCTATCTTCTTTTTTCTTCATCTCCAGTGCAACCGTTAGATTGTATGTGCAATTTCCACACAAGCACGTTGGAAACTTATCATAATTCCCAAGTTCTTCCCATAACACAGCTAATTTCCCGTAGTAAGAAACAATAGTTAATCTCTTTTGCTTACAACCGGCCAAAGCAACTTCCAATTTCTGAATCCGAGGTCCGTTTCCAACCGAGAAATTCTCTCGAATGCTCTCCCACAAATTGTGCGATATGGTGGTCCTAAGAGTAGGCTCAATAGAATTCCTAATCAATGACACCAGAAGAGAAATGATAGTCCACCAATCCTCATGATCAACCGAATCTTCACCAGGCTTTTTAATCGATCCATCAACAAAACCAAACTTCTTCCTTACACACAACGCCGTTCTTAAGGACAGTGCCCATTCCTCATAGTTCTTACCGATCAACTAGACCTGTGTGATAATCAACCCAGGATTATCATTCGAAGTGATGTCGTATGGAGAGATGGTCTTCTGTACGACAGCACCATCACCCCCCACTCCTTGGGTAACGCCTCCTCCACCAGCACTACCTATCGGAGCTGCCATTACTTTTCCACGCGAAGAGTTTCACGGTGGCTCTGATACCATGAAAAAATAGACACACCAAACAAAGTTTTAAGTGAAAACTCTTGCCTCTTATTGATGAGTAAGTCCTATATTTATACAAGAAAACTAGAAAACCCTACCTTGATCACCAAGTATACTCCTAATAGGCTTAGCCAACTAATTATATAATTTACCCTAATTATATACACCTTACACAAATAACCTACCCTACCTATACAATTGCACTAATAGCCTCTAATATATTCTAATAAATTGAAACATAATCATAAGTTCATTTAACTGAATAAACATACTAGGCAAGCTAGATCAGAGTAGCATCAACAATATGTCTAAGTGCTGTAGAATTGAAAAAGACCGACTTCGGATTAGTGGACGAGCTAATGAGCTAATCCAACCAATCTTGCTTATATAATGGAAGGGGCAATTTGCATATCTCTTCAACTAATCAAATTGTCCAAAGGTGTGCATTCATGAACCCATGATAAAAGTTTCAGACAGTTCTTGTTAATATTCACGCTAAGAAATTAAGAATATAAATCCAATAGCTCAAACAAGAGTCCAAATAAGAACATCTATGTCCAAACCGGCATCGTTAAAGTCCCAAGATATCACCGTAATTCGTCCAAAGGCTCCCTTTTAATTCGCTCCTTCCTCCACCATGTAGACAAATTAAAGATGTAAAACATTTATAAGACTTTAGTTTTGCTCATACTTGACAACAAGATTGTTGAAGAGATAATAATTATATTAATAAAAATATGTTTCCTTTAATTTTTGGATGAGATGATCACATACTCTAATATAGTATCAACTAAGCAAATGTCCTGGGTTCATACCTATTATTAAAAAAAAAAGACATTTTTACGCTAATTGACCTACTAAATCACTTAATTACAAAAAATACCGATACTTTTAAGTAATTACCCTACATACCAACACTTTTTCACATTTTACAAAATATACAATTTTTCATTTCCTTTCTTCCCTCTCTACCCAAAACCCTAACTTCTCCCTCTCTCTTTCTCTCCTCTCCTCCACCCACCCCACCCTCCCGCCGTTCCCCACCCCCCTCGCCGGCCGCCGCCGTTGCGTGCTCCACCATGGCGAATTGGAGCAGATCTGCTCCTCTTTTCCGATCTTCTCCTCTTTTTTTTTTTTTTTTTTTTTTTTTTTTTTTTTCATTTTGTACGTGTATATGAGTGTATTTTTATGTATACATATGTATTTTGTTAATACAAGTTCAGATATGCTTCTCCTTCTTCTTTTTTGCATTTGAATATACACATTCAAATTCAGATCTGCAAGTGTATGTATCTGTATATTTGTGTATATACATGTAATAATTTTCAGTACACAAGTGTATGTACGTGTATATCACTGTATGAACATGTATATCCGAGCATCTATTTGTACTTTTTGTATGTATTTTTGTGTGTATGTCAAGTAATAAATGTTACACACATAAATTTGTATATTTCGTTTGTAGATCTGTATATTCGTGTATGTATGTGTGTGTTTAGCATATGTATAACACAATTTTTTTTGTGTATTTACATATATTTTTGTTTATATGTATTTTCCAACTTTAATTTCAAAAAAAAATAAATCAATGTTTATATGTGTATTTATGTGTATTTTATTTTTTAGATTCAAAAACACACAAAAAAAAAAACCGGTGGTGGATGGCGGCGGCCGACGGCAGCCGGCGGTGATTAGGCGGCGCCGCCGTCTGGGGTGGTAGGGAGGGGCAGTAGGAAGAAGGAGCAACCTTAATTTATTAGTATAAAATGAAATAATGTGTAAAAAAATGTTGGTATTTTTTATAAAATGAAATAATGTTGGTATTTTTTTTGTAATTTTGGTGTTAGGATTCTATATATTTATAAATCTCCCTAAAAAAAATTCACGTTCTTGACCTATGAAAAAGTATTAGCTCCGTACATGAGGGAGCGTAATAAAGAGATAATTAAATAAATAAAAATATACTCTACTTGGTCCAAGTCTTAACACCATTTGCTTGAAAATATGTTTCGATGTGTTAATTTATCCACACACCAAATGTTTAAGTATAAATAATTATATTAGGTTAGCATGATTAATGATAAAGGTAGCTAAACAATGTATATTAATTAATTAGAACAAACGGATAACAATTATATAAAAACACATATCATCATGTATTTATTTGTTAATATGCAAATATCAATAACTTTCTTTTCCAAAAACAATTGTGGATATGAGTAAATGAAACTTTAAAGATCCACCATAATACTTGGTTAGATTAGGTGCATTGTTCTAATGCGGTTATATGAATGCACTTTATCATCTAACAAACTAATGTTCGTGCAGTCCTGGAGCTGATTGCAACAGTCACCGAGACGATACGTCTGTACTCTATTATTACTCCATTTTATTTTAGTTAGTTCTTTTTAGTTTTTTTTCACATTCATTAAGAAAATTAATAAATATAATATATATTTTATAAAATTATCCCAATTAAATGATTTTTAAGAATTGAGCCATACTAAAAAAAAAGTACTAGTACTTCTTAAATGATCAAGGTTGTAATTGAAAACAACTAACAAATTTTGTGTTGAATTTCTAGAAGAACAACCATTTTTTTGACAAATCTTTTGAGCTAAAGCGACAACTAAAATAGGACGGATGGAGTATATACTATATTTGGGGCTTGCAATCATCTTAACTACATATTAGGATTTTGTATTTCGGTAAATCGTATTGTCATAGGAGATCCACATAATATATGGTTATACGCTTATACTCACTCATTTACTTAATATCGAACCCTAATTGTATATCCTAAAAGCTGATTTCAGGTATTACAATTAAATTTATATTTATTTGAGTCTTAGGCGACCGTTTATATCTTGATTCGATCGAGTGATAAACAATTTACGTTGACAGATGACTGATTTAACAAATACTATATCGATGTTAACGTGCAAGCACTGAATCCGATAGAACAGACGACAATGAATTCGACAACACAGTATAACCAGTTTGATTCGAAGATAGATATGATCGAATAAATAAAGACAAGCAACAGATTTACTGATTACGATGATGCGACTATATAATCACAATCGATCGATTCTTACTGATTCCGAACAAATGAATTATGAGCAAGATAAACAATTACTGATTCATCAAACACATGTTTTAAATATCAAATTATTTTGTATCAACCGAATGATTTAGACTAAAATTCGATGAAGAATACTGCAATAGAGTTACGACTATAACAATGATAAATAGGTAAGATAATGCGAATTAACTGACGATCTAATTAGTTAAAACGATGAAATTACGTTTTATGGACTGAACAATAATCCTACTAAATCAATATTACGGTCAAAGCGAGACAACTAATTAACAAGATCGATGATGATGAACAAATATGTCAAACGATGGAAACAACAAGCAAACGATAAAACAAATAGCAAATCAATAAATGAAAGCAGTAAAGCTTATTGTATTGATTGATCGAGGCCTGGTGCTCCGTTGAAAGACAAGTGTCCTCCTTCAGAGTTGGACCAAGCAGCGATTTGTACTAATACAATGATTATGTGATTATAGTGGTGGTGGATTAATAACAGTAGTAGCGGAGATATGACAGTAAAATGAAAAAGGGGGTTGCTTTTGTTCAATAGAACGTAAGTTTACAAATGGGGAATAGGGGGATATTTATAGGGCAAGAAATATGGAGTCTCCAACCCTAGAAGGACTCCACTCTCCCACGTCTCTGCATCAGTTACGCAACAGTAATTACCCACGTTTAACCAACTCCGCTGAATCCGTTCCGACAAAAGCAGGATAAGATCAATCATCATTATCTGGCAAAGCAACTGTCTTCGAAATCTTCCGGTCATGATTCAATTCAATCGATCACACTCTATCAATCAAATCTATCCCACTCCGATCTCGATTTATGCCGTCTTCGATAATTGCTCTTATCTTGCCACGTAGTTGGCCACGTGTCACTTACGTGATCGGACAAAATTCGACCAATACAGATAGTCCCCCCACTTGCCAAGTGTGTGTTCGAAAAACTTGGCAAGTGGCTTTTAGGCGGGAAAACACGTGGAGCGTTTGTGGCCCTTTATTTTGAAACGCCAAACCGTCATTTCAACTTCCCATCACTGCACGTGTCAGGCATCGTGCGTACGACAGTTTTCACCGATTACTGAGGCAATGATGACTTTGCCTTATAAATATTGACTTCAAACCAAATTCCCAAACTTTCCAACTTCTTCAAACCACTTCTCTAAAGTTCTTGCCGTGTTCTTCAAATTCTTGCTGCAAATCTGCCGCTTTGATTTTTTCTGCAAATCCTTAAGTTAAGTTTGCTCAAATATTAAGTTAAGCTTGCTCAAAATATCTACTTCATCTGCTCAAGATATTGCCGACGTCACTGCTTCCACTGCTCTTTCTGCCGTAGCACTGCCGTAGTCTGCTGCGGTGGTGGAACAAGTCGCCACCGCCATCGGCCCTTCTGAAGATAAGAAGGGAAAAAAGCGGAAGGAAAGAAAACCAAAGGACTTTGGTCCGAAAAAGCTTTACTCTGAAATTCTTCCAAAAAAATTCACTTACGACAATGATTGCAAGGTCAATGTCCTAAACGACGCAGAAAAGAGAAAGAAGAAAAATATCCCCATTGATTCCGGATATAATGCAATCATTCCTAACTCGATGTCAAGAGTTCGGGAGGACTGTGATTATAAAGCAGATACGGTTGACGTAGTATGCCCTCTGAGGAAGTCCACCTTGGCTACTCACCACGAAGGTCATTCGGTGGTGTTAACTTACCCATTCACAATCAGATTTACTCTTCCGATCGACCCTTTGATCGAAGAGTTTTGTCTAAGGATAATGCGTTTCATCGCGAGGAAGGCTGAAGTGGAACTTACACTTCGTCATATTTTGAACATTTACTCCCCTCGAGTTTACAAAGCGGGGGTGGTAAATCTTACTAAACGAGGCCAAAGGGCTCTGATTTCCGATAGTGATGACGATCTCCGAGGGTGGGATCAACGTTTTGTTTTCATCCCCACGGACCATCTGACCGCCCCCGGAGCAGCGCCACTTCCGAGCACATGGAACCGAACCCATAAGTATTCAATTACTTTGTACCTTTTTCAAATCATTCATCCTCCTAAAAACTTATCGTAGTTTTCTATCCCCAGCCGATAAATTTTTGTTCGATCAAGTTCCCGACATCGAACAGTGGTTGATAAAAGTCTTGGACAACACAACCAACGATGAAAGGGGTTGGAAGCCGATCGCGGCTTTGTTAACATTGAAGGCAAAAAACCATGGTATGCTTCGATCATTCAAAATTGTACTTGATTTATTCCTTCTGCTAATATGAGTTTCTGTAGGCATTACAGGCGCTGAAGGGGAGCCCAGCGACGAAGAGGACGACATCGAGGAGGGGAAAAAGTCGACGACGTTCCCCCTCCAAAAAAGAAGAAGAAATCCTTCAAGGATATAAAGAGAAAGTACCTTGCAAGGACTATGGGAAAAAAGCAAGGGGTGACTCGTCAACTAAACCCCATTCTATCGAAGAAGTGATTGCTGGGGTGACTTCAACTGTTGCAGCAGCAAAGGCTGCCGAAGGAGCGACTCCGGTCTGTGTCGTCCTCGATGATGAGACGGGAGAAGAATTTGGGTCTGATCGATTAGTAAGGTGCCCCAAGAAGTCGGTGAAGGAGAGGCTTCAAGAGATGACCATTCAACTCTAAGCAGCTGAACAAGTAGAAGACCTCTCAGCTGATCTTAGGGGCGAAGGTTTTCACCTGTCTCCAATAGCCGAAGGTCTGGAAGTTACTTCGGGATCTGGGGGTCTGCGTAGAAGAGATGGTGCTATCATATCTTTAGGCATTGTCCCTGGAGTCAAAGAAACAATGATTGAGGCGATAAATCAAAACCTCAAGGAGAGGGATCCGACAAAAGGAAAGATACCAGCTCTAGATCGGCCAATGGCCACGACGAAGTCCAAATACAATGAAAGTACAAGTTCTTCATTTTTCGTTGTGGATCATGCTGACCCAATAGTCCATCTTCCTCGAGGTGAGGATGCTGCAGCCTTCGACGCTTTGGGCAAATCTGAAGAATTAGGCGACAGATAGGTTACAGTGAACGTGCCTCGCAACGTCGATCTGCTGAGATGTCCAAAGCGCCTTGCTGATTATCTCTTCAAGGTGATGGGCTCGATGGAGCAAGCCTGGTTGAATGTGCACATCGATTTAAGTCTCCCTTCATAAATCGCTTTTGCTGGTTTCAGGGTAATCTCCCTTGACCCTTTGTTCTTTTTATTTCTTTCGAATACAGCCCACTTATTAAGACTCAATTATGGTTTGCTCTCAGAACACGATAATGGCGATCGAAACAACTGATTGAATTCGCCAACTCCAAGATGGGACCAAGGTTTTAAACGATCAAATTGCTCAGCTCACTTCGGTGGGGGAGGAGTGGCACAGAAAATTGAACGCTTTGGAGATTAAGCACGCTGATCTTGCGGCTAATTTTGATAAGAACACGAAAGAACACGCTCTTCGTGAATCTGAGTTGGAATCTCAGATTCAAGCCTTGAATGAACAGCTCAGTCAGCACGAGGCCAATATGGAAATTAAGTGTGCCGAACTCAGATTTGTCTTGGAGAGCAAAGATTGAGAACTTGTCAAAGCGTCCGAAGAACTTTAAACTCTCCGTGGGAGAAATAAAGACCTAACTGCTCAAGTCAACAGCTTAATGGAGAGTAATCGGGTTCTTCAACAGGAATCGGTCAGCCTGAGGTGCGACATCAAGGGAGAATTTGAAAAGAGGAAGGATTTGATCCTTGCTGAGTCGAGGCGCGATGGATCGCAGTGTCGACATTCCTACTGAATTGGACGAATCTATAGCCATTGTAAGGCTTGCTCGCGAGGATCTCGGCCTCCCTCCAAGAACCTCCGATGAAGGCTTTGATGGAGACGATGAGTGAATCATAACTTAGTCCATTTTTTTTTGTTTCGCTTTTTCGACCAATAGTTTGGTCGTTTGTTTGGAAACGATGGGGCTGTTTGGCCGATTAATGTAAATATTTTATCTGAATGAATAGATTGTGTTTTATGAATCTCCTTTTATCGCTTCAAATATCATTTTTCAAAGATAGGATTTTGTCTTGGGTTTTTCGAAAGACAAGTTGATTCAATCGTTCGAAGTTTTAACATTTTAGCGATAGTTGTCGGAAAGAGATGAAATGATTGGGGCCCAATGTACTTAGCGCGTAGTGAAGAATGACGTCTCATTTTTACATAGTGCACTCTTCGAACATTTTCAAGTACAAAAATTTGCGGTTGAACACTTAGTCAGAAATTGAAATTGTAAAATTCAACAGTGTAAAGATCGATAACACAAAATGACTAAAGTGTTGTAAAGATCGATAAAATAGGATGACAAGTGTTTTATTTCATTGAAGTATAGGCCGTTGTCGGGCGCTTGATACATTATTCGATCAGTTAATTCGATCGATTACATAATGTGGTTGTTTAAAGGCGCTGATACTTAACAAAAATTCCTTGATCGCTAATGGATCGCTTACCTTTTGTCTATGTTTGATAATGAACAGCTCCCAGTGTGAGTGAAAACATTAGGGCTTGGGTTTTTCCGTCGACTTCGAATGAGTCCCCAGTTTGAGTAAAAACATTGAGGCTTGAGTTTTTCCATCGACTTCAAACGAGTCACCAGTTTGTGTAAAAACATTGGGGCTTGAGTTTTTCCATCGACTTCGAACGAGTCCCCAATCGATCACGATTTCTTCTTTGAAAGAAGTCCCCGGTTTTTGGGCAGTCCCCAATCCTCGAGTGCGCGATCATCTTACTACCTTAATCCCTCAGTGTTTGGGTGCGAAGTATGAGCAATCGAACAGTGGACTTCGTTTTTCGATATCTGAAACGAACACGTTGAAAGAAAGAAACGATAGGAAAGAAGTCTTAAAGATGAAGACCACATTAGAATGTTCGTAAGATTTATCGATCCCGTTTGGAGCGTTTCGAGCTCAAGTATTCGTGGGTGATGCTTGTCATCATTCGATTCCAACTATGCATATCATCTAAAAGTGTTAGTACCAAATAATCAATAATCAAATGTACCCGATGTAGGGAAAACGAAATTCATGTAAAAGATAAAGTAAACTTCGATCATACGATACCATGGCATTTCTAGAAGTAATACTTCTTCAATTGTGTAATGTTCCAATTGAAGTCGACTGGTTTTGAGTATATTGTTTCAAGCTGATATCATCCCTTTCCGACCACTTGTTTAACTCGATAGGGTCCTTCCCAATTTGTCTTCATTGGTTCGTCCTTCTTCGGTCTTTTGATCCTCAATACATGATCACCTAAATTAAAAGCTCAATACCTGATTTTTTTTGTTGAGGTAGTTTTATGCCCTTTGTTTTTGTGCTTGTATCTGTACTAATGCCATATCTCTCTTTGCCTCGATTAAGTCCAAATCTATCAGTATGGCTTCCTTATTTGATTCATCGGTGGAATGAGCGAACCGAAGACTAGGTTCACCGACTTCCGCCGGAATCAATGCTTCTGCTCCATAGACAAGTGAGAACAGAGTCTCTCCAGTGTTGTGTTTCACCGTTGTTCGATGAGCCCACAGCGCACCTGGGAGTTCGTCCGGCAATTGCCTTTTGATTCATCCATCATTTTCTTTAAGTATTCGATTATTGTCTTGAGGAAGACTCAGCTTTTTCATTTGTACTGGGTTGATAAGGTGTTGATGTAATCCGCTTGATCTCCCACTTTTCAAAAAAGGCTGTGATTCGACTCCCCACGAACTGTTTACCGTTGTCGCATATGATCTCTTTCGGGATCTCAAAACGACATATGATGTTCTGATGAATGAACTTGATAATTTCCTGTTCACGGATTTTAGCCAAAGCAATTGCTTCTACCCACTTAGAAAAATAATCTGTTAAGATTAAAATAAATTTTACCCCACTGGGCGCTGTTGGAAGCGGCCTGACCAAATCCATCCCCCACTTCATGAACGGCCATGGTGACGTGACCGAATGAAGGGGTTCTGCTTTTTGATGTATGGGGTTGCCATACCGTTGACACTTGTCACATTTGCGAACGAAGTCCTTTGCATCTTCTCCCATCATTGGCCAATAGTATCTAGCTCTGATTGGCTTTCATACCAACGACTTGCTGCCGGAATGATTACCACATTCGCCTTCGTGAACCTCCCTCAACACATAACTCATGCCATCTGGCCCAACACACTTTGCTAAAGGGCCATTGAACATTCGCCTATAGAGTTGGTTGTCTAAAAGGCAATATCTGACCACTTTAGTTCTGAGTGATCGGACAGCTTTTTTATCTTCGGGTATAATACCTGCCTGCAAATAGGACAAATATTTGTTTCTCCAATCCCAAGTATGATTAACATTGTTTACCTCTTTGATGCTCCGACAGAGTGGAGATTCGAACAAGTTCGTCGAGTTCTCCCTCGATGGCTGCTGCAGAACCGAGGTTAGCCAAGGCATCTGCCTCGGTGTTCTTCTCCCTCGGGATTTGAGCTATCTTCCACTTCTGAAAAGAAACTAAAATATTTTGTACCTTGTTGAGCAATTGTTGCATCCTTGTGTCCCGAACACTAAAGTCTCTTTGGATTTGGTTCACCACTAGTTGGGAATTGCTTTTGATGTCCAACCGTTTGATTTTCAAATCCTTCTCAATCTTTAGACCTGCAACGAGGGCCTCATATCCGGCCTCATTGTTAGTTTTGGTATGTAGTTTGATCGCATACCTTAATTTTTTACTGGTTGGGCTATCAGCAAGACTCCGAGGCCAGTTCCTTTCATGTTTAAAGCTCCATCAATATACATCATTCAGATTCCGGGGTCTGGATCCCTCATCATAAGCTCTTCCTTTTTTGCCTCCAGAAAGATATTAGCGCTAAAATTGCTACAAAATCAGCCAAATCTTGTGATTTGATGGCAGCGCGAGGCTGATAAGTGATATCGTACTCACTCAGCTCGACTATCAATTTCATCAACCGCCTGGAGAGATCCGACCGATGTAAAATACTTCGTAAAGGAAAAGTAGTTATGACAGATATAGCATGAAATTGAAAATATGGTCTTAGTTTTCGTGCTACTGTAACTAGTGCGAGTGCAAGTTTTTCTAAGTGTAGATATCTTGTTTCTGCATCAAGTAATGTTTTGCCAACAT
The DNA here is from genome assembly GCA_037355625.1 of Petunia x hybrida. Classification (NCBI taxonomy): domain Eukaryota; kingdom Viridiplantae; phylum Streptophyta; class Magnoliopsida; order Solanales; family Solanaceae; genus Petunia; species Petunia x hybrida. The sequence continues at coordinate 6,570,830 of JBBBVM010000045.1, forward strand.
AATAAATAGGAAATTGGCTACCCCCGTCCTCGCGAACGAGGACAGCGCTCACAGCCACTTCGGAAACAACCAAGTATATCAACAACACTTCTCCTTCGATCGGCTTTGAAAGCAATGTAGGATTGGACAAGTACTGCTTCAACTCTTTGAGGGCTTGTTTGTATTCCGACGTCCAATCAAAGCTAGTGTTCTTCCTTAGCACCGAAAAGAATTTTTGATATCGTTCAGATGATCTTGAGATGAACCTGCTGAGATAGGCTACTCGACCGGTCAGTTGTTGAACTTCCTTCGCTGTTGTCAACTCTTCGGGTATGCTCTCTATTACTTTGATCTTGTCCGGATTAGCTTCGATCCCTCTCTGCGATACGATGAATCCCAAGAACTTGCCAGATCCGACCCCAAACATACATTTCTCCGGGTTCAGCCTCATGTTGAATTGCCTCAATATTGTAAATGTTTCTTTCAAGTGACTCAAATGATCCTTCTTTTCCAACGACTTAACCAACGTATCGTCAATGTAAACTTCCATCTTTTTCCTGATTAAATCCTTAAACATGATGGTAACCAACCATTGATAGGTAGCCCCAACATTTTTGAGACAGAAGGGCATGACCGTATAACAGTAAGTCCACATGTCTGTTATAAAGGAAGTCTTTTCCTGATCTGCCGGGTCCATCAAAATCTGATTGTAGCCTGAATAGGCGTCCAAAAAACTTAACATTTCGTGCCCTGCCGTCGAATCGATCAATCTATTGATGTGAGGCAATTGGAATGAATCTTTTGGGCAAGCTTTGTTAAGATCGGTATAATCGACGCATACTCTCCACTTTCCATTCTTCTTTGGTACGACGACAGTGTTGCCAACCACTCCAGATATTTAACTTCTTTAATGAATCCATTTGTCAAAAACTTATCTAATTCATCATTGATAACATTTCTTCGAAAACCACCATTCGGTCACTTCTTTTGCTTCACCGGCCGATGTCTTGGATCGACGTTTAACTTATGCGTAGCAACTTTAGGATCGATTCCTATCATGTCCGCATGGTACCAAGCAAAAAAAATCAGAGTTATCCTTGAGAAAAGATATGATCTTTGTCTTCGGTTCGGGATCTAACTCTGCCCCGACATACACTTTTCGATTTTGCTTGTCATCGAACAATACTACTTCCTCCAATTCTTCTATTGTAGAGTCTCCTGCTTTCTATTTGTTCAGTTCCCTAAAGAATGCCAGAATCGTGGAGAAGTCCTTACCCGTTGGACTTGGCTCCGTTTCATCATCTTCGACCACGGATTTCGATAACTGTGATTGCTATTTCTTAGCACCGTCCTTGAAGACCACTGAGTAACATTCTCGAGAAGTCTGCACTTCACCTCTTATTTCACGCACTCCCTATGGAGTGGGAAATTTCACAACTTGATGCAAAGTCGATGGAACTGCTCCCATAGCATGGATCCATGGTCGACCAAGTAGCACGTTGTAAGCTATATCTCCTTTCATCACTTGGAATAAAGTATCATTTTCGACGCCTTCTGCATATGTTTTGATCGTAATTTCTCCAACGGTCACTTCGCTCGAACTGTTTTTATCGTTCAACTGCAACTGCTCCACTACCCTAGAATGAATTATATTGACCGAACTGCCAGCAGCAACCAACACTCTTCTTACATCGGCATCGTTAACTCTCATCATAACTACTAAGGCATCACGATGGGATGAATCCTTTCGTCGAAGTCAAAATCCCAAGAACACAATCTCATCGTTCATATCATCTCGTGTCCTCTTATCTTGTGTAAACGAAACCTTTGCATATTTCTTTGTGGTATAAGTTACTCCACAAACATCATCTTCTCCCGTAATGACGTTCATCGTCTTCCTCGGTGCAGGAGGTTTTGGTGGTTTATCGTCCTTCTTCTTATTGAAATTATTTCGTCCCCTTTCGGTCAAGAGTTCCACCGAATTGCTCTTTTCCAACAAACTGGCTACCTCATATCGTAATGCTTTACACTCTTCGGTTGTATGACCGAAATCGTGATGAAAGGCACACCATAAATTTTCATCTTTTGTGTTCGGATTTGTCTTCATGCAGCCGCGGAATTTCACAACTTTCTCACCCATTCCCCTCAAATGATTCACTAGATTAGATGTCGACACACAAAAATTATACTCTGTCACTTTAGGAGGCAGTGGTCGATCTCTTGGAGCCGAGGATGGACCTGAATGCTCCTTTTTTGGTTGATTCATCGAACTACCAGCTTCATGGTTATTTCCTCCCATTCGAGGGAAACTGTAGGGTTCCCAACGTTGATCCCTGTAGTTTCGCCTATCATTTTCAACTCTCCGTGGTGGTCGTTTGTACCGATGATTGTATCGGGCTAACTGCAACTCTTCTTCTTCAGCCCTGATCTTGGGTTCACACTCACGATGCAAATCATCAAAGGTCCATGGAGTGATCTCCCTCAACCGATCTTTCAACTTTGCAAATGCCTCCGTTGAATTAATACTCAGATTATTTGCAAAAGACAAACAAGCCCACCTCTCCTCGACATTTGGGATGTTATCTTTTCATCGTTAAACCGCTTTAAAACTGTTTGATCATTTCGCCGGGTCGTTATTTGATGTTCAAGATATCCTCCACTCGTGGTTCTATTTTTTTAGCTCCAGTGTGTGCTCGAATGAACTTAGCTGATATATCATTGAAATCTGATATCCCGTTTTCGGGCAACTGCAAATACCATTTCAACGCTCCTCCCTTCAGCGTCTCACAGAACTTCTTTAGACTAACTGAGTTGATCTCATCTGATGTCAAATCGTTTGATTGAACTGCAATCGAAAACATGTCGATGTGATCCCTCGGATCTGTAGTTCCATCGTACCTCAAACTCTCTAGCAACTTGAAAGTTTTGGGAATCAGTAGTGGGGCTACACTTGGTGGAAACAGACGCTTTGAGATCGATTTCTTAGCGACGTCGTTCGTTAATTTTGGAACTCCTGGAAATTTCTCCATAAATGATTTCATCTCATTGAATTTCTTCTCCACTGTAGCATTCAACAACGTCTGCATTGTAGCCAACATTCTTGCTTCTATCACGACGAAGGTCGGAGCTCCCCTAGCCACGACGACCGTACCTGATCCTCCGGATCTAACCCCGGCTGCAAGTCCCGCTGTTACGGCGCCCTAAGGAACCGAAGTCGGAATTCTTGCGGGGGGTGTGATTTGGGAGGTAGGTGCTCCATTTCGGATAGAGCCAGACAAAATCTCCAATTGTCTATGTATCATCTCAAACTGTGCATCGTGTCTCTTCAAATATTCCATCAATGCCGTATTAGTATCCACTGATGTAACTTCGACCGCAGGTTCCTTACCGGGTCGGCGTCCTTGAGGCGCGTTCAACCGTGAACCAGTCGGAACGTGGTCGTGAGTCAGATCCTGCTCGTACTAGATTGATTCATTGACCGCTTCGTCAGCCACTGGAGCATGAACCCCGTCAATGCGATTAAGCTGTTGTTGGACGTTCAAAAGCGGTGGTAGCATCAACGTTGTGTTCATCTGCCATCGTAAAACAAGAAAAGGAACGTAAGTAGTATCAACGATCAAATCTCGGAACAAATTGATTGCCTAGACCCCACAATGAGCGCCAAATTGTATATCCTAAAAGCTGGTTTCAAATATTATAATTAAATTTATATTTTGTTGAGTCTTAGGCGACCGTTTATATCTTGATTCGATTGAGTGATAAACAATTTACGTTGACAAATGACCGATTTAACAAATGCTATACTGATGTTAACGTGCAAGCAGCGAATCTGCTAGAACAGATGGCAATGAATTTGACAAAACAGTATAACAAGTACGATTCGAAGATAAATATGATCGAATAAATAAAGACAAGCAACAGATTTACTGATTACGATGATGTGACTATATAATCACAATCGGTCGATTCTTACTGATTCCGAACAAATAAATTATGAGCAAGATAAAAAATTACTGATTCATCAAACACGTTTTTTAAATATCAAATTATTTCGTATCAAGCGAATGATTTAGACTAAAATTCGATGAAGAATACTGCGACAGAGTTACGACTACAACAATGATAAATAGGTAAGATAATGTGAATTAACTGACGATCTACTTAGTTAAAACGATGAAATTATGATTTATGGACTGAACAATATTCCTACTAAATCAATATTACGGTCAAAGCAATGACAACTAATTAACAAGATCGATGATGATGAACAAATACGTCAAACGATGTAAACAAGCAAACGATAGAACAAATAGCAAATCAATAAATGAAAGCAGTAAAGCTTATTGTATTGATTGATCGAGGGCTGGTGCTCCGTTGAAAGAGAAGAGTCCTCCTTCAGAGCTGAACCAAGCAGCGATTTGCACTAATACAATAATTATGTGATTATAGTGGTGGCGGGTTAATAACAGTAGTAGCGGAGATATGACAGTAAAATGAAAAAAGGGGGTTGCTTTTGTTCAATAGAACGTAAGTTTACAAATGGGGAATAGGGGGATATTTATAGGGCGAGAAATGTGGAGTCTCCAACCCTAGAAGGACTCCACTCTCCCACGTCTCTCCATTAGTTACGCAACAGTAGCTGCCCACGTTTAACCAACTCTGCTGAATCCATTCCGACAAAAGCAGAATAATATCAATCATCATTATCTGGCAAAGCATCTGTCTTCGAAATCTTCCGGTCATGATTCAATTCAATCGATCACACTCTATCGATCAAATCTATCCTACTCCGATCTCGATTTATGCCGTCTTCGATAATTGCTCTTATTTTGCCACGTAGTTGGCCACGTGTCACTTACGTGACCAGACAAAATCCTACCAATACACTAATCATATTTTATCATCCACAATCCAGATGTTCAGTACGACCTCTATGTAGTCCATGTTTGCAAGTACTCTGAAATCTGGTCGCTATTAAGCTTTTAAGGACCACATTTAAATTTTTATGGATGATAGTTCTGGTAGTTAATAGCCTTTTTTCTTGTAGTGTTTTTTATGCTATCCATATATGACTTATGAGAAGAGTAAAGTTACGTTGTTAAATTGACAAAAAGCTTATGTTGGTTCCCCTCGTTTTGTTTTCATTGTCCTCTGCCAGAAATCGTAATGGCATGGGATGACATTGCTAGGCTTCTAAAATTGGCCAACATTTCAATAATATTCTATGTCATTTTACTACTCCATTTCATTTCACTTCTAAGTATGCCTTTTCTTCTCAAACTTTTCAAAATTGTCTGACACTATTGTATTTTTACACAACTTGTATAATATTTGAAATATCAAATTTAGGACACAATTCAACTTTTAAACAAAGTTATCACTATAACTTGACAAAACTAGATTGACTATACACAATTGCTTACTATTGTTGTTGTAGCTTGATAATGTTAAAAAACAGAAAATAATTGCACAGTGAATACACAAACTCTAAACTCTCTAAATATCATTTATGACTTGAACAAAATCATAGAGTCCAGGCCTAACCGGGGGGGGGGGGGGGGGGCTAGGGGGTGGAAGGGGGTTTATTTCGCTGAAAAGTCACACTACATTTACAAGATTAAAATCTTTTTTATTCATATAGAGTATATATTGAACCCGTGTTGAAAGTCAGTAATTCCATACTGGTTGACTTTGATTAAAAGAAAAAAAATAAATATTACTCAATCCTATTTGTTTGTTATCGACTTGATGAATTTTTTTTGAAATTTGTGGTCTAAAATATGAAATGGATATTTGTGTGGCTATAAATAAATAAAAAAGAGAGTTTGGAATTGAATTATTTTCAAATTTAGAAGTATGACCATTTTTTAGAGGCGGAGTAATAAAGAAAGTATGACAAACAAAATGAGATGGAAAAGTACACATATTAATATTTGATCATTTTAAAGTAAACTAATGAATAAAGTATGACAAACAAAATGATACAGACGAGTACACTTATTAATATTTGCATTAGCCACAGCCTTACAGTGACTCAATAAAACCAGAGAAGTGAAGAAATAATAACACACACAAAGAGTGTAACAGTGAACTCTGAACTCTGTTTTCTAGCAATGACATGGCCTCTACAAAACAAACAGAGTTTAACAAAAATGCTGGAAAGCCTATTCATGGCAGAGGTATTCTTCTTTACAAAAAACAAAACTTTTGCTATCTTTCAAATATTTTATCATTATGGAATCTTTCAAAGAACTCTATTTTATGTGAATTTTGCAATGCATGAATTGTTTAGACTCGAATGAAGGACAATGGTTATAGTAGAATTAATTTAAACTTCTATATACTACTAGTGCGAGAAAATATTTACACTATCAAGTCATCTAGCTGTCGATTAGTTACTTGGAAGATAAGGTAGATTAAGTATAAAAATTATATGCATGGTTAGTGTAGATAAGGTAAGTTTTGGTAGAATATTAGTATAAATAGTCTTAATTATGATGAATATTTGGATGGGTATATATACCTATGATTCTATAAGTCCCGCCAACTCGTTTTACATTAAGGCTTATGTTGATTGGTATGGAATCTTGAAAAAGAGTAGGATTTTGTTGATAAAAATTGCTCATATACTTTAATCCCGTGTTTGAATTATGTGATCATCTCATCGTAAAACTTAAACGGTTAATATTGAATTATATAACTATCAACTTATGGTTAGAAAGAGTATACTTTTAATTACTTAACTATATTATGTCTCAATATTCCATTTCACTTGCTCATTAGTCACTTTACTTATGAATGTTGCTGCAGCGGCGGTGGCAAGAAAACCAGGAGAACCTCTGGTAATAGAGGAAGTGATTGTGGTTTCTCCTCAAGCACGTGAAGTTCGATTAAGAATCATTTGTACTTATCTCTGTTGTACTGATATTACCTTATGGAAGATGAAAGTATGGGATTTATGTTTCTTTCCTTGTTTAACTAATTAAAGTCTCTCCCTTGTTGAATTATTTGTTTCCTAACTTTTGAGTTAACTGAGTGTTTGTTAGGAATTTCTTGGATGTTTTCCAAGAATCTTGGGCCACGAAGCTTTCGGGTAAATTTCAGTATATTCCCTGTCAGTTTTGAGTCAATGCGTTCTAAGGACATGATGCTTAAATGAGTTATAAATTTTATCCACTGACATTGTAAAATAACTTTTATACTATCAAGCTACTAGGTAAATGACATTAAAGATTATCTAAAAATAAAGTAAGTTACCTACTGCAACAAGTTATAGTCATAGAGACCGATCGAGGTTTTAGATTTATGGATTTTGGACCACAGTCCTTCTTGTTTACTGGATTCTGGATAAATTATTTATATACATTAAGTGGATGCAATTATTTCTAATCCTGTTATTTGAGTCCTAACAATGTGCAAATGACATATCCTCACCTTGGAAGTGGTTTCCTATTTAATGCTTATTACTCTTTTGCCGGTCAAATTGAGGCATATATTTTTATGCACCAGCAAATGTGGCATACTTTCTGACTTAACCAAGTCTTACTGAATTATATTAAAGGGTTGTGGAGAATGTTGGAGAAGATGTTTAAGAGTTGAAAGAAGGAGATCCAGTTGTACCTATATTTGTGGCAGACTGTATGGAATGTGTAGACTGTAAATCCAACAAAAGCAACCTTTATTCTAAATTTCTGTTCAGTCTCTCTCCATGGCTTCATAAAGACGGCGCAAGTAGATTCACTACCGTCCAAGGAGAAACTTTATACCATTCTCTGTTTATATCAAGTTTCGCGGAATACACAGTTGTTAACGTTGCTAATGTTACGAAGATTGATCCTGAAATCCCGCCTAACAGGGCATGCCTCCTTAGTTGTGGAGTATCAACAGGTAGTTTCCTGACTCCCATTTTCATTTATTATTTCATGCATAAGCATTTCTAGAGTTAGCTGTGTTCAGTTAACTTTTTGTAGGCACTTGAAGTCATCATTTTGATGTTGTTGGCTGTAACTTTTCGTTTATATCTGTTATAGCGTCTAATAGTTCCTTGAAAAGTGTCGTCTAGGAGTCTCTTCTGCTGTGCTCCTTCTAAGTAGGGAAACCCACAATACAACTATTTTTGGATAAATCTCCGGTAACAGATTCATCGATGTACACTTAAATCATATGCAAAAGAAAAAATGGATTTCTTATTTAACTAGTGCTACTGTTTGTTTTCAATAAACATACGGAGTGATTAGTGAGTGTCCATTTGATGATTAAGAGAAAATAAAGGCTTCACACTGGATGCAGCACACTTCTTGATATGTGAGTATCTGGGATACTTAGGTGATTGATTGCTGTATTTTTATAATGATTTTTTTTTTTTTTTTTTTTTTTTTTTTTTTTTTTTTGTATATCAACTAGATTTTTGTAAAAAGAATTATGATAACTTGATTGCTATGTCCGTGTTAATATAAGTAATTAAGAATGAATGATTATAAAATGACACGACCCGGAATCCAGCTAGGCCGTGCGGGCACCCGACATCCTCCCCTAGACCCGTCGGGGGAATCCTTACCAATTAAATTAGGAAAATAAATATAATTCAATTCATAAAGAAGAACAAGAGTTAGAAAGCGCACAGACGTACTGATGCCTCTAAGCTGTACAAAAGAAATTACAGCTGACTATCCAACATACTAGGTTTAGGGCTATCTAGACTAGACATCTAAGAGTACAGAAGAAGACAAATACCTCCTGAAGGGAGCAAAATACAACTGAAATAATAAACATAAAACTGGTGGCCATCCGGAATAAAAGCTGGCTCACCCTGATAGCTGAAGTCGTCTTCGCTCCTTCACAACGTGGTGAACTCAATCCTGGAGCGAACCTGCCGAAACGAAATAGATAGACAAAAACAAACAACACACAAGGGTGAGTCAAAAGGACTCAATAAGTGGGGCAGACTAGCTACCTCAAAGAATAGGATAGCTAGCCAGAGAGAAAAGAAATAAATAAACCAAATTCCTCTTATTTAAATTATGAAAAGGCAGAGCCAGATAATAACTAGAAACACGTATGGAATCAAAAACTCATTAACCACCAGGAACGTAAGATACCAGAACATATAGGTATTCCGAACATATCAACAATCAGAAATACATCCTGTTGCGGCGTGCAATCCGATCCATATATTTATACAGTTGCGGCGTGCAACCCGATCCATATATTTATACAGTTGCGGCGTGCAACCCGATCCATATATTTGTACAACCCGATCCATATATTTATACCGTTGCGGCGTGCAACCCGGTCCATATATTTATACCGTTGCGGCGTGCAACCCGATCCCCGCAATCCAGAATACGAGCCAGAAATATATAGGCAAACTGAGATATGTCCACGACATAGTATACACACCGCATACATAAAACAAAACACAATATACACAATAGTCAGCATGTGGTGCAATGAGATGGGATGAATGCGGTACGATGCAATGCAGTTACATATGCCTGATACCTATCTCCGGCGCGGGAATCTCATCGTCTACCACGAGATATATACATTAATGACCCTTCACCGGCTCGGGACTCTCATCGATTACCGGGAAGTATATGCAATGATGACCCTTCACCGGCTCGGGACTCTCATCGATTACCGGGAAGTATATGCAATAATGACCCTTCACCGGTGCGGAACTCTCATCGCTAACCGGGAAGTATATGCAATAATGACCCTTCACCGGTGCGGGACTCTCATCGCAAACCGGGAAGTATATGCAATTATGAATCTTCACCGGTGCGGGACTACTAGATCTTCAACAAGGTGGAAATTCTCGTATTCCGTATGTACATGTTCCTGCGGCTCGAATGAGTATTCTTGTTTATATCGTTACGGCTATAAACACTTTTTTGTTCCTATTAACAAAACATCCCCTTTTTCTTCGCTCTTCCGGAACCGGTACAGAAATAGGTGCTTTTTCTACGTTGTTTACCTTAGTTACTGGGGGGTTTCGGGGAAGACCTATGTGGGGCACCTTTTGGGTGTGGGATGCTCGTTTAACCTCGCCAACCAGGTAGTATATGCAATAACGATCCTTCACCGGTGCGAGACTCTCATCGCCAACCGATAAGTATATGCGATGCTCAAAACCAGAGTGCAATGCTCATATGCTCAATACAATACCAACAACAGGGCATAACATAAAAGATACAATGTAAATTCAAAGCTAAGGCGTAATGAGTACGCCTATCGGCAGCCACACACGTAAGGAACATGTGGTAGAAAATCCACGAGGCCAAGTGCCTCCAAAGAAATGGATATAAACTCTTACCTTGTTACAAAGTTAGTACATCCACTCAGTAACCGCTTTGTCCTTTGGTTTCATTGCCAAACGATCCCACTCTATTCAATAAGCAGAAAAATATATCAAATTAGGATAAAGGCTTCATTCCTATGTACCGGGTTTATGGTCACATAACCAAATCCTAAATAAATTACATTTATATGTTGCCCATAACTCACTGAATACGAATATAAAATCAATTCCATTATTGGGGTCCAAATTGACATTTTAAACTATTAGTTGAACTTATTAAAACGATGTCTAATATCCCAATTTTTATTGTTAAAATATATTCAATCACACGTAATAAACTCAAATAATATATTAAGATCATTACCTAAATATTTCGGGGTAAAAATTCTACTTTTCTCCGGCTCTTTTTCTTATTTTCTGGCATTTTTTTCCTTCTCCGTATTCTCCTTCCTTTTCTGTTTTGATCATGTTTCTGGTTGTTATGTTTCTGTCTTGTTTGGATTAAGCTAAGGGGTTATCCCTTAACACCGCCATATATCTTTTCCATTTTCTTTCATTTTGTCTTTTTCTTTTTTCATTTTTTTCTTTTCTTTTCTTTTTCGCGATGAAAATTAAAACGGTACCCTACGATATTCGAAATAATTCCAACTTTTACATACAAGTTATACAAAATATATGTAGCATATTCGCTAAGGCGGATCTCAAATCAGGTTTCCGAAACTCAAGATGCAAATTTAAATGGAAAAAGGTCACACTATTTAACTTTCGGCATTTTAGCGGAAACTAGTCGAACAACATCGAAATCCACTTTCGAAGTTCACAAAAGTCCCAAAAAATCATACGAACCTAACAGCGCTTTCAGATTTTGAATCGGAGCTCATTCGCCAAAACCGAGCTCGAAAATCTCTTTTTAATATTTATTGACAATAAAAACTGAATCCTTCTTCCGATGCCTACCAAACGAGGTATGATTTAGCTCAAATTTTACAGATAAGTCTCAATGGTTCTTACGAATATTTTACAATTATCGGCACACCAATCAAAGTCCTAACTTCCAAAACGACTAACCGAGGTCGTTTCATTCTCCTCCACTTAAACTCTCGTTCATCCTCGGACGAGCCTAAGCCTAAAGAAAAGTTCGCACAGATAACAAAAGAACTTGCACGACCTTCATAAGCTACTCCACGGACATTATCTCATGATTGCAGAATCAGAATTATAACACGAACACCGAATTCTTGGAATAAAACATATCTGGACAATATGATAACACCATTGCCCAACTTATTTTGACTAAAATGACCATTCCTTGATCATGAGAAGAGAGTTCTACATTTTCGAAATAAAGATACACGGAACTTTGAATGGGTTAACATAGTTCCGCCGATGAATCACCTCGTCGATATGCTTTTCGATATAGAATAGGTCGATGAAACTAAGACTTAGCTTACGCTTCCGCAAAGTCTTAGAGATTTAATATCTATATAATTAGTATTGGAGGAAGACTCCTCCACTTAGAGCTTCAGCTCATACAGCTAAGTTAAATAAAAATAGGCATCCTCACAGGGTCTACTGGATTAAGGAAAACTTAGTTAAAACAGAATGCGGCTCTGAGCTACCAAATTACCCTCTCGAGTTGCCAAACAGCTGCAACTCTCGAGTTCACAACTCCATACCTTTGTCGTAGACACCACCGCCTGATGGATCAACTCAGAGGTCAAATAACGCCTCTTATTACTCTTAGCAACCTTAAGACACAATAATTTGCTTACCCGACTACCTTGACACGCACTCTGGCTCAACATAGGGAACATCACAAACGACTACTAATTGCTCGAGCTCACTAGTGCTGGACGACGAAGAAATGACAATGGACCGAGGATAGAAATACTTAGAGCTTCAGGAAGGTTATCTTCTTATTCACTTGGCTACCAGAGCTAGAGTACATCCGAGTCGGCTAACCAAAGAATCACAACTGAAGAAATAGACATTAAATGAGCTCTATGGAACAACATCCATATCAATTTAACCTTCCTATAAAAAGGAAACTCTGGCAATTTAGCAGAAAACTCTTTTATAATCCAGATAAGCTCATGGGATAACATGAATTTACTAGCGTTTCGAACCAAGAGGAGATACGTAGATCGAGTATTACTTACTAATCACTTTGCACCGGAAGAAACGATAACACTTTCTGATGCTGACGAATTAGGATCCCATTATCCTACCAATATTGAATTTCGATGAGTGAGGTAAACTGAATTGACATAATAACAGAAGGTGGCGTAACAAGATACCAAGCAGACAATAGCGTCACTCACTCCCAAATCTCTCACATTTAAATCAGATAAACTAGTAGGATCTCACAAATACCAGGAATAAATCATATCAGAAGCTCGCCCCTCTACCGCGACCGATTCTTAATAGAAACAATTTTCAATGAAACCATGGTAAGATAAATGAAGTCCAGACCCATCGGAATAATCAAATCTTACTCACATATAATAGAAGAAGAAATACATGGGTGTACTACATAGGATACCTCAGCATCCTGCCAGACTGACAGTTCATCAAACTGCCTCTGCAGCTGAGCTGAGCCACTACTCTGATAATCACTTCTAGAAGAACTATTGCCACCACGCTCTCGACCCCTACTGGATGGTGGTTTTTCTCTGGCTGATTGAGATCTAAATGAAATCCCCTGCGACTGCGCAGATGCCTGATGACGAGAGAAAAGACAACTGCCTACTTGTCGGAGTAAAGAAAAACTCCTCAAAGAATAGCCAGACTCACGACAATGATACCATCTTTTCGCTGAAAAATGGAAGCTGGAAAGATTGTTGGTAGCTGTAAAGAAAAGACTAAATCTAATCTTGACGAGCTACTGGCGCACTCTAAGAATCACATGACACAAGCTGAGATAACCTGGAAGGCGTCCCAAAATAATCAAAACTCTTACCTCCAAATGAGGTACCATGGTTGCCCACTAAGGCCACGGGATCTCTTGCTCTCCCGCTCTATCTCTTCCCGCTCTAACTTATGGTATGCCTAATACCTCTGAGCAATATCAACAACGACATCAAATAAAGTCCCAACCTCAATCTCTTGAGCTATATGGGATCTCAAGGAAAAAGAAAGGTTATCAATAAATCTTTGAATCTCTCGAAAGGCTCATGGATTAGTTCTAATGCATATTCAGCCATTTTCTAGAATTCAATCTCATATTCTGAAACACCAACAGGCTATCCGACAGGCTACCCTGTCCAATCCACTCAAACTGGCAACACTTTTCATCTCGCTCGCAACTCGAAAGGAACTTTTCCACAAGTCTATTAGAAAAACCGAACCAAGTTAACTAATAAGAGAGCGGCCCACCAATTCAAGGCTGGACCCTGAAACTAGAAAGCAGAATAATCAACACCATACCGCTCGATATAATTAAGAGCCTGAAGGATACACTGGCATCATTTTATTTTAAAAATTTACACAGGGATTATCTGATGCATGGCTTAAGAATATCGGAAGGTTCAATTGGGTAAAATAATGCAGCCTTTTTAGATACACGGACCTAGCCATTAATCGGGCTAGCTAACCAGCCAGAATAATTAGAGGTACAACATGTGCTGCCTCCGGAACATACTTTACCCGCGACAATATTAAGAACTGAAATAGAAGCTCCCTAAGACCGAACGTCTGCCCAGGCGGCAATCTAATAGGCTGCCCGGCGAATAATAGGTTCTTGCAGTATATGCATTGCCAAGATTCTCGTAAAAACATCGTAGAGAGCCAAGGGAACCGCAAGTCCCTGCTCCCTTGCCCATCGCGAGCTCGTACCGTTGGGACCTCCGTAACTAGATCGCCAGCACGATAAAAAAACTCAGAGCTTCGTCAATGCTAACTCCAGGCCAGACTGCTTCGTCTTGAACTCATACTGTTTGCTAATTTGTCGCACGAGGGTTCACAATTACCACGAAGGAATTAATGAATTAACAAAAATACTTTTGAATCCTAGACCGGAGCACGATCAGAAATGTAGGAAGTGAAACTTCCTAAATGCCATCATAGCCTCTCGTAGATAAGTACGGACTCTACGTACCCATCAGCGAGACTCTACTAGACATTGTCTTAGTCTGGATAGACTCTAAACCGACTCTGATTCCAACTGACATGACCCGGAATCCGGCTAGGCCGTGCGGGCACCCGACATCCTCCCCTAGACCCGTCGGGCGAACCCTTACCAATTAAATTAGGAAAATAAATATAATTCAATTCATAAAGAAGAACAAGAGTTAGAAAACGCACAGACGTACTGATGCCTCTAAGCTATACAAAAGAAATTACAGCTGACTATCCAACATACTAGGTTTAGGGCTATCTAGACTAGACATCTAAGAGTACAGAAGAAGACAAATACCTCCTGAAGGGAGCAAAATACAACTGAAATAATAAACATAAAACTGGTGGCCATCCGGAATAAAAGCTGGCTCACCCTGATAGCTGAAGTCGTCTTCGCTCCTTCACAACGTGGTGAACTCAATCATGGAGCGAACCTGCCGAAACGAAATAGATAGACAAAAACAAACAACAAATAAGGGTGAGTCAAAAGGACTCAATAAGTGGGGCAGACTAGCCACCTCAAAGAATAGGATAGCTAGCCAGAGAGAAAAGAAATAAATAAACCAAATTCCTCTTATTTAAATTATGAAAAGGCAGAGCCAGATAATAACTAGAAACAGGTAAGGAATCAAAAACTCATTAACCACCAGGAACGTAAGATACCAGAACATATAGGTATTCCGAACATATCAACAATCAGAAATACATCCTGTTGCAGCGTGCAACCCGATCCATATATTCATCCTGTTGCGGCGTGCAACCCGATCCATATATTTATACCGTTGCGGCATGCAACCCGGTCCATATATTTATACCGTTGCGGTGTGCAACCTGGTCCATATATTTATACCGTTGCGGCGTGCAAACCGATCCCCGCAATCTAGAATACGAGCCAGAAATATATAGGCAAACTGAGATATGTCCACGACATAGTATACACACCGCATACATAAAACAAAACACACTACACACAATAGTCAGTATGCGGTGCAATGAGATGGGATGAATACGGTACGATGCAATGCAGTCACATATGCCTGATACCTATCTCCGGCGCGGGACTCTCATCGTCTATCAGGAGATATATACAATAATGACCCTTCACCGGCTTGGGACTCTCATCAATTACCGGGAAGCATATGCAATGATGACCCTTCACCGGCTCGGGACTTTCATCGATTACCGGGAAGTATATGCAATAATGACCCTTCACCGGTGCGAGACTTTCATCGCCAACCGGAGAGTATATGCAATAATGACCCTTTACCGGTGCGGGACTCTCATCGCCAACTGGGAAGTATATGCAATTATGACTCTTCACCGGTGCGGGACTCTCATCGCCAACCGGGAAGTATATGCAATAATGACCCTTCACCGGTGCGGGACTCTCATCGCCAACCGGTAAGTATATGTAATGCTCAAAACCAAAGTGCAATGCTCATATGCTCAATACATTACCAACAACAGGGTATAACATAAAAGATACATGTAAATTCAAAGCTAAGGCGTAATGAGTACGCCTATTGGCAGACACACACGTAAGGAACACGTGGTAGAAAATCCACGATGCCAAGTGCCTCCAAAAAAATGGATATAAACATTTACCTTGTTACAAAGTTAGTACATCCACTCAATAACCGCTTTGTCCTTTGTTTTCATTGCCAAACGATCTCACTCTATTCAATAAGCAGAAAAATATATTAAATTAGGCTAAAGGCTTCATTCATCACATCTTAGGGCAATCTGGTTAGGAACCTGATACCCTATTCGTATACGCAATATGCAGGCTAGGCCTATGTACAGGGTTTATGGTCACATAATCAAACCCTAAATAAATTACATTTATATGCTGCCCATAAATCACTGAGTACAAATATATAATCAATTCCATTATCGGGGTCCAATTGACCCTTTAAACTATTAGTTGAACTTATTGAAACGATGTCTAATATCCCAATTTTTACCGTTAAAATATATTCAAACACACGTAATAAACTCAAATAATATATTATGATCATTACCTGAATATTTCGGGGTAAAAATTCTAATTTCTCTGGCTCTTTTTCTTATTTTCTGGCATTTTTTTTCCTTCTTCATGTTCTCCTTCCTTTTCTGTTTTGATCATGTTTCTGGTTCTTATGTTTCTGTCTCGTTTAGATTAAGCTAAGGGGTTATTCCTTAGCACCGCCATATATCTTTTCAATTTTCTTTCATTTTGTCTTTTTCCTTTTTCATTTTTTTCTTTTCTTTTCTTTTCGCGATAAAAATTAAAACAGTACCCTACATTATTCGAAATAATTCCAACTTTTGCATACAAGTTATACAAAATATATGTAGCATACTCACTAAGGCGGATCTCAAATCGGGTTCCCGAAACTCAAGATGCGAATTTAAATGGAAAAAAGGTCACACTATTTTACTTTCGGCATTTTAGCGGAAACTAGTCGAACAACATCGAAATCCACTTTCGAAAGTTCACAAAATTCCTAAATAATCATACGAACCTAACGGCACTTTCAGATTTCGAATCGGAGCTCATTCGCCAAAATCGAGCTCGAAAATCTCTTTTTAATATTTATTGACAATAAAAACTGAAACCTTCTTCCGATGCCTACCAAACGAGGTCTGATTTAGCTCAAATTTTACAGATAATTCTCAATGGTTCTTACTAATATTTTAAAATTATTGGCACGCCAATCGAAGTCCTAACTTCTGAAACGACTAACCAAGGTCGTTTCATAAAATTTTGTGTTAAAGAGTTTGGAATAATTTCATGTCTGATATTAATCTAATTGAGCTTCAAGAGTAGGCGCTGCTTGGAAAAAGGCAGAGGTAGAACCAGGTTCAACAGTAGTGATCGTTGGATTGGGAATGGTTGGATTAGCAGTATGCACCTCTCTTGCTTCTTCTTGCTTAGTACAGGTAGATTCTATGCTAACAGATGATCTTTTAGGTTGCTGAGGGAGCAAGGTTGTGTGCTGTTGCCAAAATTATTGGTGTAGATATAAACTCTGAAAAATATGAAATAGGTAAACACTTATTTTTCTTCTTTTAATTTGTTCGGCATGTTGAAGTCGTTGACTGTCTCATCTAAACATTTAAGGTGATGAGCACAGTTTTAGCCAATTTATGTTTTAAACATGCCTCCTTATGTGCGTACCCGACTCTTTTTGTTGGGCCAAACAAGTGGATATTTCTTTTGATAATGAGACGATGAAACTTGAACTGAGGAAACGTGCATGTTCTGCTACCATGTTGAAGTATGTGACCATCTCATCTACTTCAACGAACCCCCTATTCATTTCACACAAGTTCTTTTTTCCTTGCTTTTAGTCAAATCTTGCTGTCTACTTAAGACTTGAAGTCATATTCTTCTTCAGAGGATTGGTTGTATCAAGGTTTGATCCGCAATGAGCTCTTTCCTTCCTCTTCTCTCTGCCAAGGCCATCCCTGAAACCAAATAAAAGTCAAACCATGACAACAACGATAAGTCGATAGCATAAAAGAATACTTCCTCATATCCTCTTTCATATTAATGTCTCTTCTCATTTGGCACAGGGAACCAATTTGGAGTCACAGATTTTATCAATTCCAGAAGCTATGAGAATAAGCCTATTAGTCAGGTGGTTTTCTTTGTGTTTCCTAACAATAAGGAAATTATGAAAAAAGATTATGCTAATTTGTCAATGAGTATATAATTCAAGAGCGGAGCTATCATTCTTAATTACATGATAGGATGTATCTGTCAAGAATCTTGAGAACTTTTAGTCACTCATCTAGCATTAATAATAGACTCATTTTAGGTCTGTTAATTATGTGTCAAAGATCCTTATCCGATGCCAAAACTCTCATAATTTTTTCCCTATTTCCGAGAGCAGGTGATAATTGAGATGACTAATGGAGGTGCTGACTATTTCTTTGAATGTGTTGGTCTAGCAACGCTTGTGCAAGAAGCATTTGCTTGCTGCCGAAAGGTTTTCCTACATAACTCTTCCACTGATCACCGAGGGCTCAAGTGGCGTGGGGTCAGAAACTCGGTGGATGATGCGCCCACCCTTCTACCCTTATGAGGACAAGTTCCTTATAGCTACCTCTTGTTCATTTTTATTTGATACTAAATCTTATTCTTTTCTCTTCTGTTCCGCTCTCCTTGAGAGAAAACTTATACTTCGGCTCTGATATGCAGGGCTGGGGAAAAACAATTTTTTTAGGAGTTGATAAGCCAGGGGCACAACTGCACTTTAACTCTCAGTAGGTTCTTCAGACTAGCTAAATTCTCACAGGAGCACTGTTTGGAGGTCTCAAACCTAAATCCGATATTCCCATCCTTGTCAAACGTTACCTTGACAAGGTACTTAATCATTTTGCTTTAGGCCCCGTTTGTTTTTAATAAGATTATAATGTCTGAATGACTGAATCTGGATAAACGTTTGAATATTAACTTTTTATGTCAATTTCTTTCATCAGCCATCCCGCATCTCAACGAAGAACTTGGGAGTCGTTTACTTTTATCATTTATGCTAGTGTTTTTGTATCCCCTAACATTGTTACCACCTTTATGTGGCTCCAGGAATTGGAATTGGACAAGTTTGTGACACAGGAAGTGAATTTTGAAGACATCAACAAGGCTTTCGATTTAATTATTCAAGGAAAGAGCCTACGCTGTGTTATTTGGATGGATAAGTGATTATCTTACTGCAGCTTGTGTCTAATAGTGCTTATCCCCTTTGTTATTCAGTTATTGAACCTCACCTCTCAAAATTCAAGTTACTCCTCTAAGAAAAGGCTCCTGCAATTTATGAGCAGTCGACAAATAGTTTTGTAGCATAAATAAGACCATCAATGTCAAAGTTCTATTATTACAAATGCATGTTTTCATTGTGTTTATTTTCATTTGATCTTGAGTTTGAAACAAACTTAGACTCCAAACCACCAAGCCGCTTTAGGAAATTTCTCAATATATGGATGTGATCAGGACTGTTTAGTATATCAAACATATTGTTACGTTCTAGATTTTGCAATGCAACTCTTTGCGAGTGAAACATAATCACAAATCGCATGAACTGAAGAAATGTACTATGCATCAGGAATCTCAACAATATATGAAGTAACTATACGATTGAAACTTTCATAAGATTTTTGGTCTTATTTCTTTATTTTTCATACATTTTCAAGCATACAAGCTACTATTTTCATGTGACAGTTTCAACATTCTACTATTTATTTTTATCGGATGGAGGTATAGCACTTTTAACGTTCACTGCGTACAACTAATATTTTTTCTTCTTTCACAAGTCACAAAAACTTCTGCTGCATGATTTTGATAGACAAGACATTCAGCACATTATCATCTCTGCATATCCTTAAACACTAAGGTGTGGGAAAATTTCTTCTGGAAGAAATCACATTAAGATCATTACTATCCTAAGACACAGGAAAAGCACTAGATGTACCAATATAGTAAGTGCTGGGGGATTCGTTTATTTTCTTTGTTGAACCAAAACGTCTTAGGCGATAAACGCCAGCATTAGCCTCCTCAGGAGTACTTCCCATTCTAGTATAGCATATCCATATGTGTTCACATTAGTAGTAGAATTTGTAGCAGCAGCAGTACTAGTAGTATTTTCAGCTTGCAATTTGAAGAACAAGAAAAAATCGTCGTCATTGCCTTGAAGCATTTCTGCAATAGAAAATGTGCCCTCACTCCTCAGTAAGTCATATCTTGGATTTTCACTCCAAAATATCGCAATTGCTTTGTCTCCTTTTCTAAATGTTCCTAATTTTGGTATCGTTATATCTTGTTTAATATCACCAAAGTTTATACCCGATGGAGGCGAATCACCAGAGGGATTTGGTAAGAGACTAAGTTGAACTGAGAAAAGGTCTGGAGGTGAAGGTCCTTTGCCATGGATTCATCTAGTTTCTTGAATTCTTGGATATATGTTGATAATGTGAGTAGACCATATAGTGTAGATGCAGCCTGCCCAAGTTTTTCAAATTTGATGCATGTCAGTGCCATTTCTGACACTATCTTTGATAAATATAAATTATGCGCACAATGTAAAGATTTTTTTATACCATCAGGTTAAATTGACAAACGGTAGCAGACACCTGATAACTCAAAAATCAGGGTAATTTATAGTAGTCGATTTAATAGTATAAAAATCTTTACAGCCAGTGTAAGCAACTTATCCTTTGATAAAAAGTAGAACCGTGATCAAGAGTTGATGCTGGGGGGCGGATGATCATGTGGCAGTTCAAAACTAGGTTGATAATATTTGGCCCTCCACCATTCTCCACTTAAATTTCAGAATTTTGTCTGGCTTGATTTGAACTTTATTCACATATATGATTCGACTCAAAAGCAAGTAGATATCCACCCTAAAGTTTATCAGCGTGATACCTCATATCTTTGTTGTTCATATTCTTCAAAAGTTGCGATGTACTGTGAGTAAGCTTTGGTTAGGCCTTCTATGACAACCTCAGTTTGGTTGTCAAATTCACCATTTCCACTGCTTATTAGTGTCTCCTTCACTCTCTCTCTTAGCCTTCGTCCAGCCATTGTCGTAAACTCTGTATATATGTCGTGCATAAATTAGCACTACCTTTGTACCGGAAAAAAAATGACAAGCCACTAGTTCCAACACATGTTATGAAATAAATTCACATATTAAAGAATCAACGACTGTGGAGTGTGTAAGAAAAGTAGGTTTGTACAGCTTAACCACGAGTGGAGATATCTATAATACACGTATTTAATCTCTTATATTGTTTTACCTACTTGTTATGTTCTATTCGATGCATCATAGGTTGTGCTCTATAAAAATGAAATGTCACTTTTATATTTAATTCTGCTTTCTTCATGATAAATTAAGAAATTTTATAACCAAAAATAGTATTAGGAAAACCAAAACACATTTCATGGCACAGAGAGGATAATGAGACTTCCTAGTCTGATAATTTGAATTGAAAGTATTGATGGCTGCCAAAAAAAGAAGGGTTTATGTTATTCAAGAAATGATTTTAATAATAAATAATTCTTCCATTTATTTCCTTTCTATAGGCCTTACCGCCCATGCATAGGGCCAAAACATCTCCCCAGTGTCCAACAAAACAGTCTTGGGCTTTTGACAGTACACTTGGGAGAGATTTTGATGTGTAGCCATTTTTGGACGTACTCAAGGAGTTTTATCCACCGTTTCAAAATTAATTGAGAAATAGCCAAAAATTCGCGCGCTCACTTACGCTCCATTAGCGTTGGAAAACACCCCACACTAGTCCCATAACAAAATACTGAGACTTTTAACTAACATGTTCAAAGGTCTCATTTATTTGTTTTGGAACTGAAGCTTTATATATAAAGTCCCATAACAAAATAATGGGACCTTGAACTAACATGTTCAAAGGTTCCATTATTTTGTTATTGGAATTTATCACATAACAAAATGATGAGATTTATCCCATAACAAAGGTCCCATTATTTTATTATGGGACTTTATATATAAAGTCCAATAACAAAATACTGGGGCTTTAAACAAAATTTGTTCAAAGCCCCAGTATTTTATACCGGGGTTAGTTTACTAAAGCTTTATATAAAGTCACATAATAAAATACTAGGGCTTTGAACAAAACTTATTCAAAGCCCCAGTATTTTATACTGGGACTTGTTCGGAGGTGGCTATTTCTCAGCGAATTTATTTTTGACGGCTACAAATCAATTAGCACGCCAAACAAGCCCCTACGCGAAATTTTTACTCCACTTGGTATGGACTTGGTTCTCTTAATACATCTCTTAACTTTTTTCAAAATGGATTTATCTGAAAAATAGATCATGTTAACATACATAAAATGTTGAACATAAGAAAAGTTTCACCTCTGTATCACCTTGCTGGAAATCAAAAGCACCAGGCCCATCAGTAGTACCAGCAGTGAATCCTGGGTTTAATGCTGCTGGGTATGTTTGTTGGGTTTGGAAGGAAGGTAAAGAGGTGTGAATGGAAAATGAAGGAAATATTTATTATAGATTAATATTTCATATTAATATTTATTTATTATATATTAATATTTTATATAAATATTGTATTTGGGGCCATTTTCATAATGAAATAAAATGTTGGCCTACTTATGCAAAGTTCCCAAAAGGTTGTTGGAAAGCTGCTGGAACGTTTCTCATGTTCATGAAAGGGTGCTTTCATTGAACAGCTACCTTGAAGGCTGCCTTTCATGAACAACCAATTAACCCAAAATGAAAAGACACCTTCATGCCTCTTCATTCCAAATCTTGTGGCTATAAATAGAGAGGCATTTTGCCTCAATTTCTTCATCTAAAAAAATTCTTCTCTCTCTCTCTCTCTCTGCTTTCTGCATTTGTTTTCCAAAACAAAAAGTAAGTTCGAGTCAGTGTGATTTGCAACCATATTTTGAGTTCGCTGGTTACTGTGATTTGTATTACCGCTATCACAGTAACGTTGTTCCGTTCTATCCTGGGAGGAAATTAATCCATTAACCTTGGGTAACTGTGAGGGGATTAGATTTTTCAAGGAGAGGCAGTGTATACTGTTGGCTCAGAATATTTTCTATTTCATCTTTTTCTGGTTTCTGGTCATTATCGAAAGTCAGACATATAACAATCTAAGAAATCTAATTTATATTTTAGTTTGCTAATCGATAATAGACTGTTTGTGGAGACTAAAATCTGAAAATATTTTCTACTCCAAACTGTTGTGGAGACTAAAACCTGAAAAAATTTTCTACTCCAAATTTAATATTCCGTTTTGAAGATTTAAATACTTCGACGGATGATTAAAATATTAATATTTTATATTAACATTGTATGTTTAATCCGTTCAGACGATTAAAAACTTCCAGATTATTAAAATATTCATATTGTTATCTACAGTTTGAAGATTCAAATTTAATATTCCGTTTTGAAGATTTAAATACTTCAACGGATTATTAAAAAATATTATTGTGTATTAAATCAGTTTGAAGATATAAAAACTTCACTGTATGTTAAATCAGTTTGAAGATATAAAATCTTCACTATACATTAAATCATAGTATTTGAATCTGACTGTACTATTTTGTTTTTATAGAATAATGACGAACACAGAAAATAACAAAAGTGTTTCTGGTATACCAAATGCTTCTATTGGTGCAAGCTCCAGCCTCCCTGCACTGGCTAAAAAGCTGGGAAAGTTTGGCGGGATTAACTTCAAAAGATGGCAGCAAAAGATATTCTTTTATCTGACCATGCTGAGTTTCCAACGATTCATTAAGGAGGACGTTTCTGCCTTGGCAGATGACACTCCTGAAAATGAACGTTTCATTGTTATTGAGGCATGGAAGCATTCTGATTTTCTATGTAAAAAATACATTCTGAATGGACTTGAGGACGACTTGTACAACGTCTACAGTACTACTGCAACTTCGAAGGAGCTTTGGCTAGCTCTTGAAAAGAAGTACAAAACTAAAGATGCCGGGATGAAGAAATTTGTAGCCGCCAAATTTCTAGACTTTAAGATGGTGGACAGTAAAACTATCATAAGTAAAGTCCAAGAGTTGCAAGTGATCATCCATGATCTCTTTGCTGAAGGTTTGGTCATCAATGATGCGTTTCAAGTTGCTGCGGTAATTGAAAAGTTGCCACATTTGTGGAAAGACTTTAAGAATTACTTGAAACACAAGCGCAAGGAGATGTCACTCGAAGATCTCATTGTTCATTTGAGGATCGATGAAGACAACAAGACTGCGGAGAAGAAGGTTGCTCGTGCAAGTTCAACAGTGATGGGAGCAAATATTGTTGAGACAAATGATGCACCAAAGAACAACAAAAGAAAGAAATCTTTGGACCAAACAATCAGCCGAAAAAGAAGAAATTCAAGGGCAATTGCCGCAGCTGTGGCAAATCTGGACACAAGGCTGTAGACCGTCGTGCCCCGAAGAATGCCAAAAATAAAAAAAGGTCAAGCAAACATGGTAGAAGATAATATTTCCCAAGGAGTGCAAGAAATGGATCTTTGTGCAATGATTTCTGAATACAATTTGGTAGGAAATCCCAAAGAATGGTGGATTGATTCTGGATCCACCCGCCATGTTTGTGCAAATAAAGATGTATTTACTGGCTATGCTCCCACTAGACCTGATGAGACACTCTTCATGGGAAATTCTACAACAGCAAAGATTGAAGGTTATGACAAGATCGGCCTAAAGATGACCTCGGGCAAGGTTGTGACCCTCAACAATGTTCTTCACGTTCCAGAAATATGTAAGAACTTAGTGTCAGCTTCACTTCTCGTCAAGAACGGGGTTAAGTGTATTTTTGTTGCTGACAAGGTTGTATTAACTAAGAATGATAGTTTTGTAGGAAAAGGTTACCTATGTGAGGGCCTTTTCAAGCTGAGTGTAATGACTGTTTCTGTCAATAATAAAGTTCAAGCTTCTTCTTACTTAGTTGATTCAAATGAATTATGGCATGCATGTTTGGGACATGTTAATTATAAAACCTTACGGAAAATGATAAATATGGAAGTATTGCCTAAATTTGAATGTGATAAATCAAAATGTCAAATATGTGTTGAGTCTAAATTTGCGAAACATCCTTATAAATCACTTGAAAGGAATTCCGAACCTTTAGACTTAATTTATACGGATACTTATGATATGAAGTCAATACCATCTCGCGGTGGAAAGAAGTATTTCATAACTTTTATTGACGATCGCACTCGTTACTGCTACATTTATTTACTTAGTAGTAAAGACGAGGCTATAGATGCATTCAAGCAATACAAAAGTGAAGTTGAAACACAACTTAACAAAAGAATAAAAAGGATAAGAAGTGATAGGGGTGGTGAATACGAATCTTCTTTTGAACAAATATGTTTGGAATATAGCATTATTCACCAAGCCACTGCCCCTTACAGGTCACAATCTAATGGGATTGCGGAAAGGAAAAATAGAACTTTAAAGGGGATGATGAATGCCTTATTAATAAGTTCGGGTTTACGCTATTCTTACAGCTAGTCGAATACTTAATCGTGTACCCCACAGCAAAACACAATCCATTCCATATGAAAAGTGGAAGGAAAGAAAACCAAGCTTGAATTACCTCAAAGTGTGGGGGTGTTTGGCAAAGGTACAAGTTCCTAAATCTAAAAGGGAAAAGATAGGACAAAAAACCGTTGATTGTGTTTTCATAGGATATGCCAAGAATAGTAAGACATATCGTTTTCTGGTTTATAAATCAGAAAATCCTGACATTCATGTTAATACGGTTATGGAATCAGCTAATGCTGAATTCTTTGAAAATATATATCCGTATAAAAGTGAATATGAATCGTCAAGTGTTAGCACGAAACGACCAAAGGAAGGTACAAAAGGAAGTATGCCAAATAATGATAATCCAAGACGTAGTCAACGTCAAAGGACGTCTACTTCCTTTGGACCAGATTTTATGACTAGCCTATTGGAAAATGAGCCTCAAACTTATAAAGAAGCAATGGCTTCTTTAGAGTCTTCGTATTGGAAAGAGGCAGTCAATAGTGAGATAGAAACCATTTTAAGCAACCATACATGGGAGTTGGTTGATCTTCCTCCTGGCAACAAACATTTAGGTAATAAATGGATTTTCAAAAGGAAAATGAAAGCTGATGGTACTATTGACAAATACAAGGCTAGACTGGTCGTTAAAGGTTATAGATAAAAAGAGGGCCTTGATTATTTTGATACATACCGGTAAGCAGAATTACATCCATACAGATGCTAATAGCTTTGGCCGCCGTGCATGATCTTCAAATCCATCAAATGGATGTAAAGACAGCCTTTTTAAATTGAGATTTGGAGGAAGAAATCTACATGGAACAACCTGAAGGGTTCGTGGTTTCTGGGAAAGAAAAGAAGGTATGTCGACTTGTTAAGTTTCTTTATGGACTAAAACAAGCACCTAAACAATGGCATGCGAAATTTGACAGTACAATGTTGTCAAATGGCTTCCAAATTAATTAGTGTGATAAATGTGTTTACATTAAGAACACTCCAAATCATATAGTCATTGTTTGTCTATATGTGGATGACCTGTTAATAATGAGTAAGGATATTGCTGACATCAATGCTACTAAGCGTATGCTAACTAGCAAGTTTGATATGAAAGACTTGGGAGTTGCGAATTTAATCTTGGGTATTAAAATTCACAAAACTCCTCAAGGTTTGGCATTATCTCAAACTCATTACATCAGAAATGTTCTGAAAAAATTCAAGTATTTAGACTTCAAAACTTCAAAGACTCCAATTGATGTTAATATTTCCTTTACAAAGAATAAAGGACAAAGCACGTCTCAACGAGATTACGCTAGAGTGTTGGAAAGTCTAATGTACATCATGAATTGTACACGGCCAAATATAGCTTGTGCCATAAGTAAACTGAGTTGATACACTGGACAAAATCACTGGATGGCTATGAAACGAGTTTTGGGTTATTTGGAGTACACCCAAGACTATGTTATGCACTATGACAAATATCCCGCTGTGATAGAGGAATATTGTGATCCAAATTGGATCACTGGCTCAAAAGAATTAAAATCCAAAAGTGGATATATTTTCACAATAGGTGGAGGAGCGGTAGCTTGGAAATCATCCAAACAAACCTTACCTGTTTGCTCTACAATGGAGGCTGAGTTCATAGCTTTGGACAAAGCCGGTGAAGAAGCTGAATGGCTCCGAAACTTCTTGGAAGACATTCCATTTTGGCCTACGCCGTTAATAGCTGTATGTATACATTGCGATAGTCAATCGGCAATATCGAGGGCTGGGAGCCTTATGTATAATGGTAAAAATAGTCATATACGACGAAGACATAAAATCATTATACAACTTATCTCTAGAGGAATTATCACAATTGACTATGTTAAGTCAAAGGATAATATATCGGATCCACTTATAAAAGGTTTAACTAGAGATGATGTTGAGAGATCATCAAGAGGAATGAGACTATGGCCGAGGACAAATCATCATTGCGGTAACTCTACCTAGAAGACTGGAGATCCCAAGATCTAGGTTCTAGGAGCTCAAACAAAGTTATGTACGACGGCTCCAACATTGTCAAACAATACAACCCTTCCTCTTAACCAGACAATGTTCTTTACCAAGGATTATCTAAGTTTGATATGTGAATTATCAAATAGTGTACATCTACGTGATTACACATTTAGGAATCACCTATGTGAGTGTGAAGTGGAAGCCGCTTCAAGGAGAATTCTGTAAGGCCAATTCTCTACGCACTCATGAACCAGGCGGTGTTCATGGCTAAAACGAACGCAACAATGAGAACCAAAAATGGTCAAGGATTAATTGTGTGACATGTATTGTCTAGATATACACCAATTTTCGACGGTTCAAAGATATCAAATCTGCCGATTGACCGAGTATATCCGATATATGTTCACTACGGAAAGTTCAAAGAGAAACCTACTTATCCAGATGCAATTAATTCTTACTTGCAAATCACACAGTTTTCTGCATGTTTTTCTTCATATAGCCATTACCCATTCATGTGGGGGATTGTTGGGTTTGGAAGGAAGGTAAAGAGGTGTGAATGGGAAATGAAGGGAATATTTATTAAAGATTAATATTTTATATTGATATTTATTTATTAAATATTAATATTTTATATTAATATTTTATTTGGGGCCATTTTCGTAATGAAATAAAATATTAGCCTTTTGTGCAAAGTTTCCAAAGGGCTGTTGGAAAGCTGCTGGAACGTTGTAAAAATTTCGCCCAGTAGCCACTTTTAACACTGGTATTTGGTTTGAGGCCACTATTTTATTTGGTCTTATACTAGAGGCCACTTTTGGGCCTTTACTAAATAAACATTGACTTAAGTTCTGATCATTGACTGAAGTTCAGTCCATACGGTCCCTGGACTGAAGTTTCATCTTTAAGGACTGAACTTCAGTCCAGGGCCATATGGACTGAAGTTCCATCTTTAAGGATTGAACTTCAGTCCATATGACCCTGGACTGAAGTTCCATCTTAAGGACTGGACTGAACTTCAGTTAACATGGCCCTGGACTGAAGTTCTATCTTTTAAGGATTGAACTTCAGTCCATATGGCCCTGGACTGAAGTTCAATATTTAAGGACTAAACTTCAGTCAACATGGTCCTATACTGAAGTTCTGTCTTTAAAGAGTGAACTTCAATCCATATGGCCCTGGACTGAAGTTCAATCTTTAAGGACTGAACTTCAATCCGGCCTCTGGACTAAAGTTCTATCTCTTTAAGCGAAAGTGGCCACAAACTAAATATTTTGGTATTAGTGACCTGTGCCCAAAGACCAGTGGCAAAAGTGGCCTTTCGTGCACTCTCCCCTGGAACGTTTCTCATGAACAAAGGGTGCTTTCATTGAACAGACATCTTAAAGACTGTCTTTCATGAACAGCCACTTAACCCAAAATGAAAAGATATCTTCATGCCTCTTCATCCATATCTTGTGGCTATAAATAGAGAGGGATTTTGTCTCAATTTCTTCATCCAGAAAGATTCTTCTCTCTCTATGCTTTCTGCATTTGTTTTTCAAAACAAAAAGTAAGTTCGAGTCAGTGTGATTTGCAGCCATATTTTGAGTTCGCTGGTTACTGTGATTAGTATTACCGCTATTACAGTA
This sequence comes from Petunia x hybrida, assembly GCA_037355625.1. Lineage (NCBI taxonomy): Eukaryota > Viridiplantae > Streptophyta > Magnoliopsida > Solanales > Solanaceae > Petunia > Petunia x hybrida. The sequence goes on from JBBBVM010000045.1 coordinate 6,599,885, forward strand.
ACGTCGTTATGTTCTATCCTGAGAGAAATTAATCCATTCTTTGGGTAACTGTGAGAGGATTAGATTTTTAAGGAGAGGCAGTGTAGACTGTTGGCTCGGAATATTTTCTATTTCATCTTTTTGTGATTTCTGGTTATTATTGGAAGTGCAGACATATAACACTGTTAAATTTGGACAACTTTGTTCCCTTCTAATTGAACCTCAATATTTGTAAAGTTTAGTAAACATGCCTATAATCAATCTTTCCTGTTAATTCTTGTTTAGCAGATCAACTGCTTTTTGAAACTGCCTTTCTCCGATAATTTTTGTACTCGAGATTTCATCTGGATATCTGTAGTCACATTAGAAATGGAAGCCCATGAAATATGAAAGCCCTAAACACCTGCTTTCTTACTCAAGTTATAGTTATACATAGGATTTAATAAATACACTACTGCGTGTAGAAGGTTTGCATGTAATTTAACTCGTTTTAGTAGATAGCGACCTGAACTCGTTTTAGTAGATATGTTATTGTCTCTATGCTATATGTCTGTACTAGATATATAATTGGGGCTTCTAATCTTCCTAACCACGTATATATTAGGATTTTGTATTTCGTTAAATCATATTGTTGTAGGTGGATCCTTATAACATAAGGTTATACGCTTATACTCACTCAGTTTACCTAATATTGGCACCCCTATCTTATTATAGCATCCACAATCTAATGTTCAGTCCGACCTCTATATTGTCTATGTTTGCAAGTACTCTTAAGACATTTTGAACACACTGTATTAACTGCATTTACATAATCTTGTAATACTAATTTTTTTATGCTATCCTTTTATAACACTAATGAGAATAGTTAAGTTACGTTGTTAAATTGACCAAAAAGCTTATGTCGGTTCCCTTGTTTTGTTGTCATTGTCCTCTGCCAGAAATCGTAAATGGCATGGGATGACATTGTTAGGCTTCTAAAATTGGTTAACATTTCGATAAAGTTCATGTAATTATACTACTCCATTTCATTTCACTTCTAAGTATGACTTTTCTTCTCAAACTTTTCAAAAATGTTTGACACTATTGTATTTTTACACAACTCGTATAATATTTGAAATATCAAATTTATGACACAATTCAACTTTTAAACAAAGTTATTAATGACATCTTTATAAAGTGACCAAACTAGATTAACTATACACTATTGCTTATTATTGTTGTTACTTGATATGTAAAAAGAGAAAATTGTACAGTGAATAGTACAGAAAATCTATATTCTTTAAATACTATTCCCTTCGTTTCAAAATGAATGTCACTATTTCCTTATTAATTCGTTAAAAAATAATGACACAATTCTAAATTTGAAAACATTTTTAAGTTGAAACTACTACTTTACCCTTAGTGAAATGCTTTATAGCCAAATATTTATGTAGGACTTATTTTGGACCATAAATTCCAACCACATTTCTTAAACTCCACTCCAGGTCAAACTAAGACAACCATTTTAAAATGGAAGGAGTATCATTTATGACTTCGCACAAAATCATAGAGTGGTCCAGGCCTAATCAAGGGGATCTAGAGGGTGGAAGGGGTTTATTTTGCTGAAAAGTCGCACTACATTTACAAGGTTAAAATCTTTCTTTGTTTTGTGTTTTAATTAATCCTTTGGTATAAAAAGTTGGATGGTTTTATCCTATGTTTGATTTGTAAATTCAAATCGGTATTATCTAATTCTACTATAAACTTACCCACAATTCGATAGATAAATTAATACCAAGGACCCATTGATGCAGGGCAAATTGGAGTCAAAGCGCCAGCCATCAAGAGCCAAGCCCGAGAGCACAAAGAGTACAAGTCAAGGGCTCCGGAAGCGACTTGAACATCATGCATTGGAGCACCCTTTAAGGAGGAGCACATAGGCACTAAGGAGAAGCTTTTCGAGACCATTTTGAGCCGCTTCAAGAAGCTTCAGCAAGAGGCGGAGCGCCTGAAAGGGTGGGCGGAGCGCCTACTTGAAAATAGCCAAAATTTGGCTAAGTACGAAATACACAGCTCTCTAGAATTGGAAGAGGCGGACCGCTCCTTTACAGAGGCGGACCGCCTACTACACAACGTGGTCCAAAGAGGCTCAGAAGAGGCGGACCGCCTAGGGGAGTGGGCGGGACTGCCTACTCCCTGTGACAGCATTTCGAAATCCCTTTATTTTTTATGTGTATTTCCAACTATAACCCTGTGTGGCCTTATTTATTTTAACCCACATTGGGGGTATTTTAGACCTTTCATTAAGCATAGAAAAAGACTATAAAAGTCTTCCTTAGGCTCTCATTTCATTTAGCCTACTTTGAATGATGAACATGAAACTTGAAAGCTTGAGAGCTATTCAATGAAAACCCCTTGTGCGGGCTTGATTTTACTTGGTCGAATCCAAGTTGAACTTCAATCCTTTGTTGATCATTCTATTTTCGAGAGCCGAGTGTCTCTCGAGGATAATTGCTTAGTGTAGGTGTTCCTGATAATTACCCGAGGTGTATCGAAACAAGTTCTTCGGTGCTACTTAGGTAATCGTTCGAGCCACGTCTCGCTTTTATCTTTACTTTATCGCTTCCATATTTTCCGCTACATCAGTTGGTATCAGAGCAAAGCTCGGGATTTATTCTTACAAACCCACGTTCCTTGTTCATCTATCTCGTATCTTGTTGTTTATGTTCTTGTTCTTGTTTATTGAAAAAGAAGAAAAACACTTCAAAAACTTGAAAAAATCACAAAAACAATTGGTAGATGTTCTTGGTTATGATGATTCCTTTAATGTTTGATATCGGGGATTGTTTGTTATCGTATTCCCATTGATTGGGTAATCTCAAAACACGTTTTGGAGTTGTGAATAAAAACTATAAAAATCAAAATCCCCAAAGTTTGAAAACCATAGAATTTGCTTAAATTTCTTGACTTTGACTTGTTGATTGATTGGGTATTGTTATGAATCATTGGGGTTTGTTTGTAGTAGTTGAAAACACATTGGGGTACCTTTGGATTTTGAAAACACCTTGAAAACGTTGGAGATTTTGGTGGAATTGAGCCAAGAACACGTTCTTGAAGAATCTCGGATTCAAGAACTGGCGCCGCCGCCTATTTTTTTGAGACTTCTCTGAACATTGAACAGGCGGACCGCCCAAGAACAGAGGCGGACCACCTGTTCCTCTGTCAACTCTCTGAAGCAAACACTGGGTGGACAACCCACTCTCGGGGGGCAGAGGGCCTCTTTCTGGGGGTTGTCCGAGTAGTTGTTTTTCGTAGGTTTTCGTATTTTTTTTGGCTTGCATCACTTCCGGCTAGTACTTTTCAAGTAACACTTCTAGTACTAGTACACTGAGCTTTTAGGAATCTCGTGCTTAGAGGAGAGTAGAATTCAAAGAAGCCTCGTAGTACATTGTTTGCTTCAAATGCTCACTTAAATAGCCTAGCATTCATAGAGTCCCATCAACTCCACTCTTCCCAGAGAGTATTTGGTTCTTGTGAACTTGAATGATTATTGAGGAAGTTTTTCAACTACGAGGAAGCCTTTGAAATCAAGCTTGAGTGATCCTACCCCCACCACTAAATTGAGTGTACCCGAGTGACATTCAAAAGTGAGAGAGCGTGTGAGGACTTTTAGTCTAATTTTTATTTGTCTTTAATTTTTGTAGGTACATGGCCGAAGACGTTGACGAGACCATTAAGGTCCCGATAAGAACTTTGGCCTACCTCTTGGCCGAGGTGAGATCTATAAACCAAAGGCTTGAGAGCCTTGAAGGAGAATGGACCCGAATGTCCAAAAATGTGCCGAAGAAAGTATTAGTGATGGAAAGTTGGCATTCCCCAACCATTGGGCATTCCCCAACAAGTGGGCATTCCCCACGACTTAGGCATTCCCCAAGGTGATGTCGCCACTCGCTCTAGAGGTAATTCTACTACTCCTATGGGCCAACCAATGGCAATTGAGGGAGTTGGGGAGGTGAGCAAGGTGATGGTGAATAAGATGATGAGCTTAAAATGACACTTGTGGTGCGTAGGAGTTTGGGTGCCATGACTCTTGAGGAGGAAGAGAATGTGCAAATGGAGAATCTCTTCCATGCTAGGTGTCATGTGATGGGGCACATGTGCTCAGTGATCATTGATTCAGGAAGTTGTGCTAATATAGTGAGCCAAACCTTGATTTTCCAATTGAAATTGCCTACTATAAAGCATCCACATCCCTACCGTTTACAATGGTTGAGTGAGTGTGGAGAGTTGAGAGTGGTGAAGCGAGTCTTGATTGAGTTTAGCATTAGGATGAAAGCTTTCCATCTCTTGTTTGGAAGGCCATGGCAATATGATCGGAGCGTAGTGCATGATGGTAGAACAAACTTTTACACGGTTTTGCATGGGTCTAGAAAGTATGTACTCAAGCCCTTGACGCCTAGGCAAGTAAGTAATGACAATATCATTATGAGGGAGTTGAGGGAAGCGGCTAAAGCTAAGTCAGCTATGGTACTTGAGCCCGAAGCCAACAATCTTATTGTCATGCCCTTGCAAGTTGAAAGTGAAAGTCACTCTACTCCAAATGAAGACAATCTTGAGTCTCATTGATGTAGTCCGAACACGTGCTGATCAAGTGTTCAATCCATCGAGGTCGATGACACGAAGCCAAGCCAAGCTGTTGCATGAAGTTCACATTCAATTAGCATGGTCGAGAGAAAGCAACCGTTCCAAAGCTGAGTGGCCGAGCTCAAGAATCGAAGGATTCATCTATAAGCTTGAGCTCGAAGAAGGGAGCGACCAAACCCCAACCGAACACTCAACAATGATGCTGAAATAAAGAAAACAAGCAACCGAGGATAGAGTGTCTGATGTCAAAATGAGCCGAGCTGAGCAACGAAGCACCGAAGTCAAGAGCTCGAGCTCAATTGTTCGAAATTCAAGTGTTCGGCTGAAGGAGTGACCGAACACTCAGTTTATTCAGCCCTGCGTGGCTTACTCCTATTGGTTCCCTGTGTCCGTTTAATATTTTTCCCTTAGAATAGTCTATATAAACCTCATTTCATTTTATTTGTAAGGATACCGGTTTTTTATGAATGATGAATTTAGCTGAATGCTAATTTGTGTCTCTGATGAAGCCGAACCCCGACGTGGGATTTTAAAGAACTTGTGTCATTCGGTGTTAGTCATTTGAACATTTTCTTCTTGGTCATTCAGTTTACAAGAAGCATAGTTCTTCTTGAGGATTGTTGCATAGTTTAGATGCATCTTCTTGCCTTCTACGTTGTTTGAACCGAGACTAGTTCCTAAGATTCATTCCAACGAAACAAGAGGTTTGTCTTGCTTTTATCTTTAACTTTTCCGCTATTTAATCTCAGTTGCTTAGCTTCATCTGCATTGGTTTTAGCCTGCACCATCTTGGTATCAGAGCACGGTTTGGCGTTGTTCTTACAACCCCAATCCTATTCGTCTTTATCTCGTGCGTTTGTGTCTTTCAGTTTCAGCTTCATCCTTGCTGTTGATTGTTGTTACTGTTGTGTTTTATTACCAAAAAAAAAATTAGAAAAGAAAAATTAAAAATTTTGGTTTGATTGTTGGTTGTTTGAATCAAACAACCATTGATTCTTGTTCACCACTATCCGAGAATTCGAATTAGCACCAATCGTACACATTTGACGACTAGGGTTTCTTGATGATTTTTGGACTGTTTTTGACGTGGTGGAACTGATATCGAACCCCAGTTGTCCTTTGGTGTTTTTCGTTGAAGACTGGTGGTTCTTGTTCGATCTGGGTTATATTTTGAGCTTAGCTAGCGTTTGGTCATGGATTCCCAAATATTTTTTGGGAAACACTTTTTAGGTAAAGTTTGATATGAAAATGAAAAAAGTGTTTGGACATACTTTTTTGGAACAAATTTATTGGCTCAAAAGAGGCTTTGAGCTCTTATGGAAATGAAATTTGATGCGTAAATGTTAGTTTTTGCCCAAAAACAGCTCAATACCATTTTTTTGAGTTTTTGGGATAAGTTTTGTTCAAAAAGCATAAACAAACACTTTTTGGCCCAAAAACTCCCAAAAAAATGCCTCCAAAAACTATGTCCAAACGGGACATAAATTTCAAAGTTCCGTCGAATAGCCACCGTCCGTACGCCAGAAAATAGTTACAGTGTAACAGTGTACGGACAAGTGCAGCTGTGTTCTTAGCTCAAAATTCTGGGAACTGATTTCCTCCGATGTTGAAATTACCAGAGTGAAAACGACCCAAAGTCTGTTAAATCGTGGTCAGTGAACAAAGTTGAAAGGTTGTCCGTACGTCGGAATTGATATCACTGTTCCATTGATGTAGAAAAGGATAAAGCGTTAAAATCAAAACCCCAGGCATAAATTTTTTCGGCTAGAAAAGGGAAAGTGGATAAGGTTAAACCCTAATCCATACTAAGGAGGGACCACTTTTGTCCGTACAAGAGTTGATGTGTTCGAGGATTCCAAAAGAGGAATTGAAGGATAGATTCTCTTAGGTTTTCACTTTTCTTGTGTTCGATAAATCTCGTTAGTAGATCTCTAGAGTAAATCATTCTACTCGAGGTCGTACTAATTTGTTTGAGCTTATAGGAACTCGTGCGAGGGGTGATCGAAGTCCGAATTTCGTAGAAAATGCTTTGACTTCCCGAGCGCGGTTAAATAGCGTCTGTTCCATCGAGTCAACATCAATTCACTCTTCCCCAAGGAGACAGTGTAACTTTTCAAATTCAAAGGAACTGAGAGAAGTTGATCAACCGAGGAAGCAATTGGCTACAAGTTCTTGAGTGACCAAAAACTGAACCCATAAATTGAGTGGACCCGAGCGCCACCCAATAAGGTGAGGGAGTGAGTGAGGTGATTTCTAACTTTAACATTTTCATTGGTCTTTGATTTTTGCAGGTACCATGACTGGGAATGGAGGCGATGGAAAGGGCATTAAAGCACCCGAGGTGTCGTTAGCCGACCTCATGGCTGTGATACAAGGCATCAGTGCCGAGGTAAGAGGAGTGAGTGCTCGAGTAGCTAACGTCAAGCAAGAGAGTGTGTCCATGGCCTTATCAGGTGCGGCGCTGGAACTAGCAACTCCACTCCGATGAAACCTGAGCAATTTGTTGAGCTCGTTCGACAACAACGATTGAAGAATGAGGCTGTTCGACATGAAGCTATGGGAAATCCCCGAGCTGAACAACACTTGGGCAATCCCCAAGCAGCACAACACTTGGGCAATCCCCAAGTGGAACAACAAAACTTGCGCAATCCCCGAGCTGGTCATCAATACTTGGGCATTCCCCGAGGTGATAGAATACCACTTCCAATGGCCCGAAGGCAAGTTGTGATCGTTGATGAAAGGGTCGATGATGGAGAATTTTCCGAGGTCGAAGCTTAATATGAAACACTGTTCGTTCAACGAAGGCAGGTTCAATGAGGTCGTGGAAATTTCTGAGGCCGAGGCCGAGGCGCAAATATTGATTGATATTTTGAGCGCGAGGCTGAAGACTATTATAATGAATATCCAGAGCCGATCCGAGGTGCTCGTGAATCAAACTTGAACAGTGTCAAGATCACTATTCCACCTTTTAGAGGAACTAGTGATCCCGACCAATATCTTGATTGGAAGATTCGACTAGAATGAATCTTCGAAACAAATGAGATGACCGAAGAGAGAAAAGCTGCACATGCTATTGCTTCGTTCGAGGCATATGCATCGACATGGTGAGAGGGTGACAAAAGGTTGATATGAAGGAATGCTTATCCCGAGGTCACCACATGGTTGCAGTTGAAGAGAGCAATAGATGCTAAGTATGTGAATGCCAAATATCGATAGGAACAACTTCAAAAGCTCTTCGAGTTGAAACAAGGGTCCAAATCAGTTGAAGAATACTATGATGAGTTCAAAAGAATTCGATTGGCTCTTGATATGGAAGAAGATGACGAGCAAGCCATCATTCGAGTCAAAAATGGCTTGGCTCGAGATGTGTCATCTCAATTGAGGCTGCATGTGTATCAAACTTTGGAAGATGTATTTCATGCTGCCATCGAAGCTGAGAAATGGGTGAAGGACGATAAAGCAAATCGGTGTCGAGGAGTCGTTACTTCAACTCCTTTGAACCGAGGTAAAGAATGGAAGAGTCCGAATCCAACAAGCGCCAACAATGGCCGAGATTCAAAGAAACCCTTCGAGAGGGGAGTGACCATAACTAACCATGAGAAATGGGAGGTAAAGTTCAACTCACTACTTCTAGTGCTTCAAGCATTCAGTGTCACAAATGCAAGGGTTATGGTCACATGGCAAAAGAATGTCCAACTCACAAAGTTATGCTTTTGCTCGAAGATGGAACCATCCATGAGCAAGCGAGTGACACCTAGAAAGAAAGTATCGAGGAGACTGACTGGTGCAAGCTAAATCTGAAGATAAAGATAAGCAACCAAAAATCAACAGCGGAAAGTAAGATAGAAGTTTGACACAACTTTTCTTGCTTGAATGGCACCGAGGAACTAGTCTCGGTACGATTCAAGTAGAATGAAAGAACACCTAAACTATGCAACAATCCTCAAGATAAAAATACCTCTTGCAAACTGAATGATCAAAGAGGAATTATTAAATCGGATTCACCGAAAGCCACAAGTTTCGAAGACCCCATCGGGTTTGCTCACATCTGAGACTAAAAGAGTAAATGCCTACGGAAATTCTCATTCAGTAATCAATATTCAAAATCTAGCTGATTTACAATGAAATGAGAAGGAGTATATATAGACTACTCTAGGGATAAAACAGTAAATGGCCACAGGCGAGCAATAGGAGTAAGCCACGCAGGGCTGGATATCTGAGTGTTCGGTCACTCCTTCAATCGAACACTTGAAATTCGAACACTTCAGCTCGAGCGCTTCACTTCGGTGCTCTTGACTCGGCTTAAGCTGACTTCGGTCGCTTTTCCTTCGATTGTTTGTTTGATTTACTTCGGCACCGAGGTTGAGTGCTCGGTTTGGGTTCAGTCACTCCCTTCTTCGAGCTCAAGTTTATAAATGAAGCCTTCGATCCTTGAGCTCGGCCAATCAGCTTCCGAGTGGTTACTTTCTCCCGACCAAGCCAAGCGAATGTGAACATCGTGCAGCAGCTTGGCTTAGCTTTGTGTCATCGGCCTCAGTTGATCAAACACTTGATCAGCACGTGTTCGGGCTGCATCATCCTCCCCTTATTGAGAAGATTTTTCCTCGAAATCGAGCCCTCTTCAGCCTCCAATGCTTGGCCTACAACACAAAGAGTTAAGTCATCAACATTAAAGGTGTTGGACACATTATACTCACCAGGGAGGTCGATCACATAAGCATTGCTGTTGATCTTGCTCAGCAATTGAAAAGGACCATCACCTCGAGGAGCAACCTATCCTTTCCTTACATTCAGAAATCGTTCCTTTCGGAAGTAAACCCAAACCCAATCTTCCTTCTTTAATTCCAACCTTTTGTGCCCCTTGTTTTTCTTCGATGCATCTTTTGCATAAGCTTCCTCGAGGTTCTTCTTCACCTTTGCATGTAACTCGATCAAGGCAGTAGCTCGCCGAGTACCTTCAAAATCAATAACAGAATCTCGAGGCAATGGAGTTAAATCAAGTGGAATTAAAGGGTTAAAACCATACACACATTCAAACGGAGTCATCCCAATCATTCGATGTACAGTTCAATTGTATGCAAATACCATCATGGGCAAACGATCCGCCCAGTTCCCGACTTTGCCTTTGGTCATTGCTCGAAGCAAAGATCCCAAGGTTCGGTTGACTACCTTGGTCTGTCCATCAGTCTGAGGATGGTAAGAGGTCGAGAATAGTAATTTGGTGCCGAGGGCACCCCATAAACATTTCCAAAAATGGCTCAAGAATTTAGAGTCTCGATCACTCACAATAGTACGAGGCATACCATTCAATTTCAACACATTAGAAATAAACAAAGTAGCTATATGTTGTTTATCATCACACTTCTTGCAAGGAATAAAGTGATCATTTTGAAAAAATGGTCGACCACGACAAAGATGCTATCATGTCAACCCCCCGACCTCGGTAACCCCATAAAAAAATCCATGGATATATCAACCTGCAGTCGATTAGGAACAGGTAACAGAGTGTACAATCCATGATGGTTGGACCTCGATTTAGCTTTCTTGCAATCTATACAAGCATTGCAAATATTTTCCACATCTCTTTGCATTTTTGGCCAATGGAACTGCTCGATTAAGATACCAAGAGTTTTGTCGACACCAAAGTGTCCCATCAAGCCTCCAGAGTGAGCATCTCGAACCAAAATCTCTCTACACAATGACACTGGCACACAAACCCTCCCATTCTTGAAGAGGTAGCCATCGTGCCACTGATATTTCTCAACCCTTCAACCACTCAATATTGCGTCTCGAACGCATTTTAGTTTGCGATCATCTTCGTACATCGACTTGATGCTTTCGAATTCCATGAGCCTCGAGGCGAGAGTGGTCGCTAAGGCAAATTTCCTTAATAGCGCATCGGCCACGACATTGTCTCTTCTCTTTTTGTAATGAATTACATAGGGAAAGCTCTCAATAAATTCAACCTACTTGGCATGCTTCCGATTTAATTTCTCCTAGCCTCGGAGATGTTTCAAAGACTCATGATCACTTTTAATCACAAACTCTCTCGGCCACAAGTATTGCTGCCAATAGGCGAGTGCTCGAACGAGGGCATACAATTCCTTGTCATACGTAGAGTAATTCAAGGTTGCACACTTAAGCTTTTCGCTAAAGGAAGCGATCGGCTTCGATTCTTGCATAATCACTCTTCCAATCCCAACTCCGACGCATCACACTCGACCTCGAATGCTTTGCCAAAGTCAGGGAGTTGCAACAACGGGGCATAACAAAGCCTCCATTTCAACTCTTAGAAAGCCCTCTCTTGGGACACTCCCCACACAAATGGATGGTCATTCTTTGCCAGCTCGGTCAAAGGAGCTGCCACGGTGCTAAAGTCACGAACAAACCTTCGGTAAAAGCTAGCTAAACCATGGAAGCTACAAACTTGAAATACCGAAGTTGGAGTCGGCCAATCTTTTATAGCCTCGACTTTGGACTCATCGACTTCAACACCAGTAACACTCACAATGAATCCTTGAAAGACTACACGCTCGACACAAAAGGCACATTTCTTGAAGTTAGCATATAACTTTTCCTATCTAAGAGTTTCAAGCACTAGCCTTAAGTGTTCGACATGTTCATCCAAAGATTTACTATAAACAAGTATGTCATCGAAGTAAACAACAACAAACTTATTTATGTACGGTTTGAGCACATGGTTCATCACTCACATGAATGTGCTCGGTGCGTTAGAGAGGCCAAATGGCATCACTAACCATTCATAGAGACCTAATTTGGTCTTGAATGTAGTTTTCAACTCATCTCCAGGTTTCATTCGGATTTGGTGGTAACCGGACCTGAGGTCTATCTTTGAAAAGCATGAAGAACCACTTCACTCATCTAGCATGTCATCTAATCGAGGGATAGAATGACGATACTTTACCGTGATTTTTTTGATTGCTCGGCAATCAACACACATTCGCCATGTTCCATCTTTCTTCGAGACAAGGATAACAGGGACGGTGTAAGGACTCAAGCTCTCTCGAACAAGGCCCTTGTTCAGCAATTCATCCACCTGCATTTGGAGCTCTTTGGTGTCTTCAGGATTACACCGGTATGCAGGCTATTTGGGGATTTAAGACCCCGGAATGAAGTCAATTTGGTGCTCGATTCCTCTCAATGGAGGAAATCCACCTGGCATTTCTTTGGAAAACATGTCTCCGAAGTCCTGCAAAACACTTTGTACAACACTAGACAAAGGGTTATCGTTAGAAAAATCATCATTAGAGTTTAGAAAGATGCCCTTGTGCACGAGGCAAATTATCGTTCGACCGGTGTCGTTGCCTCGTAAATACTCACCCGATTGCATGATTGCACAAATGTTATTGACCACGGGTGGTGGAGTTTTTGCTTCGGCCACTATTGGTACTCTGACAGGGGTCTTGGCTTTGGCCGCTTATTTCAGCTCTCTCATCCATTTGTAGTCCTCAATGACTTGTTTTGGAGACAAAGGTTTGAGTATAAAACTCTCCCCTCCAAGCTTAGCAGTGTAAGTGTTGGTTCGACCGTTGTGGATAACAGATCGATCAAATTGCCACGGTTGCCCAAGAAGCAAATGAGAAGCTTGCATCGGGACCACATCAAATATCATTTCATTATGATAGACCCCCTCTTGAAATTTTATCAACACTTGCTTCGTCACTCTTAGTTCTCTACACTCATTCAACCACTAGAGCTTGTAAGGTCGGGGATGTTTGGTAGCAGGCAGTCCCATTTGTGAAACCAAAGTTTGGCTCACCACATTCGAACAACAGCCTGAATCAATAATCATCGAACACACCTTCCCCTTCACTCGACATCTGGCATGGAAGAAATTCTCCCTTTGGCTGTCATCTTCCTCTTCCATGACCATGGAACTCAAGTTCCTTCGAACAACCAAAAGAACTTCGGGCTGCTTATCCTCGGTGACGTAACATCCATCATTCTCGGATTCAGCTTGATTGGTCTCCTCGATCATTTCCTCCTCAGAGTCATCTATTTGCTCATAGATGTTTCCATCATCGAGCATTACCATGATATGACGAGTTGGATAGTCTCTTTTCATATGACCATAACCTCTACACTTATGACATTGACTTTTAGAAGCACTGGGAGTATTGAGTTAAGTTCTTCCTCCCATGTTTTTGGATTGGTTAACGGTCACTCCCCTCTCGAAGGGTTTTTTCGGATCTCGAACAGTGTTAGCACTGGAATTCGGACTCTTCTAATCTTTACTTCAGTTCAAAGGAGTTGAAGTAGAGACCCCTCGATACCGGTTTGCTTTATCATCCTTAACCCATTTCTCAGCTTCGATGGCAGCTTGGAACACATCTTCCAACGTGTTGTACACATGCATTCTCAATTGAGATGACACATCTCGAGCTAAGCCATTTTTGAATCGGATGATGGCTTGCTCGTCATCTTCTTCTTGATCAAGGGCCAGTCGAATTCTTTCGAAATCATCATAATACTCTTCAACTGATTTGGACCCTTGCTTCCACTCGAAGAGCTTTCGAAGTTGATCCTGTCGATACTTGGCATTCACTTAGCATCCATTTCTCTTTTCAACAGTGCCCATGTGGTGACCTCGGGATAATCATTCCTTTGCTTCATCCTGTTTTTTGCCTCCCACCATGTTGATGTATATGCCTCGAACGAAGCAATATCATGTGCAACTTTTCTCTCTTCGGTCATCTCATTGGTTTCAAAGATTCGTTCCAATTTAAGCTTCCATTGAATATATTGGTTTGAATCACTAGTTCCTTTGAAATGTGGAATAGTAATCTTAACATTGTTCAAATTTGAATCACGAGCACCTTGATTCAGCTCCGAATACTGATCAGCCTCACGCTCAATATTTCGATCAACATTTGCGCCTCGGCCTCAAAAATTTCCACGACCTCGTTGAACATGCCTTCATTGAAAGAACGATTGCTCATACTCAGCTTCGGCTTCGGGAAATTCTCTATCATCGACCCCTTCATCAACGACCTCAAGTTGTCTTCGGGCCATTGGAAGTGGCAATCTATCACCTCGGGGATTGCCCAAGTTTTCTTGTTGCACTTGGGGATTGCCCAAGTGTTGATTAGCTCGGGGATTACCCACAGCTTTATTTCGACCAGCCTCGTCCTTCAACTGTTGCTATCGAAGGAGCTCAGCAAATTGCTCCGGTTTCATAGGAGTGGAGCTACTAGTTCCAGCGCCAGACCCAGGCAAGGCCACAGACACACTACCTTGCTCGAGGTTAGCTACTCGAGAACACACTCATTTTACTTCGGCGCTGAGGCCTTGTATCGCAGCCATGAGATCGACTAACGCCACCTCGGGCACTGCAATGCCCTTCTCTCCATTTCTAGCCATTTCTCCTGCACAAATCAAAGACTAAAACAAGTGTTAAAGGTCAGAAATCACCTCACACACTCCCTCACTTTTAATGGGTGGCGCTCGGGTCCACTCAATTTGTGGGTTCGATTTTAGTCTCTCGAGGAACTTGTTAGCAGTGGTTTCGTCGGATTGACCAATGTCCTCTAAGATCCTTCAAGTTCGACAATAGTCACTGACTCTTCGGGAAGTGTAAAGTGATGTTCGACTCGATGGACGGACGCTATTTTTACTGCGCTCAGGAAGTCAAAGAATTTTTCTACGAAATTCGGACTTTGGTCGCCCCTCGCACGAAATCCTAAAGCTCAAATTCAATAGTACGACCTCAAGTAGAAGAGATTACTCCAGATATCCACTATCGTGAATTATCGAACACATGAAAAGTGAAAACCTAGGAGATTCTACCCTTTGGAATCCTTCGAACACACCAACTCTTGTACGGATAAAAGTGGTCCCTCTTTGGTACGGATTAGGTTTTACCTTACCCAATTTCCCCTTTCAAGCAGACAAAATTTCACCTGGGGTTCAAGAATTTGAAATTTTACTCCTTTCTTCTTCAATTGAACAGTGAATATTTTACTCCGGCATACGGAAAAAATTTAACTTCGTTCACTGACCACAATTTCATCAGACTTTGGGTTGCTTTTCACTCCGGTGACTTTCAACGTCGGAGGAAATCAATTCCAGAAGTTCGAGCTAAGAAAACTTCGCTTCGTCCGTACACTGCTACAATGTAACAAGTTTCCGGCGTACGGACGGTGGCTCAATCATGGAACTTCGGATTTTTAACGCAAACACAACCCAAATCAAACAAGAACTACCACTCTTCAACGATAACAACCAAAATCAACTGGGGTTCGATATCAACACACCAATCGTCAAGAACAGTCCAAAATAACGTTGAGAAACCCTAGTCATCAATCGTGTACGACAGGTACTCGTTGGATTTCTTAGACGATGGGGATTATGAATTTGTGGTTGTTCGATTCAAACAACCAACCAACGAAAAAATTTTGAATTCTTTTCTTCTTTTCTCTCTTTTTTTTTTTTTTTTTTTTTGTAAAATAAGAACACCAACAATAACACAACAACAATAACAAGAACACGAAACGGAAAACAAAGACACAAACACACGAAAATTAAAGATAACGTCGAACAAGATTTGGGGTTGTAGAGACAAGCCCAAACCGTGCTCTGATACCAAGATGGTGCAAGCTAAATCCGAAGATAAAGCCAAGCAACCGAAAATCAACAGCAGAAAGTAAGATAGAAGTTTGACACAACTTTTCTTGCTTGAACGGCACCGAGGAACTGGTCTCAGTACGATTCAAGTAGAAGGAAAGAGCACCTAAAATATGCAACAATCCTCAAGAGAACAATGCCTCTTGCAAACTGAATGATCAAATAGGAATTGTTCAATCGGATTCACCGAAAGCCACAAGTTCCGAAGACCCCATCGGATTTGCTCACATCTGAGACTAAAAGAGTAAATGCCCACGGCAATTCTCACTCAATAATCAATATTCAAAATCTAGCTGACTTACAATGAAATGTAAAGGAGTATATATAGACTACTCTAGGGATAAAATAGTAAATTGCCACAGGCAACCAATAGGAGTAAGCCACGCAGGGCTGGATATTTGAGTGTTCGATCACTCCTTCAACCGAACACTTGAAATTTGAACACTTCAGCTCGAGCTCTTGACATCGGTGCTCTTCACTCGGCTTAAGCTCACTTCGGTCGCTCTTCCTTCGATTGTTTGTTTGATTTACTTCGGCGCCGAGGTTGAGTGCTCGGTTTGGGTTCGGTCACTCCCTTATTCGAGCTCAAGTTTATAAATGAAGCCTTCGATCCTTGAGCTCGGCCAATCAGCTTCGGAGTTGTTGCTTTCTCCCGACCAAGCCAAGTGAATGTGAACATCGTGCAGCAGCTTGGCTTTGCTTCGTGTCATCGGCCTCAATGGATCGAACACTTGATCAATACGTGTTCGGGCTGCATCATTGACCGAGCTGAAAATGATGATGGTCGAGAAGCTGCTGAAGCTGATCATCCAGAAATTTTTCCTGTGGTTCAAATAAATCTGAGCTGCATGACTCTCGAAGAAGAGGACAACCAAAGAGAGAATCTTTTCCATGCCAGATGTCGAGTAAGGGGAAAAATTTGTTCGATGATTATTGATTCGGGTAGTTGTGCGAATATGGTGAGCCAAGCCTTGGTCTCATAATTAGGATTACCTACCTCAAAGCATCCTCATCCTTACCGTTTGCAATGGTTAAAGGAATATGCTGAATTGAAGGTTGTCAAGCAAGTGTGGATCAAGTTCAAAGTTGGAAAATATCAAGATAAGATGATGTTCGATGTGATACCGATGCAAGCTTGTCATTTGCTATTAGGTCGACAATGGCAGTATGATTGGTCGGTTATTCATAACGGACGATCCAACACTTACACTTCTAAGCTTGGAGGGAAGAGTTTCATACTCAAACCGTTGTCTTTGAAACAAGTCAACGAGGACTATAAACGGATGAAAGAATTGAAAGAAGCGGCCAAAACTAAGTTTTCGATGGGAACAAAAATTATGGCCGAAGACAAACACTCCCCACCCGAGTTAAGAAATATTTGTGCAATCATGCAACCGGGAGAGTATCTATGAGGTAACGACAACAGTCAACTGATGATTTGCCTCATGCATAAAGGTATCTTTCTAAACTCTAATGATAATTTTTCTAACGATAACCCTTTGCCTAGTGCTGTAAGAAGTGTTTTGCAGGACTTCGGAGACATGTTTTCCAAAGAAATGCCAGGTGGATTTCCTCCATTGAGAGGAATCGAGCACCAAATTGACTTCATTCCGGGGTCTTAAATCCCCAAATAGCCTGCATACCGGTGTAATCCTGAAGACACCAAAGAGCTCCAAATGCAGGTGGATGAATTGCTGAACAAGGGCCTTGTTCGAGAGAGCTTGAGTCCTTACGCCGTCCCTGTTATCCTTGTCTCGAAGAAAGATGGAACATGGCGAATGTGTGTTGATTGCCGAGCAATCAACAAAATCACGGTAAAGTATCGTCATTCTATCCCTCGATTAGATGACATGCTAGATGAGTGAAGTGGTTCTTCATGCTTTTCAAAGATAGACCTCAGGTCCGGTTACCACCAAATCCGAATGAAACCTGGAGATGAGTTGAAAACTACATTCAAGACCAAATTAGGTCTCTATGAATGGTTAGTGATGCCATTTGGCCTCTCTAACGCACCGAGCACATTCATGTGAGTGATGAACCATGTGCTCAAACCGTACATAAATAAGTTTGTTGTTGTTTACTTCGATGACATACTTGTTTATAGTAAATCTTTGGATGAACATGTCGAACACTTAAGGCTAGTGCTTGAAACTCTTAGATAGGAAAAGTTATATGCTAACTTCAAGAAATATGCCTTTTGTGTCGAGCGTGTAGTCTTTCAAGGATTCATTGTGAGTGTTACTGGTGTTGAAGTCGATGAGTCCAAAGTCGAGGCTATAAAAGATTGGCCGACTCCAACCTTAGTTTCTCAAGTTCGTAGCTTCCATGGCTTAGCTAGCTTTTACCGAAGGTTTGTTCGTGATTTTAGCACCGTGGCAGCTCATTTGACCGAGCTGGTAAAGAAAGACCATCTGTTTGTGCGAGGGAAGTCCTAAGAGAGGGCTTTTTGAGAGTTGAAACGGAGGCTTTGCTCTACCCCGTTATTGCAACTCCCTGACTTCGGCAAAGCATTCGATGTCGAGTATGATGCGTCTGGATTTGGGAGCGGAGGAGTGCTCCTGCAAGAATCGAAGCCAATCGCTTACTTCAGCGAAAAGCTTGAGGGTGCAACCTTGAATTACTCTACGTATGACAAGGAGTTGTATGCCCTCGTTCGAGCACTCGCCCATTGGCAGCATTATTTGTGGCCGAGAGAGTTTTTTATTAAAAGTGATCATGAGTCTTTCAAACATCTCCGAGGCCAGGAGAAATTAAATCGAAGACATGCCAAGTGGGGGGAATTCATTGAGATCTTTCCCTATGAAATTCATTACAAAAAGGGAAAAGACAATGTTGTGGCCGATGCGCTATCAATGAAATTTGCCTTAGCGACCACTCTGGCCTCGAGGCTCATGGGATTCGAAAGCATCAAGTCGATGTATGAAGATGATCCTAAATTGAAAAGCTTCCGTAATGCAATCTTGAGTGGCCGAAGAGTTGAGAAATATCACGATGGCTACCTCTTCAAAAATGGGAGGGTATGTGTGCCTGTGTCATCGTGGAGAGAGCTTTTGGTTCGAAAAACTCACTTTTGAGGCTTGATGGGACACTTCGGTGTCGACAAAACTCTTGGTATCTTGACCGAGCAGTTCCAGTGACAAAAAATGTGAAAAGATGTGGAAAAGCTTTGTAATGATTGTATAGATTGCAGGAAAGCTAAATAGAGGTCCAACCCTCATGGTTTGTACACTCCATTACCTGTTCCTATTCGACCGTGGGTTGACATATCCATGGATTTTATTTTGGGGTTACCAAGGTCGGGGGTGGACATGAAAACATCTTGTCGTAGTCGACCATTTTACAAAATGGCTCACTTTATTCCTTGCAAAAAATGTGACGATGCACAACATGTAGCTATTTTGTTTATTTCTAATATGTTGAAATTGTATGGTGTGCCTCGTACTATTGTGAGTGATTGAGACTCAAAATTCTTGAGTCATTTTTGGAAATGTTTATTGGGTGTCCTCGGCACCAAATTACTATTCTCGACGTCTCACCATCCTCAGACTGATGGACAGACCGAGGTAGTCAACCGGACTTTGGGAGCTCTGCTTCGAGCTATGACCAAAGGTAAGGTAGGAAACTAGGCTGATCGTTTGCCTGTGATGGGATTTGCATACAATTGAACAATGCATCGAATGATTGGAATGACTCTGTTCGAATGTGTGTATGGTTTTAACCCTTTAATTCCACTTGATTTAACCCCTTTGCCTGGATATTCTGTTGTTGATTTTGAAGGTACTCGATGAGCCACTATCTTGATCGAGTTACATGCAAAGTTGAAAAAGAATCTCGAGGAAGCTTATGCCAAAATGACATCGAATAAAAACAAGGGGCGCAAGAAGTTGGAGTTATAGAAGGGAGATTGGGTGTGCGTTCATTTCCGAAAGGAACGATTTCTGCACCAACGGAAAGAAAAGTTGGCTCCCCGAAGGGATGGTCCGCTTCAAGTGCTGAGCAAGATCAACAACAATACTTATGTGATCGACTTCCCTGGTGAGTATAACGTGTCCAACACCTTTAATGTTGCTGACTTATCTCCTTGTGTTGTAGGCCAAGCATTGCAGGCTGAAGAGGGCTCGATTTCAAAAATGAAATCTTCTCAAGAAGGGGAGAATGATGCAGCCCGAACACGTGCTGATCAAGTGTTCAATCCACCGAGGCCGATAAAACGAAGCCAAGCCAAGCGGTTGTACGACGTTCATATTCAATTGGCGTGGTCGGGAGAAAGCAACCGTTCTGAAGCTGAGTGGCCGAACTCAAGAATCAAAGGCTTCATCTATAAGCTTGAGCGCGAAGAAGGGAGCGACCGAACACTCAACATCAACGCTGAAATAAAGCAAACAAGCAACTGAGGGGAGAGCACCCGATGTCAAAATGGCCGAGCTGAGCAACGGAGCACCGAAGTCAAGAGCTCAAACTCAAGTGTTCGAAATTCAAGCGTTCGGCTGAAGGAGTGACCAAACACTCAGTTTATTTAGCCCTGTATGGCTTACTCCTATTGGTCGCCTGTGACCGTTTACTACTTTTCTCTGAGAATAGTCTATATAAACCTCATTTCATTTCATTTGTACGGATACCCAATTTTTTATGAATGATGAATTTAGCTGAATGCTAATTTGTGTCTCGGATGGAGCCGAACCCTGATGTAGGATTTTAAAGAACTTGTGTCATTCGGTGTTAGTCGTTTGAACATTTTCTTCTTGGACATTCAGTTTGCAAGAAGCATAGTTCTTCTTGAGGATTGTTGCATAGTTTAGATGCATCTTCTTGCCTTCTCCGTTGTTTGAACCGAGACTAGTTTCTCGGATTCATTCCAACTAAGCAAGAGATTTGTCTTGCTTTTATCTTTAACTTTTCTGCTGTTAAATCTCGGTTGCTTAGTTTCATCTTCATTGATTTTAGCTTTCACCACTCATTCCATTGTACTTGAACATGAGAGATAAAAGAAAGAGAGGAGTGAGGAAGTGACCGATAAAATTCCTAGAAACGAAAAAAGAGAGGAAGTGAGGAGTGATATGAGTGGATTGTCACCCGAATCTACACTTGGCCTTGAGAGAAAAATGAGAGAAAGAAGAGGAGGAAAGACAAAATGAGAGCGAGGACACCCTTTGTTCTAACCATATTTTATCTTCTTCTTCTTCTACTTGTTTTGGCTTATGTGTAGGTATTCTTTGAGGCGAACTAGTGGAGCCTCAACCGTGTGCTAAGGAAGGAAGGCAAGGTGATGAAGATCCTCATTACGAGCTTCATGAAGAGGAATTTGAACTTGATACTTCACGTGCTATGAGTGCTCAAGGAAGCAACTCAAGTGTAAGTATTTCTTCACCTTTTCATGAACATGTTTACTCCTTGCCTTATGAAGACTCAATGCTAGTTGGTACTTGTGTTGCATTTAATGAATTTTCAACCAGCATAGAGTCAACTAGTCAATTTGTGTGTGCATGTGAACTACTAGTTGCGAGGATTTATAGACCACATCATGATGTGAGCTCGGTATGCAACGAACCTCTCTTTAATAACGAAGTGAAAGTTGACTATACTTGTGAACCTTGTTATGATACACTGCCAATTTTTTATAAAGGGAAGATGAGTTGTGTGATCACACCCTTCTTGATATAATTGCCTTTGGTGGACCTATGTGTTTTAGTGAGGATAATAGTTACCTTGAGGAGTCCAAATTGCATGAGTTGGACAAGGTTGTCGATGATGACTCCTCAAGTGTGAGTGATGAACCTAGTTTTGATACTTCGCCTATGTTTGAAAATGAATTTGAGACGTCTACATTTACTAATCCTTTGTTTGAGGGCATCTTTATTTGTGGAGGTGATTTGTATCGGACTAGAGTTGAGAATGAGAAAGAACCTACATGGTGTGAAGGGTTTGAACTCATAGACAAATCCTTGTTTAAGACTTTGAGTGAAGTGGGTGATTCTTCTAGTGGCCCTACTCTTGATTGTTGGGTTTATGAATAGGAAGAAGTCATTATCAATGCATTTTTTAATAGCTTGTCCTGTGAAGTGGGTTGTCTAGATGATGAATTTAGAGGTATGGAGGTATCTCTTGGTGTGAGTAAGAGTGCTTTTAAGTAGGGGAGTGGAGTGATTGATGCTAGTTGCAGATTGAACTATTGTGCCTACTCCATCCCATATATAGATCACACCTTGAGTGTTAAACATGCCAAAGCCATTGTGCCATAATGTAGTGAAAATACATTGTAGGCTTGGTATGTTTCTTGTGAGCTTAGGGGTCGTAGGGAATTTGATTGCTACATTTTGCATGTTTCATGCCCCAATGATCTCTTTGCTTGTTATGATTATGAGTGCTTGTTCTTGATGATCCAAGAATTTATAATTTCCTTTGGGAACATACGCTTTTTGATGGGTATTGATGCTTGACTCTATCACAAGAGTGTGTTTTCCACACCACTTTCATTTATTCTTGTTAAGCTAACCTACTTGCGAAGTATGAAACTTTGGTTGTGCTTGTCTTTGATTGTAAGACTTGATGGTTTTATTTCGAGGACGAAATACTTTCAAGAAGGGGAGGATGATGCGGGGCAAATTGGAGCAAAAGCACCAACCATCAAGAGCAAAGCTCGAGAACACAAAGAGTACAAGTCAAGGGCTCCGGAAGCGACTTGAACATCATGCATTGGAGCACCCTTGAAGGAGGAGCACATAGGCACCAAGGAGAAACTTCCTGAGACCATTTTGAGCCGCTTCAAGAAGCTTCAGCAAGGGGCGGAGCGCCTGAAAGGGTGGGCGGAGCGCCTACTTGAAAATAGCCAAAATTTGGCTAAGTACAAAATACACAACTCTCAGGAATTGGAAGAGGCGGACCGCCTACTACACAAGGTGGTCCAAAGAGGCTCAGAAGAGACGGACCACCTAGGGGAGTGGGCGGACCGCCTTCCTCTGTGACAACATTTCGAGATCCCTTCATTTTTGATGTGTATTTCCAACTATAGCCCTGCGTGGCCTTATTTGTTTTAACCCACTTTGAGGGTATTTTAGATCTTTCATTAAGCATAGAAGAAGACTATAAAAGTCTTCCTTAGGCTCTCATTTTATTTAGCCTACTTTGAATGATGAACTTGAAAGCTTGAAAGCTTGAGAGCTATTCAATGAAAACCGCTTGTGCGGGCTTGATTTCACTTGGTCGAATCCAAGTTGAACTTCAATCCTTTGTTGATCATTCTGTTTTCGAGAGCCGAGTGTCTCTCGAGGATAGTTTCTTAGTGTAGATGTTCATTGACAATCACCAGAGGTGTATCGAAACAAGTTCTTCGGTGCTACTTAGGTAATCATTCGAGCCACGTCTCGCTTTTATCTTTACTTTATCGCTTCCGTATTTTCCTCTACATCACCCATAGTATAAAGAATGGCACAAAGGAAATTAAATATCACTTATTAATATTTGCATTAGCCACAACCTAATAGTGACTCTATAAAACCAGAAAAGTGAAGAAATAATAACACACACAAAGAGTGTGACAGTGAACTCTGAACTTTGTGTTGCAGCATTGACATGGCCTCTATAAAACAAACTGATTTTAACAAATATGCTGGAAAGCCTATTCGTTGTAGAGGTAACAAAAACTATATACACTTTGTTATGTGAATTTTGCAATGCATGGATGTTTTTAGACTCGAATAAAGGAGGATGGTTATGGTAGAATGAATTTGACTTGTATACACTCTCGGTGCAAAAAAATGTTTTACATTATCAAGTCATCGATTAGTAACTTGGAAGATATGGTATGTTAAGTGTAAAAGTTATATACACGTTCAGTGTAGATTAGGTAAGTCTTGGTAGAATTGACATTAGTAGTGTAAATAAAGTCTTAATTATGATGAATCTTTGAATGGATACATACATAGGATTCTATTAGTCTACTGAACTAGCTTACACTACGGCTTATGTTGATTGATGTCGAATCTTGAAAAGAGTAGGATTTTGTTGTATAAAATTGCTCATTTACTTGAACACCATATTGAATTGTGTGATCTTCTTATCTTATTGTTAATGTTGAATTATATGATCGTCGACTTATGGTTAGAAAGAGTATACTTTAAGTTAATTATATTTTGTCTCAATGTTCCATTTCACTTGCTCATGTGTCACTAACTTATGAATGTTGCTGCAGTGGCGGTGGCAAGAAAACCAGGAGAACCTCTGGTGATAGAGGAAGTGATTGTGGCTCCTCTTCAATCGCGTGAAGTTCGACTAAAAATCATTTTTAATTCTCTCCGCTAAAGCGACATCACCTTATGGAAGATGAAAGTATGGGTTCTATGTTTCTTTCCTAGTTTAGCTAATCAAAGTTCCTCCCTTGTAGAGTTATTTGTTTCACAACTTTTCTGTTAATTGAGTGTTTGTTTGGAATTTCCTGGATGTTCCAAGAAACTTGGGCCACGAAGCTTTCGGGTAAATTCCAGTATATTCTCAGTTTTTAAATATTTGTCATCATGGTGTACTGACAATTCTTGATTGATGGCAGTATCTAACATGGCTAGGTTTGATTCAACGCGTTCTAGGGACAGGATTTGGTATCGTTTCACCACATGCTCAAAATGAGTTTTAACATCTATGCACTGACATTGTAAAACAACTTTTATACTATCAAGCTACTAGGTAACTGACTCTAAAGATTACCTAAAAAATAAAGCAAGTTATCTACTACAACAAGTTATAGTCATTGCGACTGATCGGGGTTTCAGATTTATGGGTTCTGGATCGTACCCCTTCTACTGGATTCTGGATAGATTTATTACATATATTAAGTGAATCCAATTACTTCTAATCCTGGTTTGAGTCCTAATAATGTACAAATGACATATCCTCACCTTGGAAGTGTTTTCTTCTTATTGCTTATTATACTTTTGCTGGTCAATTGAGGCATATATACTTATACACCAGCAAATGTGACATACTTCCTGACTTTGCCAAGTCTTACTGAATTAAAGGGTTGTGGAGAGTGCTGGAGAAGATGTTCGAGAGTTGAAAGAAGGAGATCTAGTTTTACCTACATTTGTGGCGGACTACATGGAATGTGTAGACTGTAAATCCAACAAAAGCAACCTATGTTCCAAATTCTCATTCAGTCTCTCTCCATGGCTTCATAAAGATGGCGCAAGCAGATTCACTACCATCGAAGGAGAAACCTTTATACCATTCTCTGTTTATATCAAGTTTCGTCGAATACACAGTTGTAAATATTGCTAATGTTACGAAGATTGATCCAAGAATCCCACTTAACAGGGCATGCCTCCTTAGTTGTGGAGCATCAACAGGTAGTTTCGTGACCCCCACTCTCGTTTATTTTTCATGCATAAGCATTTCTAGAGTTAATTGTGTTCAGTCTTAATTTTTTATTAGGGAAGTCATCATTTTTATGTTGTTGGCTGTAACTTTTCCTTAATATTTGTTATAGTGCCTAATAGTTCCTAGAAACAAGTCTCTTCTACTGTACTCCTTATAAGTAGGGTAGGGAAATCCAAAATATAACTATTTTTGGATAAATCTCCGGTAACAGATTCATCGACGTACACTTAAATCATATGCAGAAGAAAAAATGGATTTCTTATTTAACTAGCGCTACTTTTTTTTTTCAATAAACATACGCAGTGATTTGTGAGTGTCCACTGATGACGAAGAGAAAATAAAGGCTTCACACTGGATTCAGCACACTTCTTGATATGTCAGTATCTGGGATACTTGGGCAATTGACTGCTGTGTTTTTATAATGAAAAGAAATTTTGTATATCAACTAGATTTTTGTAGGAAGAATTATGATAACTTGATTGTTGTGTCTGTGTTAATATAAGTAAATAAGAATGCATGATCATAAAATTTTGTGTTAAAGAGTTTGCAACAATTTCATGTCTGATATTAATCTAATTGAGCTTCAGGAGTGGGTGCTGCCTGAAAAAAGGCAGAGGTGGAACCAGGTTCAACAGTAGTTATCATTGGATTGGGAGTGGTTGGATTAGCAGTATGCACCTGTTCTGCTTCTTCTTGCTTAGTATAGGTAGATTTTATGCTAACAGATGATCTTTTAGGTTGCTGAGGGATCAAGGTTGTGTGGTGCTGCCAAAATTATTGGTGTAGATATGAACTCTGAAAAATATGAAATAGGTAAACACTTATTTTTCTTCTTTTAATTTGTTCGTCATATTGAAGTCGTTGACTGTCTCATCTAAATATTTAAGCTAATGAGCACAATTTTAGCCAATTTATGTTTTAAACATGTCTCCTTATGTGCGTACCTGACTCTTTTTGTTGGGCCGAACAATTTCTTTTAATAATGAGACGATGAAACTTGAACTGAGAAAATGTGCATGTTCTGCTACCATGTTGAAGCATGTGACCATCTTATCTGCTTCAACGAACCCCCTATTCATTTCACACAAGTTTTCTTTTCCTTGCTTTTAGTCGAATCTTGATATCTACTTAAGATTTGAAGTCATATTCTTCTTCAGAGGATTGAGTGTATCAGGATTTGATCCGCAATAAGCTCTTTCGTTTCTCTTCTCCCTGCCAAGGCCATCCCTTATACCAAATAAAAATCCAACCACAACAACAACGATAACATAAAAGAATACTTCCTCTTATCCACTTTCATATTAATGTCTCTTCTCATTTGGTACAGGGAAGCAATTTGGAGTCACTGATTTTGTCAACTCCAGAAGCTGTGGCATTAAGCCTATTAGTCAGGTTGTTTTCTTCGTGTTTCCTAACAGATAAGGAAATTATGAAAGAAGATTATGCTTATTTGTCAATGAGTGATTAACTTATTTGTCTGCAAATAGTTTTACAGCATAAATAAGACCATCAATGTCAAAATTCTGTTATTATAAATGCATGTTTTGATTGTGTTTTGGGTGTTTATTTTTATTTGATCTTGAGTTTGAAACAAACTTAGACTCCAAACCACCAAGCTGCTTTAGGAAATTTCTTCAATATATGGATGTGATCATGACTGTTTAGTACAATAAACATATTGTTACGTTGTAGATTTTGCAATGCAACTCTTTGCGAGTGAAACATGATCACAATTTGGATGAAGAAACATACTATGCATTAGGAATCTCATATATAATACGATTGAAACTTTCATCAGATTCTAGGTCTTATTTCTTTATTTTTCTTACATTTTCAAGCATACAAGCTACACTTTTCATGTGACAGTTTCAATATTCAACTATTTATTGTTATAGGATGGAGATATAGGAGTTTTAACATTCACTGCATACAACTAATATTTTTTTTCTCACAAGTCGCAAGAGCTTGTGCTGCATGATTTTGATAGACAAGACATTCAGCACATTATTATCTCTGCATATCCCACAAACACTAAGTTGTGGAAAAAATTTTCAGGAAGAAATTACATTAAGATCATTACTATCCTAAGACACAGTAAAAGCACTAGATGCACCAGTGTAGTAAGTGTTGGGTGATTCTTTTGTTTTCTTTGTTGAACCAAAATGCCTTAGGCGATAAACGCCAGCATTAGCCTCATCTGGTACTTCCCATTCAAGAGTAGCATACCCGCAAGTATTCAGATTAGTAGTAGCATTTACAGCAGCAACCGTGACAGTACTAGTGATATTCTCGGCTTTCCATTTGAAGAACAAGCAAAAATCATCGTCATCATATGTAGGTATCCAGTTTTTGCCTTGAAGCATTTCCACAGCAGCAAATGTGCCTTCAGTAAGTAAGTCATATCTTGGATTTGCACTCCAGAATGTGGCAATTGCTCTGTCTCCCTTTTTAAATGTCCCAGATTTTGGTATAACTACATCTTGTTTAATATCACCAAAATTTACGCCTGGTGGAGGGGAATCGCCAGAAGGATTTGGTAAAAGGCTAAGTTGAGCTGAGAAAAGGTCTGGAGGTAATGGTCCTTTAGTAGTTTGTTTTCCTTTTGCCATGGATATAGCTAGCTTCTTAAATTCTTGGATATATGCTGATAATGTGTGTGGACCATATAGTGTAGATGCAGCCTGCCCGAATTTTTCAAATTTGATGCATGTCAGTGGCCAGAAATTCAACAGTTGCTTTTTGATAAATAGCTTTATGTTATGTGCACAGTATGCAGATTTTTTAGTCTATAATATTAGATTGACATACAACAAAACTTAATTCTTCAAATTAAACCGGATAGCAAGCTCAGAAAGTAGAGTAATAAGTAAATAATAATAGCCGGTTAAATTGTACTGATGGCGTAAAACTCTTTACACTGCATGTGTACCTAACTCAAGAGGTCACGGTGGATGCATATGATCATCGACGGTACAAAACAAGGTAAATAATTGGTCCTGTCCATTTACCGTTCCACTTAAATATATACCAGGCTTTATCAGCTAGGAAGTGCATCTAGCTAACCTACACATCATGAGCTGAGCTTTTACTACTAGAACCAAAGCCGTGTCGCTTGGTTTGAACTTTATTATAGACACAAATATGTAATTCAAGCCGAAAGCGATTACACGTCCTCTCAGGAAAGTTTATGTACCTCATATCTTTGTTGTTCGTATTCTTCAAAAGTTGCTATGTACTGTGAGTAAGCGTTGGTTAGGCCTGCTATGACAACCTCAGTTTGGTTGTCAAATTCACCATTTCCATTGCTTATTAATGTCTCCTTCACTGCCTCTCTTAGCCGACGTCCAGCCATTGTCGTAAACTCTGTATATATGTTGTGCATAAATTAGCACTACCTTTGTACCGGAAAAAAATGACAAGCCACTAGTTCAAACACATGTTATGAAATAAATTCATATATTAAAGAATTAATGACTGTGAAATGTGTAAGAAAAGTAGGTTTGTACGGCTTAACCACGAGTGGAGATATCTATAATACACGTATTTCATCTCTTATATTATTTTACCTACTTGTTACGTTCTATTCGACGCATCATAGGTTGTACTCTATAAAAATGAAATGTCAGTTTTCTATTCAATTCTGCTTTCTTCATGATAAATTAAGAAACTTTATAACCAAAAATAGTATTAGGAAAACCAAAACACACCTCCTGGCACAGAGAGGATAATGAGACTTCCTAGTCTGATAATTTGAATTGGAAGTATTGATGGCTGCCAAAAAAAAAAGAAGAAGAATTTATGTTATTCAAGAAGTGATTTTAATAATAAATAATTCTTCCATTTATTTCTTTTCTATAGGCCTTACCGCCCATGCATAGGGCCAAAACATCTCCCCAGTGTCCAACAAAACAGTCTTGGGCTTTTGACAGTCTACTTGGTATGGACTTGGTTCTCTTAATATATCTCTCAACTTTTTCCAAAATGGATTTATCTGAAAAACAGATCATGTTAACATACTTAAAATGTTGAACATAAGAAGAGTTTTAAATTCTTTTTGCATGATTATAGAGACTTCTTCACCTCTGCATCACCTTGCTGGAAACCAAAAACACCAGGCCCATCAGTAGTACCCGCAGCAAATCCTGGGCCTAATGCTGCAGGGCATGTTTGGACAACTTTGTTCCCTTCTAATTGAACCTCAATATTTGTAAAGTTTACGTAAACATGCCTATAATCAATCTTTCCTGTTAATTCTTGTTTAGCAGATGTGAAGAGTTCAACTGCTTTTTGAAACTGCCTTTCTCCAATAATCTTTGTACTCAAGATTTCATCTGGATATCTGTAGTCACATAAGAAATGGAAGCCCATGAGGTATGAAAGCTTAATACACCTACTTCTAGTTATACATAGGACTTAGTTCATACACTCACTGCGTAAAGAAGTTTTGCATTTACTTTAACCCGTTTTAGTAGGTTACCAACTTATTTTTTCTGATAATTAGCTTCATTTATTATAGTTAGTTCATCTAGTTATCTTGTAGGCAACTTGAACTCTTATATGTATATGTCTGGGCACACGTATATGTATATTGTAGTAGAAATATTTTAAAGAATATAGCTAATACAAAGTCCGAGTCCTTATCATAAATGCTCTTACCCGGGCCCGCGACCCACACAAAGCTGGTCATTGCCATGACAAGAAGAGTGATTAAAATCACAAGGTAATCCAGTGTCAATGCAAAATGCTCCAAGAACATTTGGGCTGGCATCTCCAACATTTGATTGGCAAAATGCTCCAACAAATTTCAATTCTTTGTTCTTCCTCACCTTAAACCCTTGGCTTGTTTTATCCTTACAGGGTTGTCCTCTTGTGGCCTTGATGTTGGATGCTTTATCAAACAAGCCTTGGTTGTTACCTGGTCCATGAAAATTTTGGGCAGTGACGGGTGTGTTCCGACAGTTTAGCATGGAGTAATTCAATATAGAAACATTTTTATTCTATCAAGTTATCTAAAAGAAATTAAAGTGTCAGTAATATGTGGATTTGATAACCTGAAATATAATATAGATAACTGCTGCTATATAAAACATGTATTAAACTCTCTCCCTCTCGAGCTCCATTAAGTTGGTCATGTATTTAATTATCACAACCTAAATAAATATTTACCGGGCTGATGCAGCTCATAAGCATCAGGCCGTTTGTCCGAATTCAGTTTATTGTTTTACACGAAATGTAAATATATACTCCAGCTGTCCCACTCTGTTTGTCATACTTTCCTAATTAGTCCGTTCTAGAAAAATTATCATATTTATAAATTTGGCAACAATTTAATTCTAAAGTTACTTTTTGAGTCATTTATATATTCTAAAGTTACTTTTTGAGTCATTTATATATTCTAAAGTTACTTTTTGAGTCATTTATATATATATATATATATATATATATATATATATATATATTTAGACCACAAGTTTCAAAAGGCTCACTTTTTTAACTAAACTTTGTGTCAAGTTAAACTACAATAAATAAATTGGGACGAAGGGAGTATGTAAAACTCACTAAATTTTAGTAACAAATATTAGATTTACCCATAATTTTAGACATTCAATAAGTTAAAGTTATAAGGGGTCGTTCGGTTACTTAGTTAAGGGTTTAATACCCGCGCAATACTCCGCGCTAATTTAGCGCAGCGTTCGGTTGGTTTTCTGTGAAATTTTAATACCCGCATAAAATTAGTGCAACGTTTGGTTGCGTTTTTGTATATTCCGCATTATTAATGCGGGAATCTATGTATTATTTTATGCGGGGTAGAAGGTGGTATTAATAATGTGGGTATTAATAATGCAGGTATTAAAATTTAAAATGACAAAATTAACCCTCATAATAATAAGGATATTTTAAAATTTTATTTAAGGAGTAAATAAATATTTTAAATAATAATATTGTTCGTTAATTTGTATATATCAGTGATTCAACAAATAATCTCTACGTTATAATATATGCATGACTAATACCCACATTATTAAACCCCACATAACTAATACCCGCATTATCAATACCCACATTATTAACACACACATTATTAATACCTACATTACTAATACCCGCATTAATAATTAATACTCGCGTAAAATAGTCCTGCAACCGAACGACCCCTGAGAACTTTAAAGGTCGAACTGTTAAATTTAATATTTACGCCCCTACAATTACCTACCTAACACCTCAAAATAAGATGTCGAATTTGTTGATGAGTTTTTCTCTTGGGAGGTGAACCAATCCTCAAAGAACCTAGCAGCTGCACCCTTGTTATCTCCACTGATAAGATTGTTGTCTCTACTCATGGAAGTGCCATGCGTTGCAAACCAACTAAATGCACCAACACTTTTTCCAGTCTCTCTATCCATAAATTTCAAAAGGGTCATTAGTGTATCAACATTGTTACTATATTTGGACCTTTCCTCTTGAGGGTTGAATAGATATGCACTTGGACTCCTATTTATACCTGCATTCTCGAGATCCCCTACATATATAAATCATATACACTATCAGTATATATAATTTTAATCCTAAAGATTATAACAGTTTTAATCGTACGTTTAGCATGAGTGAAATAAAGACCACAAATCTTCCACAAATCTTCTAAAATCTTCTCCACTTGACATTAAATGAAGGAAAAAAAACATAACTAGCCTTATACTAGAGGCCCCTAACATTCAAATAGCCATAATACAAGATACACATTTGATAGCCACAAAAAATCAGTCAACTAAGGATAAGGCATTTAAATTAGATCACCACCCCTTAAAACTAGCAACAAATCACTCCTCCCTCCACTTTGTAACAGAAAGCTTAATTGATGGGATTTGGAACACCCCATACGCAACTAATGGAATCTGAAACATCCCTTAAATGCTGCATTAGGCGTCATATTTTTGTGAGCATTTTTATTAATTCAAGTATTTCAATCATTTATATTAAATATATATTAAATGGAGCTTCCACACTTTTGAAATATTTTCATATAGACAATTGATACAAATATTATTGTTTTATACTTTTAATATATTTAGTTTTGGAAAATTTGCATAACTTGAACAATGGTTGGATTGCTTATACAAAATAGTAATTTGCATAGTTCATGTATATTTCATGCATACTCTACATAATACATATTTCATGCATATTTTATGTATATTTCATGCATACATATATTATTGTTTTATACTTTTAATATAATTTAGTTATGAAAAATTTACATAACTTGAACAATGGTTGGATTGCTTATACAAAATAGTCATTTGCATAGTTCATGTGTATTTCATGCATACTCTATACATAATACATATTTCATGCATATTTTATGTATATTTCATGCAAAGATTATACATAATATGTGTATAATCTTTGCATATTGATTAGAGAAAAATGATGTACTTTGACATATTTTAGTGTATATTTTATTAAAAAGTATATGAAATAATACATATATGAGATATACATATATTGGCTTATGATCCCAATGCAGTGAGAGAGGTGAATGTTTATTACTTCTAGCATTAAATATTTGGGTATTTACCGTGAGAGTCTAATTTGGTGTTAATTAGGGGTGATCATTACTTGATATGCATTAATGCTTATGTTTATGAGATAATTACTACATAATTGAAATGATAATTTGGATGAGAAAACCGGTAGTTATCTACATAGATATGGTAGTTGATAACTTATTTGCTAAAATATAGGCATGATCACCTCCACATGTTAGCACTAAAAAGTTTGGCTATAAAAAGTGCAATAAATTGACTTGATGTTTATTGAGATTAATTAAAAAATAATATGTTTATTATTTGGTTATCAAGTTGGTCAGTGTTTACACCACGTAAATTTGATTTCTTACCTTTGTTAATAAAGATGGAACCAGGCTTTAGATTGTCATGGGCCTGGACAATGCTCAACTCGATGGCAGTAACAATGGCATCAAATGATTGTGGAACAAAGCCAAGTGATGTTATAATATATGTCACGTATTGCAAGTAACCTCCTGGACCAGCATGAGTATGTGTCCCACTTATTGCAACATTATCTTCAGTATATAAACTTCCATACCTTCATATAAAAATGATAAGAGAATCGTTTAAGATCAATTAGTTTTCAGGATATTGATTGATCTCACTTTTCATATGGTTATTTGTAGTAATCTTTTAGGTAAACGAATAGTATAAAGTTTACACTCAGTTTATTGAAATTAAGCTCCTTTTCATTTACCTTGACATATTTGTAACTAATGTGATATAGGCTTTTATATATATGCCCAAAAGTAGGGGAAGATACATGTAAGTATTCTTCTTATAATTTAAGTGGCACTATCATTATTTAAAAAGAAATTAATAACACTCATCAATTCAAAAGCCTTGAGTTTATGTACGACGCACCAAGAATCAAGTAGTTTGATCCTCATACTTCCAATGTCAAAAAAAAAATGGAGGGGACGGAATACATACCTTCATGTAACAAAGTAAAATTATTTTCCATACCTTAATTTTAGTCTCTCGAGTACTTTGATAGTGACAAGCGTAGAAGCCATACCAGCATCAAGGTTAACAAAAGCAAACCTTGGACCTTGTGAATTTTCAGCAACAATGAAAGTCCTAGCTCTTAATCTGAAATGTATACCACCAGTGACCTGATCAAAATTACCATAACCCATCATGTTCACTTGAGCAGCTGGACCTGTCATGTCATAGCTCCCAACTCCTATCAAATATTCTCCATTGACTCTTACAATTATTAATGAACAACTTAAAAACAGAGTAATACCAATTAGTAAACGTAACATCTCTGATTTTCTTCTCATTTTGCGCTATGAATGAAATTGTTTGGATAGCTTTGAGAATATATACACAAAGAGTTATAAAGTTGATGAAAAATCTAGGAATTCCTTGGAGTAGCTGGAGTTGTCGCATCTATTGTGAAAGAGAATTAGATGTTAATTGTTTTAATTTCACTATGAAAAACTTAAATAAATTGACACCTCCGAATTTTTCTTTGGCTGCTCCGAACAGTGCAATTTTGGGAAAACTGCGTCTTGTCTGTTACGGTGGAATTGTACCTGTTTAAACGGCTCGTATTATGCTGTTTGTTTTTCAGTTTCAAATGGGATCAGAGTATGCTTATGTACAGAAGATTGACAATTCAATGAGTATAATTTATTGGAGGAAAAAAAAAGGAGGGAATTTAAGAACCAGGATTTATTAGTTAAACTTTATGTTTTCTTTTTCATTCTTATATATTGATACTAGGAAAATTTACACCAGTTGACGCTCTAAAGTGCTTAATTACGTAACATAACGATATTTAGGGTAATTTACCTACCGTACCGATACTTTTAAATTAATTACAAAACGTGACACAAGGATAAAAAGGGTATTACAATGTTATTTTCCATTTCTCCCTTATACGTTGTGTTCTCAGACTTCACTTCAAATTTTTCTCTCACTACTGAAAACTGCTCCTCTCACTTCAAAACCGCTCCCTAAAATTGTTTTCTAACTGTTAATTTCGCCGGAATTTTAACAAATTCTCGCCGGAGTTTGTTAAACCATGTCACAAAACAGTGATAATTCACCATCTGCTCGTGAAATTCGTTTAAAATCGCGGCATCAGCGGAATTCTCCAACTATAAAACTGCATTCACCGGTGAAACGCCGGCAGTCATTAGGAGTTAATAGCCCTAGAGGTTCACCTGTGCAAAGCCGTCGGCCAGTAGCAGTTAAGAGTCCCAAATGTTCACCGGTTAAACCTGGTAAACGGAAGTCGAGAGAAGATGCTAAAGGTAAAAGTATTGTCGACAATGATTTTGTTGATGATATCGATGCTGATGTTCGGATGAAAAGGAGCAAATATGATCGGTATGGAGTCCTCGAACAAAATCACTGTCACTCGCAGGATAATGTATGTATTATGTTGTATTTGCCTTTTTTACTTTTGTATGTATTAGTATTTTTGTGTATTTTCCCCCTTTTGCATGTATAATTTTGCGAACCTAAGTTGTATAGGCATTTTTTGTATAATATGTATTTTTTTGTATTTTAAGTGCATGTTATGTATTTTTACTGTATCTTATGTAATTTTTGCTGTTCACATCTATGTTTTTATATGTGTCTATTGTCTATTTTTCGTACACCCCCACCCTCAGTTTGTATGTTGATTGTATAAATATGTATTTTTTAGTAGGCTTTTTTAACATGTGTATGTGGAGACATTTAATATGTTGTCGAAATATGCATGATCTTATATGTTTATGTATATACAAACTTATATTCCCTTTGATCGACACCGATTTAATCACTGTAGCAACCGTTTATGCACTTTGCATAGACATTTATGTGCAGTTGTATATCTATGTATATATTTGTATATGTATTTTGTTGCACTGTTGCATAATATAAAGTTTTTTTGCTTTGTTTGTCCATGTCCAGGATTGTAAATTTTATGTCCCTGCGAATATAGTTACTGTGACAGATCACTGGACTGCCACAACTCGTTATGATATTGTTAGAATCTTAGAAGAGCATCTGTCATCGGCTCAGTTGGCTTTGTTTAGGCAGACCTGCTTTGGGTACTTTTTGGATCTGCCAGAAGTATTTGGTCAATATCAATTAATTCACCATTTGATGCTACGTGAGATTGTATCAGATAATGCAAATGAGTTTACAATTATGATTGATGGTACGCGTTTGCGGTTCGGTCTACAAGAATATGCTGTTATAACGGGGTTAAATTGCTTTGGTGATGATATTATTGTTGCTGATCCTACTCCAAATAGGATTATTTCAAGCTACTTTCCCAATCAGGAAAAGGTGCGCAGAAGCGAGTTAATTAAATGTTTTCTTGGTAAGCGGTGGATTTGCGATGAAGATGCTGTGAAAATTGCTGTTTTTTACTTTCTGCATGTCTTTGTGTTATCAACTGATTGTGGGTACATTATACCCAAGGAGCATTTTGATTTGGTTGAGTCGGGGGCTTATATTAGTTATCCGTGGGGCAAATATTCATTCACATTATTGCTTGAAACGATTAGCCAAAAGTTATATCCACCTCTGAAATTCTATAGGATTGGTGGGTTGCCGGTTGCAGTCCAAGTCTGGTTTTATGAATGATGTTCTGAAGTTGACCGAAAAGTTGCCTTTCGTGTTGGTAACTTTACTCCTAGGATTTTGAGTTGGAAAGTTACTGTGAATCAACCGAGGTTTGCCAACTTGTCCAAAGGAATGTTTAGCGGTACAAGACCTGAGGTTAGATATAATTACACGAAATGCTTTTTCTTTGTATGTTTTTGTATTACTTTATATGCAAGTTCTCAGTTTTCTTTTTGTTTCTTTTTTCTTATTTTTCTTTTTTGTATTTTTATAGTTGGTGTTCAGGAATATTGTTCCAACCGCTGATGAGATACGCATTTTCAACTTGCCTGTTCGAACTGAGGCTCCTCCTAGTGCCAGTTGTGCGTCTCACATTCCTGTTCGTGAGTTTGTTGGCATTCCTCGCCAAAAAGTTCAGAATGTGAAAGAACCTTCTTCTGCGTCGCAACCTATGAATGAAGTTGATGTTGTTGCTGAGTTGAAGCAATTGACCTCTGATTTTAATGATTTCAAGAATGATGTATGTGTTGTTTTGATTTTTTCAAGCATGTATATTTCTGCTTTTTTTTTTTTTTGCACTTTCATTTGATTTATATTTCTCTATTTCTGCTTTTTTGGTTTATTTTTTAGGTTAATTCTCAATTTGCCAATCTTACTTCCTTTCTTACCGATTCATTTGCGAAGGTGTTTGCTCACTTGAAGGTAATTCCACTCAATTTTTTTGTATTTTTTTGTATTTGCCAATTTTACTTCCTTTTTTGTATGTTTTTGTATTTGCCCATGTACAGGTTGGGGGAAACAGCCCTGTTGATGATTCCCAAGACGACCAAGGTGCTGATTGTCGTTCTAGTAGCCCTATTGATGCTCAAGATCTTAAGCAAGGTGCTACCTTTGATTATGGTAGCCCTGTTGAAGCTGACCATCATACGCACCAGAAGGACAGTGCTTCGAATTTGTGTGTATGTATTTTTTTTGTATTCTTTTTTCTTTTTAACATATTTAAATGTATTTTTGTGTATATCAATTTCCTGATACTGTTTTTTTGTATTTTTTCCAGCTGGGTGTTGGAAGTTCTCATATTCAAGTTTCATCTGCTGGTCGTGGTGCTGCTTTTTTATTTGGAAGTGCTGCTAAAGTTTGCAGTCCAGTTCACTATGATGAGACTCCACTTAGTCGCCGTGTATGTCTGTTGTCCATGCTCACATTTTTTTATTTTTTTTCCTGTTGTATATCTATTTTGCTGATGGCTTTATTTAACCAGGGTGTTGGAAGTCCTATTATTATTCAGTTTCCATCTGCTCGACCTAGTAGTAAACTTTGCAATCTATTGCAATATGATGAGACGCCACCTACTCGTACTGTATGTGTCATATCTATGAACAAAATTATCTTTAATGTAATTTTTTATATAATGTTGACATATTGAGTTTGTTTTTATAGGTTGATGAGCCTGGAGTAGGCGGTGACATTGAGCAGTCTGGTAGTCGAGATGTTGTGCCACTTAGTGTGTCCAGACTTAGTGATCCAAGAGCTGCTGCGTTCTTACGGTTTGATGGACCGAGTTTTTCGATTGGGGATTTTAGTCAAGAATCTGAAGAGGGTGTTCATGGACAATGTGCAACTGAAGTCCAGCCTGACAGTGTATGTACATGCATGTTAGCTTTTTCACTTTTTTGTATATTTGTGTATTTATTTGTATTTTTTAGTGTATCTTCTGTATTTTTACTCCATCTTCTGTATTTTTACTGTATCTCCTATTTTTTTATGTATTTTTATAGTATGTATGCTAACTATTGTATTATGTATTTAGTATGGGTAGTTTTTTCTGTTTGTGTAGGCAAGTGTTGCTTAGTCGAGCAAGGTGGCAGTTGATGATGATCCTAATTTCCCCAACATTGATCCGTCTGCCTATATTGAGATTGATGCTGCTATTGCAAGAGCAGTGTCTGCGTGTAAGCCGGTGGTGGTTGCCCCACTTAATACGGTACCACAAGAAAATATTGAGTCTGAACATACATGTTTAGGTGGTGTGTCATCTGGTGACAAATCAGAGGATGAATCGAGTCAGCCTGATGCAAATGTTGTTGATGGGCATGAGTCCCAGCTAGTTGTGGTTGAGAGTGATGCAGATGATTCTGCTACACCTTCTCAGTTGATTGCACGGATTAGGCGTTCAGGGAGGTATGCTAGGCCTGCCTTGGCCAATTCACCAGGACCAAAAATCTTCCAAACGAAGCATCCATTTATTAGTGGTGTGAATGTTGACATTGACCAAGATCTGGAAAATGCATTTGTTGCATGGGTTGAGGATGGGATTGAGCCAAGCAGGCGAAGGTTTTTTCTTATTACTTGTTTGAAGTAACTCTTTTTACATTATTGGTATTTCGTGTCATAATGTCTTATTTTTTAAAAAAAATAAATTATCAGGAAGCTGCTCTATTCGAGAGAAGGTAATCGAATTGCGAAGCCTTTTCAGCTAGGAGTTGTTAAAGTTGAAAGGAAGGAGTGGTTTCGCACCTTGCTGCATAGTGGAGGTTTGCTTAATGACCAGGTATGTGTTTTCACTGTATAATATTGTATAATAATGTATTGTACTATATATTATTGTTTGTTAGTTTTGTATAATAATGTATTGTACTATATATTATTGTTTGTTAGTTATGTATCTTACTTTTCTTGTTTTTGATGTTTACATTTTTCAGCATATTGATGTAGTCTTCTATTATTTGCGGAAGAAGGGAAAGTATGGTCCTGATGTTCGTCTTAAGTTCACCACTACAGATTGTTTTTTCAAGAATTTGGTTGAAGATGTTTTCAAGGCGTACAAAGCTAGTAACAACGACCCCACAGTTGTTACTAATGATGATCCTATTGCTCAGTATATTATGGGTTTTAGGTTGCTTGCAAACACCCCATGGGTACATGTTGATTATGTTTTAGTGCCACTGCACATCAAAGAAAAAATTCACTAGGTGTTGGCTATAGTGTCATTCAAAGAGAGATCTATTTGGTTGTTTGATTCTCTTGGTGCAAGGCCTTGTCCTCCTGTCCGTGCTCTAGTTCATAAACTGTCTGTTGTGTTGCCTCTTTATCTTTCAGTCACTAGCTTTTATGGTGCGAGGCTTGACATTGATTGGAACACAAACCCGGCATTCAAAGACAAATCTATGACAGACCCATTCTCTGTTGTTACAATTACAAATATCCCAAAACAACCTGTTGGATCAGTGTATGTATATTTCAACACACTGTTATGTTTTTCTTCTTTTTTTTGTACTTTGTTGGTTTTGATCTGTTTTGTTGTTTATGTTTCAGCGCTTGTGGTGTCTACGTTGCAGCATATGCTGAGTATTTCATAAGTGCAAATGATCGACCACCATTTGATTTTGATGCTGATATCTATCGTAGTAGGTTGGGGACGCTACTGTGGCACTATGGAAAATCAAAGCAAGATGAGCAGGCCATTAGTGCAGATGAGGTGACAGGAAATCAGTTCAAGAAGAAGGGTGGGCCAAAGCGAGGCGAAGCATATCATTAAATAGTTTATGTAGTCTGTTGGTGTTGTATTATTTTAACTTTTAAGTACTTGTTATTCAGTGGGTGGATCTAATTTGTATTTCAGTTTGTATGTATGCAGTGTCTACTGTAACTGAAAAGTTGTTGTATGGATCAATATTTCTTAACCAGTTATTGTATGGATCAATATCTCTTTTCCTTAAAGCTTTTTTTTAAAAAAAAAGTTTAATGCATAATGTTATGTTCTACAGGAGCTTCAATTTGTTGATGAACATTTTGAGTTGATAACATTATTCATGTATTAGCATATGAATAGTTCTAGAAATGTCTTTGAAATTTCTAAATACAAAATAATACAGTTATAAATACACAATAATACAGTTATAAGAATAACAATTTGTAACTGTATTATTTTGTATTATGTTGTATAATGTATTTGTGTTGTACTGCATTGTTTATGTGAGCTCAAATATTTGGATAGATTAATTGTTTCTTGTCATTTGATAAGATTCACTAACAAATATGAAGATTGAATTTACAATACTGGCAAGAAAATAGTATGTTTGTGTAGACCATATACAAAATAATACAGTTTCATACACCAAGTGTTTACTATAAAATAAGTAGGCAAAATAAAAAAATTCAACCAACTTGAGAAACAAATCTTATTATTCAATATGTGTTTATAACAATGTATTATCCAACTAAATGTATGACAGTTTCCTTTTTTTTTACACTTGGAATGTAATAATTCTGATTGTTTATTTTTCTAAATGAGATGAAATAGTTTCTAAGCGTGGGAACAGAACGTTCAGTTTCTCTTGGGGAGGTTTGTACAAGTTGCTCTGTTGTGGCCTTCACATCCACATAGTCCACATGTTATCTTTGATCTTTTTGGATGCAGTTCCCAAGGTTGCTTGTATCTTGTCTTTTTTGGTCTGCCTGGAGTCCTTTTCCATATTGGGGGGTGCACAACTTCATCAGTAATGTATGGAGGGATGTCCCAATTACTTTCATCTGGAATAGGATTAACAGGCACTTCATATGTCTTCAACAGGAATTGCTTTGTGTAGTATGGAGAGGCATAGATCTCTTCTTCCATAGACTTAGACTTCATTACTGCCACTGCATGTGCACATGGCAGCTCGTCCATTTGGAACCTTCTACAGCAACATGTTCGATCTCTCAATGACACGAGGAATTTTGTTTCCTTATGCCAAACTGAATATGAATCCCCTGATGAAGGCTTAACCTGTAGCACATGAACTGTTTAAGTAATACAAAAGTATACAGTCTAGTTATATACTTTACATACACACTAATACAATACAATACAAAATTATACAGAATACTATGTATGCATATAAATACAAACAACTATAAGACGGAGTAAGAAACTTAAACGAGTTACTAGCCATATTGTTTTTTTTTTTTTTTTTGCTACTGAAGGAAGCAACAATAATGCAGCATTGTTCAAATATATACATAATACACCCATAATATATAAATTTTGTAAATCTGAACTGTAAGATGTAGTATTACCGTCATCTGCAGTGCCAAGGTTCGATGTTTATCCAAAATATCATTAAATTTTTTACCCAGCTTTGTGAATGTATTTTCTGCACCTTCCCTGTTGCGATTGTTCCACATTTCAACTTTTGCTCGCATTGACTCCATAAATGATGACACAGGCATATCTCTTGCACCCTTTGTAGCCGCATTTAATGACTCCGCAATATTTGAAGTCATTATCCAGCCACGACGGACAGTTGAATGAGCCCTAGCCCACTTTTGATAGCCAGCATTGTACAAGTATGTTTTGATCCGGTTGTCCATCTTGGCAACGTCCTCCATTTTTTTATCAAA
This sequence comes from Petunia x hybrida, assembly GCA_037355625.1. NCBI lineage: Eukaryota > Viridiplantae > Streptophyta > Magnoliopsida > Solanales > Solanaceae > Petunia > Petunia x hybrida. Next base: position 6,641,017 of record JBBBVM010000045.1, read on the forward strand.
CTCCTTCACTGTGTATGCTTTAGCCATGGTAAAGAAAGCTTCATGCAGTTTTTCTTAAGCTCTTTTGAATTTTGATTTCACATTGTTCCACAGATGCCAAATGCATGCATAGTGTTGAACCATGGGATATACAATAGAGGCCGCTTTCAAGATACTTTCTTTACGGTCCGAAACAATGCACATATCATCTCTTTGGCCATATGCTCTTCTAAAATTATCAAAAAACCAATGCCATGCATCATCATTCTCAGAATCAACTATAGCATACGCTAGAGGGAGGATTCTGCCTGTGTGATTGGAATTATAAATGAGAAAGTAGAATCAGTAGTTAATTATACACATTTATACAGATATATACAACATAATACAAATGCCTAAACTGTTAGACTTACCCGCTCCATCCATTGTACTTGCAGCTAGGAATGTCCCCTTATGTGTAGCGGTAAGAAAGCTACCATCAACAACAACAATTGGTCTGCAATACTCCCATCCTTTTATTGATGCGTTAAGTGCCACAAAGGCATATAAGAAGCAGTTGTCCTCTGTTTTAACAAAGTCCACAATTGACCCCGGGTTGGTTTTCTCCAAAATGTATAAGTACCCTGGCAACTTGTTGTATGAATCTATTGGATCACCTCTCATTGTTTCCAGCGCTTTCTCCTTCGATCGCCATGCTTTCATATAAGGAAGCTCCACACCATATTGTTTGTGAATGTCTTCAATTATCTCTTTTGGTTTGTAAGTTGACTTGGGATCTTTATATTTATACTGGATAAGACTCCCTATAATTGCTGCAGTTGCTTGTTTGTGGTTGAAAATTCTGTTCTTCAGTGGGCATGAGTGCTCATTGACAAATTTCCTAATTTTGAACAATCCAGAAGTGTTCAAGCTTGAAGACTTAAACTTCCATGCACAATTCTCCCCAGTGCATATCAGGCAATAGCTGTACATACATATATACAGAATTATTTTATGTATGTTTAGATAATGACTTCAAACAGGGTAGTTGTTTAGATACAGAATTATACATATAGAGGAAAAATTATACATATTTTTGACAACATACAATATTATACATTGCAAACTCATAATATACATATTTTTTGACAAGGTGTTCAGTGGGCAAAAAATAGTTATATATTTTGAAGTCATACACAATTAACATAGACATATAGAAACATACAACTTTATACAGAATAGGCAACAGTTTTTGAAATTCCGTACCATTTTGAGCTTGATCTTTTCACCTTAAAGTGGAACTTGTTCCTTAATGCATAGTGCTTCATTGCTTTGACAATTGTATCCTTATCTTGGAAAACCTGCCCTTCAATGATTTCTTCTTGCATAGGGTCTGCAATTATAAGCGCAGTACTATCTTCAAAGTCTCCAAAGTCTGGAATAGCTATCAATTCCTGGGTATGTTCCTCAGCTATCGACTGTATGTTATTACTCTCTACATGTTCTGGTGAATTTACTATCCAATTGTCAGCTTCATCAAACCAGTTTCGACTCACTGTAATACACAGTGGATATCTTCCTAATTCCTTGTTATCTTTTTTTATCTCAACAAACACTTTGACCCCCATGTCATTGTGTATTTCAATTGGAGGTCTTGTTGCATCCACTTTATACTTTATTTCCATTTGGTTCACAGTGGTATCCACACGGATTTGATTTGCAATAATAGAGATTAACTCCTCAAAAGTACAGTCAGATGTTATTACAACTGCATCAACACCATAATCAACATAGTTTCCGGTTGCATCCCACCGCCCTTTGTGTTGGACAAGTACCGTTACTGATGTCATTCTAGACCTGTCAAAAATACAGTGATGAAGCAATTTAGTAAATGCCTCTCGAGTATCCATTTGTACAAAAGTGGAAAATTTATGATGCAACTACGTAATTTGGATACAAAATCAATACAATTTCAACAACAGAAGCACCCAAAAACAAAAGAAGTTTATGCATAAAACTGTATGTTAAACCACAGCTTTTTGTATAAAAATGTATGTCGACACATAGTTGTATAAAAATACACATCGGCACAATGTATCAATGAACTGATATCGCAATTTACTGAACTACAAATGTAAAAGCGACTACAAGTTTTAGCATAGTTACAACAGTTATACAATTTCAACAACTGAAACGCGCAAAAACAAAAGAAGTTTATGCATAAAACTGTATGTTAAACCGCAGCTTTTTGTATAAAAATGTATGTCGACACATAGTTGTATAAAAATACACATCGGCACAATGTATCGATGAACTGATATCGCAATTGCTACTGAACTACAAATGTAAAAGCGACTACAAGTTTTAGCACAGTTACAACAGTTATACAATTTCAACAACTGAAACTCGCAAAAACAAAAGAAGTTTACGCATAAAACTGTATGTTAAACCACAGCTTTTTGTATAAAAATGTATGTCGACACATAGTTATATAAAAATACACATCGGCACAATGTATCGATGAACTGATTTCACAATTGCTACTGAACTACAAATGTAAAAGCGACTACAAGTTTTAGCACAGTTACAACAGTTAAACAATTTCAACAACTGAAACGCGCAAAAACAAAAGAAGTTAACGCATAAAACTGTATGTTAAACCACAGCTTTTTGTATAAAAATGTATGTCGACACATAGTTGTATAAAAATACACATCGGCACAATGTATCGATGAACTGATTTCACAATTGCTACTGAACTACAAATGTAAAAGCGACTACAAGTTTTAGCACAGTTACAACAGTTAAACAATTTCAACAACTGAAACGCGCAAAAACAAAAGAAGTTAACGCATAAAACTGTATGTTAAACCACAGCTTTTTGTATAAAAATGTATGTCGACACTTAATTACGTGAAGATACAGTACTCGTAATACAAAATCTACAATGTGTTTACAGAAACTTTGAGTATTCAATATCAAAACTCCGAATACAAAATCATAATCGCATAATCAAAATCAGAAAATCAAAAAGCTTCGATTACAAATTACAAATTGAAAACTTTGATTACTTACCGGAAAAATCGATCAATCGAGGACAAAAATCGCAAAATTGAGTTTGATTTTTTTCAATTTTTATCGAATCAGAACTGAAAATTGTGGAACAATTCTGATTCTACTTTGATCCAGAATTGTTTTTGAAGCTAAATTTGACAATATAAACACTAGATTTTGGAGTGTAATTGAAGGAGGTTGAGAGTGAATTGTGTTCTTTAGAAAGGATAGAGAACGCGCGTAACAGAAGAAAGGTTTGGTAGTGAGAGAAATATTGAAATTGTTTGGTATTTATATGTTGGTATTTTGTATGTATTGTGTTAAAAAACTATCGGTATTTTTTGTAAATTGTAATTGTATCGGTATTTTACGTAATTTTAGGTATAAGATTGTATATTTATGTAATTCTCCCTTGATACTAGTAGCCGTAAGCCCGGGTCTTAATATGGAAGACTATTTATATAAGTGGAATGCTTTAATATTGGTGTATCACTTTTAGCCCCTCCGTAAAAATCGTTCAACATTTGACTCTCGAACCGGAGACAAATCATCATAAAACACTAAGGGATCGTTTGGTATATGATATAGGATTAATTAATCCTGGTATACAAAGCTGGATGATTTTATCCTGTGTTTGGTTTGCAAATTCAAATCAGTATTATCCAATCTCAGTATAAACTTATCCATAATTTGATGAATAAATCAATACTAACAATCCCATGGTATTAACTTATCCCGATATTAACTTATCCCAGTATTGAACACAATCAAACAAAATTTTCTAAAAATTCTATTCGTCAATTTTATTTGAGACTTCTACCACCATAAAATTGTACTTCTCGAAGATAATATTTATCTTGGGAGAAAAGGTGGTTTTCCTTTTAATATATCTTTTTTGTCGTATATTTTATAGAGTATATAAGAAAAAAAGTTATCATTATATTAGTTAGCTAATAACTTTAACAGTATACACGACATAATTTGTATTTTAAATTAACAGAGTCTCTCTGCTTCTTTTAACTTTTATTCACTTGTGTAGTAACTTTTCTTTGCTTTTACGGAGGCTAATTATATGGCTCATGCCTCATTTTATTTTTATTTTAATGAGTCTAGCCAATTTATCATGCTAATTAGCAAATCCTGGTTCTTCTTTTTTTAGCATCAGCAAAAATGATTGTTTGTCAAAATCATCCATTGAAACTTCTTATCTTTTAACTCGCAATAAGTTTTTCACTGATTCTACAACATTAATTTATAGTAGTGTTTCTTGTCCAGAAAAATTGATCCAGTGTCCTGGTTAGTTAGTTAGTGGTTTACTTCAATTTAAAATTATTTTAGGACTATGTTTATCCCATGTGACTAAATTATTGATTTTGTGTTTAAATCTGAGACTATTTTTATCTCATGTTTGGTCGATGATATTAATTAATTTGGGATAAATTTTATATCAAAAACATGATACTATTCTATATCACATAGGAGATAGGATTATAATCCCAGAATAATTGTACTCTGAAACTATGAGATATCATTATTTTTTATCCCGCCAACTATACGACTCTTTAATGAAATGTTTATAGCCATACAAATATTTATGACTTATTTCATATCACAAATTTCAAAAGTATTTTTTCTTTTTTTAAATTTTGTGTTAAGTCAAATTATGACCTATAAATCGGAACGGAAGGAATGCATAGTTTTGTCAAGCTTTTAGGTAATCCAAGGTTCTTAATGATGCAGGGTCTTTTACCACAAATTTGTCCAATTTGAATATCAGTTTATACCCGATATGTCATCAATTTTAGAAGTTACATTTTGTGATAAAATATAATCATTTTTACTACACTTATTATGGTTTAAATACAAAATAGTAAATGTATATATTCTATATTCACTTATTACTGTCTATACGTAAAACAGTAAGTGTATCTATTTTGTATTCAATATTTTACTCAATTAAATGTATCCATATACTAATTAATTATGAATGGTATATTATCTTATGGTAAGTACTTTAAACAGCATGAACTGTCAATACAAAACAAAAAATCACTCAATTCATTCTAATTTATATAAAAAAAAAATTAGTCCGTTAAAAAAAGAACGATTCTTTCTAAATTTGTAAACAAATTTACAAATTTTACCTTTAATGAGATAATTTATAGCCACACAAATATTTATAGCTTAATTTACACCACAAGTTTTAAAAATCTTAATTTTTTTATTAAACTTCGTGCAAAATCAAATATTGTTCACATAAATCTTCAAGTATAAGACTACATATCAAATATCGTTAATCCGGCATCTTTTATGCTTTTACACTAAAAGTGCAAAGTAAATACATTGTGAGTTGAGTTATTTGAGAGAACAATAAAGTGTTAACTGTTAAAAAGAAAGATAATGACATTAGTGCAGTTTTTAACTTTCTTAATTCCAAATAAAAGCAAAAGTTATAGTTTACCTTAGAAATAGTTCAAGGTATAACTTAATTGAGTGTTAAATATGTTATCCGAGTGAAAACCAATACCAATTTATCATTATGGAGAATTAATAAATCAACTTTACGTGATTATGTGAGTTTGAATTATTATTATACATAAATAGGTTAATATAATTCAAAGAGATGATAAGAGTAGTTTTCATATATATATATATATATATATATATTAGAAAGAAAATTGTCCATGTTCTCTTATTTTTTAAATGCTATGTAGACGAATTTGCAAAGATGCTTTTAGACTGAGATTCGCAAGTTTGAAGCTGCATTTTCTTAAGTACATAATTTAGTTAAAATTCTTAAGTACATGTTCGAACATAATTAAGTAGCAGCAGGTGGGTAGAAAATTCAAAGGCCTGCTAAGTAAAATCACGCGTGAAGAGCAGTGAAGCGGGGGCCACGTCTTCAGAAAAGTCTGTCCCTATCTCCAAAGGGTAACTATTGAAATTAAATATTCAAAGAGTATTACTAAGGTCTTCTCCTCGTGAATTTATATTTTTACTATTCGAAAATAAGGACTCGACAGGAAATGTTACCTTGTTAAATTAGTAAGTCAATCAAGGAATACAATCAACATAACTCACATAGACAACCTCAGCTCTCAATGGTCGAATAAGTTCCACGGCCTTTATTAAGTACCTTTATTTCTCATAAAATTTAGGGCAATATTCTTAAAATATAACTTCTTAGTTCAAAACTACTGGACATTGTATTAGAGGTTCACTTGTATAAGTTCAAATTCCAAGAAAATTCTTGACGTTCCTGTTTTTGGCCGCCTTTTGAAGTTGTGATTATCTTGTGCTTATTTTTAAAACAATTGATTATATTCTAATTAGCAATCCTAAAAGTGGCCATCTAATTAGTAAGTTATTCCTAAAAGTGGCTATATTTCAAAGAGCACCACTAAAAGTGGCTGCTTGGGGTCGGCAAGGAGGACGACCCCAAGCTCCTCTCAACTCACGCTTATATAATAGTACTAATGTACTTATTTTTAAAACAATTGATTATATTCTAATTAGCAATCCTAAAAATGACCATCTAATTAGTAAGTTATTCTTAAAAGTGGCTATGTTTCAAAGAGCACCAGTAAAAGTGGCTACTTGGGTCGGCAAGGAGGACGACCCCAAGCTCCTCTCAACAAACGCTTATATAATAGTACTAATAGTGTCATCGAATTGGTCACAAAGTCCCAAAACAAGATTTAATAAGAGAGACGTCTTAAAAGTTTACTAATTCTTCAATTTCAAGATCTCATGAGAAATGCCCATCAAACAAGGCTATTGGTGTCCGTAGATTTAGTTTTAGTACAATACTGATATTTCAAGATAATGCAAAGTTAAGGGATAATATAGAATAGATCGCCTCAAATCCAAAGTCATGTATCAACCAAGTTCTGTAAAGTTTGGGTAAGCCTAGAACAGAGATGCACCTTAGATTAGAGCCACAGCCCCATGCCCTTTTTACCTTACAGCTCAGATTTGTGCTCTTTGCAGGCTTTTTAAGATTAATATGGGTCACCTTAACCAACACACTTCCCCTTCCCACTGCGGCGTGCATATATGAATTCAGTCAAATCCAATAGATTTTGTCAACAACAACATACTCAGTGTATTTCTCAAGTGGGGTCTGAAGAGGGTGAGATGTACGCAGACCTTACCCCCATCAGAGTGGAGAGACTGTTTCCGATAGACCCTCGGCTAGAAAAAGAAAAATATTAGAACACAGTTAAAAAATCAAGCCAAAGATACCATACTAAAGTAAATGTAAAGCTAATTCATATCCAGCAAACAGATAATAATAACGGGTATAAAGTCGAAAGGCAAAACAAAAATCAACTATATGAGCATAATACTACGTCTAATAAAGGAAAAGATGCTCGATTATCCCCTAATCTTCTACCCTAATCTTCGACTTTCATGCCCGCCTATTTAGGGTCATATCCTCGGTGATCTGGATCGGGGTCATGTCCTGTCTAATCGCCCGCCAATAGATTTTGTCAAAATATTATTTCAGTTTGAGAAAATTCGTTAAATGTGCATAAATTTTAACTTTTGAACCTAGTTATTAGTTTTTGAAATTATCCTTCTAAATTAAGAACTCATTGCGCTACTCATTTTTCCAACTTAGCTCATCTCAAAGCTAGAGTAGAATATGCACTCTAGACTTTATTATAACACACAAACCGCGCTCTCCCCCATTAATTTCTTAACCTTTATTCTTACAACTCATAGCTGTGAAGACTTTTAGAAGTAACATGGGGTCGCTTGACCCTTGAATTACAACTTTACTAGTACATCATAAAAGGGACATCAGTACGTAGCCCAAAAACTATACTACTAGTAACAAAATGCTTTAGCAAAAACTTCTTAAAGCTGTTACGAGCTCTTGAAAACACTACGAATAGATGTCTGACGATTTTAATTTCATAGGCATATGTGTGAGTAGTTAGTTACTGTTGGTAGTTCTTATCGGACAAATGCATTTTTCCAAAAGTGCGAGTTACCAGACCTTGTGAATCTATAATGTAGTTACAACTAATACAAAAATACTTATTTCTTCAATTTAAGTTTTTTGTACTAACAATATCAAGAGTCAAAGGGCTATCAAAGATACGAAAGCCTAAAGGCAAACCAACTGCATTTTTTACAATATCAAAACCAAATCAAACTTCATACATAAGCACATATATGCACTTACATAAAGGAATACAATACTAATCCTTCAAACCCCAAAAAGTGAAGGAGACGAAAGCTTAACCAAATAACAGCAACACAATCATGAACATTCCAAAAAAGAAAAGCATAAATAAACATTTCATTTAATTTGCATGCTGTTTATAATAATTAGTGAGCAGCTTCTTTCTCTTTTTCTTTCTCCTTTTCTTCTTCAGTCTTTGAGTGATACCCTGGTAACTTTTCCTTAATCTTGTCCAAGAATCCCTTCTTCTCTTTAGCCTCAGCCTCATGCTCCGCTACATGTGGTGGTGGTGGTGGTGTTGCCACTTCCTCAGTCTTCTTGCTTCCACCACCTGGTAACTTCTCCTTAATTTTGTCTAGGAAACCTTTTTTCTCCTCTGTTTCCTCGTATTTCTCCACTGGGACTGCTGTGTCTTCATGCTTCTCTGTTTTCTCTTCTTCCTTATGTTCTCCAGATATTTTTTCCTTGATCTTGTCCTTCAAACCCTTCTTTTTCTTCTTCTTGATCTTCTCTCCATCCTCTCCTATTACTTCCTCCTCCTCATCACTCTGTAAAACGATCACACCATTAATATTAACATAAGTTTCATCCAATATACATTGTTTAATTTCTTATATATTCATTGCTGTAACGAACTTTTTACACTATCAAATCATCTAATAAGTTACTTGATAACCACCCTAAGGCATGTTATACAAAAATAGACTACGAGTAAAGTAAGTCTATCATCTTACTACTCCTATTTTATATGACAATGTTTTACTGACACATCTTATTAAACCAACTTTTGCTTAATACATCAACTTTAGAATTCGTGATCGTGAAACATTTCTATATAAGAAAATATTATAAGTTGTGATCACAACATATTTATGTCAAATTAAGAGAAAAATAAAAATTTACAACCAACAGTTCAGATAAATGGAAAAAATAAAGCAAGATGATGGTAAAAAATATGATCAAAGAGACATACCGAGCTGCTAGAGCTGCTACTTGATCGGTGGAGTTTCTTCTCTTCTTTCTTGTGCTCTTCCTCCTTATGTTCATCTTCAGACACCTTAACTTTTTCACCAAACTCAGAGGAAATAGCCTGCTCCTCCTGAGCACTAGTTGGCTTTTCCTCTTCCTTTTTCCCTAGGAAATCAAATAAACCACGATCTGTAGACTCAACGTTCTCTTCAACCTTTTTCTCAACTGGTGTTTCGTACTGATCAGCCATTTTGTAACTAAGAATAAAGCAAACGAATGATCAAAGTTTGAAGCTATTTGATGTTCGAAACTTGAATTGGAAGTGTTAGAAACTAGAGAGGTAGGGGGCTTTTTATAGCTATAACTACGCGGACGTTACGCGATTAAGATATTGCGAATAATAAGGAAAGTAGCTTAAAGGGCTCATAATATTCAGTAAATCACAATCAACTATACCAAGTGTAACCGACATATACGTGGCCTTTTGCGTCGTGTCTCCAACTAAGGAATTTTTTCAAGCTAGAAACTTTAGCTAGATGTTTTCACGAATTCGATAATTGCATATTACTATTTCTTATCATATTATTCCCTCCGTCTCAAATTAGTTGTCGCTTTAGAAAAAATGGTGTGTCCCAAATTAGTTGACACTTTAGGATTTCAAGACAAAAAATATTAGTCTTATACCCTTAATAATTAAAAAAATTCTCAACAAAATTTAATAGTCAAATATTAAATATGGGTAACATAGTAAAATACACACTCTATTTAATGATTTTCTTAATGGGCGTGAAGAAGCTAAAAGCGACAACTAATTTGGGATGGAAGGAGTAAATTACTTACCGCATAAGTTAAAATTTTAATATAGTTTGATAGAAACATGCGATACACATAAATTTTTACCTGTTTCCATACCTTCGAGTACATAAATTTCATTTCTCTGATTGATCGTATTGGCACAAGGTAAAAGATTAGTGGATTTTTGAGTGGTATATTTAGCTCATGAAAATATAATATAGTCCGCCACAAGGCAAAAGATTAGTGGATTTTTTAGTAGTACATTTAGCTCATGAAAATATAATATAGTCCGCCGAAGTCAAATGCTGGACTATATAAATTATCATTTGTGATCTTTTGGAACATCCAAATTAATTCATCTAAAAGTTCAAATCAATTTAAGTTAAACATATTGTTAAAATTCATGCAGAGAATTTTAACCTTGAAGTTTTTATTTATCTGATACAATCATCGCAAATAAAAGGAAAATCTTTATTAGTACAGTTTATCATACTACAAATTAAGTAAAAAAAAAGTGATCTTGAGTTAACGATTGAATCATGATCTCTAGTGTTAAGTTCAAATTGACTTGTCCACTATAATTCAAGTAGATATTTAACAAGTTATGAATGTGACTCATTTATCTATATCTATTCGTTTTTAATCAGTCAAAATAGTATGTACCAGCTCAATTATCAATATAATATCTTTGTGGGTTCTCACAGAATAAGGCGAGTAGTTGCTTATCCTACACGACAAAGATGACAAAAAAAGCATTGAAAATAAAAGAAGAAAGTAGAAAAGTATAGAGAGACACGCTGCACGTTGACGGTGAAGACAACCAATGAGATTATACCACGTAGGATGCCGGTTGTACTTGTGGGACCAGATTATGTCGGCCTCGCTTGGATATTTTTTTGGAACAAGGGTGTCGGTATTGGTTTAGGTACAAAGAACGTGACACGTGGCGTAATGGTAGGGGTCAAGAACATTTCGAGATCCCAAAAATTGTGTTTAGAGAAGAGTTAATTTCATGGATCAATGCTCTCATCTCATGTGGGCTCCGATCTCCATTCATGGATCCATGTCCTTTTCCTTCAAGAGTTTTTTTCTTTGGAAATTTTACGAAATATAGACACTTTGAAGTGTTATTTTATTTAAATAGATATATTTTAAGTTTTTTGTAGTTTATAGACCTTTATCTATTGCCATTCTACATTTATAGTCAAATTTAAAACTCTCCCGTTAATATTTTCAATGCCTATTCTTTCGGGAAAAGCGTGAGTGGGAAGAGTGTATTTTTAGTCTGAAATCATTAATCCCTATTAACTACTTACCCACATGCCTACTATTTCCTGTTTTCTAGGTAATTAAAACAACGGTTAACGAAGAGTTTATTTATTAACGTGTAACTTTTAATCTTCTTCCTTAGCAGATACATCTTCCTTTACTGATTTTTAAACCCATAAATTTATGTCTTTTCATTGTCCGTTTACATTCTTTGTGACCGTTGCTTTAATTTACTGGTAAGATTTTCATTTATTAGTTGTTTTGAGTCTTTATAGTTTTACATTGTATTGATTTTATGTTATAATTTTGGCTGAAACTGAATAATTTTTATTTTTTATTAGTCGTAATGTCTAGGAGAGGTGATAAGAAGGTCAAGCAATCTTTGCATGTAGTAGATGATGATGACTTTGACGATTTTGATATGGGTTCTCCGACCAAAAATTCGGTTCAAACGCCAAGTCGTGTTACAAGGTCAGCTACTAAGTTGAATACTAAAAAGAGAACTCGGCAGGGCGTTAATGTCAAGCGTAAATGTCTTAAAGTTGGTTCTGATTCTAGGGATAAAAGTGTGCGTATTGTTTCCTCGAGTGATGATTCTGATGGTGAGCCTCCTGTTTTGGCAAAAAAGAAGAAAGGTCTCTGCGCTCCCTCCCAGATGATGAAGAAGAAATTGTTTCAAGGGAAGAGTGAGAGATCACTAAAAACGGAAAGGATTGATGATTTTCCATTGGTTGATGTTGAGGTATGTTATATTCAGCTTTTTGTTTTGTAGTTTGAAGTATATTTTATTAATTGCATAATTATTTTATAAATTTTATATTAATGTGATTAGTATTTGGTAGTAATATTGTGTGTCCCTGTAGATACATTTGTTGAGTAAATGAGTAATATTATTTGAATATTGTCACAACCAACTTATTTACTCTTTGATTTGTGTAATTATCGAATTAATTTTACATATATACTGTATTTTAATGTGTATATGTCCATTGTTTCGTGCATTTGTTCTGCAGTATTTGCTATATATACTTTATATATTCATAGATTATTCATGATTAGTTCACTGTTTTATTGATTGGTTTTTGATATATATTTTGAATATTTTCTTTTAGTATTCTACTACATTTGTTATGTACAGTATTTCTGAATATTTTATATGTATTAATATGATATTTATCTGGTAGCATAGATTGTAGTACCTACTTGTTTTTGTTGAATATTTGTGTATATTCTTTGAATATAATAGGTGTGTAATAGAATATTTATATGAAGTGTGTAATTGTAGAATAAATGTTACATATACACTGATTAATCACTTGTTTATGTCAACCTAATAAGTATGTATTTGATGTAATACTTTACTTATATATTGCATATATTCATAGATTATGCATATTGACTTATATTGTTTAATACAATAAATTTTTATGTGTCTATGGGATAGTTTTGAGAAATTGTCTAAATATACGATATATATTTATGTGGTATATTTTTTATGGTGCTGGATAGTGCATACGAGTATGCAGTTGACGAATACATGATTTTTGTTTATGAATAATAGTTGTATCTTCAATTATTATATTTAATTGGTTTGTTGTATATATCTAATATAATTTGTGGTTTTGCATATTCTTTTTTTCATATGTAAGCATATATTGGGAACTGTTCATTAATTATGCTTTATATTCATTGTTTTCATATTACTTAAATGAATTGTATTTTAGATTTCTATCTATTTGTGTGAATTACATTTTAATGGCATATTCATTGATTATTTTTATTAAGTAGAAACTTTTTATGTTAATATTTTCTTTTAACTTTTTCACCCAATGAAATTGTATTTTCGGCCGGTCCAGTTTAGAAGTCGTAGGATATGCACGCATACTAATGTTGATGCTGTTTCAACCATTAAGAAAGTGCTAGATGACAGGTTGTTGGCAATATTTAGACAGTCATGCTTTGGTCATTTTATTGACATGCCTGTATTTGTAACATGTAACAAATTATTGAATTCTCTGTTGTTGCGTGAGGTCTGTCCGCCAACTGATGATGCAGATGCTTTGTGGTTTCATTTTTATGGGAATAAGTTGAGATTTGGCCTTGTAGAGTTTGGGTTGATAACGGGGCTGAAATGTGTTGGCGATCATTTGAAGGAGTACCATTCGGATGAACCTAATAGATTGTTGCAATTGTATTTTGGGGGTGCGTCTAAAGTAACAAAGAAAGATTTAGTAGATTGTTTTGTGGAAAAGAAGTGGAAATCCGATGAAGATGCGATTAAGCTTGCAGCTTTGTATTTCATTCACACTTTTTTGTTTTCTACAAAAAATTCTGCTACTAATGATACTACCATTGCCGAGGCTGAATTCAATCTTGTTGAGTGTGGTGAGTGGCAGACGTTTCCATGGGGTACAAAGGTGTTTTTAGCAACTGTTACTTCAATGCATGACAAGTTGCGGCCTTTTCTACAGTGTTATCGTTTTGCCGGTCTGCCCTATGCGTTGCAGGTGTGGTTTTATGAAAGTTGCCCTACTGTGAATGAGAAGATTGCATTCAGAGTTGCACATAAATCACCTCGTATTCTGAACTGACATGTTAAGAGAACTCATGATTTCGAAGAGTTGCAGAAAGGGTTTTTTAGTTTAAAGAAAAGTGAGGTATACCTTTTGCTTGATCAGTTCTTTATAATTTTATATATTTTTTTTATATAACTATATTCAATAAATCAGTTTACATATATTGTTGGTTTTTTTTTTGTCAAGGTGTGTTTTACCAAGATTGGACCATCTGAGTTAGAAATTGATAGTTTTGAACTGCCTGAGTTTAAGCCGTACAATATTGGTCCAAACGAAAGTATTGATCCTATTTCTGATGAATCAACTGGGGACGGGATTAATCGAGCAAGGGCTGAAACAGTTCAGCAGTCATCTTCTAATCGCGATAACCATAGGCTGTCGCCTGAGTTGCAGCTGTTGTATGGACAACAGAAGTTGTTGCGAGAAGATTTTTCAGGGTTAAAGGTTTATTTGGCTAAATGCTTTGATAAAATTTACAAGAAGCTTGATATTGATCCGGATGATATTGGAGAGACTAATGGCTGCAATGGGGTATGTTGTTACATTGATTGTATATTTTTATGATTTTTACTGTGTATTTGTTGAATATTTTTAGTTTTAATTGTTTTCTCCTATTATTATTAGGTTTCTGGAAATGATCATGTGCGGAATGATGAACGCATTCATGAAAATATTAACCAAACTTCTGAGCCGTTGGATCTCCAACAAGATCATCAACAACAAAAGACTTTTGCTTATCAATGTTATGGTAAATGTCTTGTTAGTCATTTGTATCCGGTTGAATTGATATAGGTATTTGTTCATTATTGTGTTTATCTTACAACAGGACCCTCTGAAAAGCAACCGGTTGTTTCTCCTAATAAAAAAGACAGTCCAGTTGTTAATGATTGTGATAATATGGAAGGTATACTTATTTGATTTTTAGTTGTTATATAATTCTACAAAGTGAAATTTTCTGTACATGTTGTAGGTGTTGTTGATATTTATCGGTAGCATAGTAACTGTTCTTATATACTTACTGTTGTTTGGAATTGTTATTTTGGTTGGGTAGAAGTTAGTGAAGATCCACATGGAATGGATATGGAGTTTGGTGGAGGTTTAGATGGTGTTGTTTTGTCTGATGCAACAGGTATGCACAAATTATGAATGTAATATCCATATATTTATTGCATATTCAATGTTATAGTATGTAGAATATTTCATGCTGTTATTAGTTTGTATTTTAGCTGTTAAATTTAATTTATATATTGAATTCTTAATATGTTTTATTACATCAATACTATATAAAATTTTGTTATTTACTCTTACATTTTTTAATTTTTATTAATTACAGATGATTTTTTTTGTTATTATGTTATTAGTTTAACTTGTGTTTGTAATTTCACAATTTTGTTTGTTTAAATTCCGATTTAGATGATCAGAACATTTGTGGTCAAGCTGAGAATAAAATGGAAAGAAATGATACATCCCACACAACTGGTATTCACTATATACATAACCAGTATTTATTGAATATCAACATGATATTCTTCTTTTATGTAAGTGTTTATGTAGTTTTTACTGATTTTTTTTATGTATTTCAGAGTTAGCTGAAGAGCATGTAAGAATTCATACTAATGAGACAGTTATCTCTGAAGGTATTCAGTATATCAATCCCTGATTTATATTTTTAAAATGAATTCTATATCATGTAATAATTTTATAATAGATGATGTTTTGCTAATACGTGTTACTTATTGATTTTTATAGCTTTATGTTTGTTTTGCATCCTTTCATTTTATTTTTCTTTTGGTAGAAGTGCTTGTAGAATTACAGGTTGACAAGGATGTTAACTCAAATGTAATGGAAGAAGTAAATATACAAGGTATTTTGTTAAATTTTTGTGCACTTTTGTGTACATTTTTTTTTCTGTATTCTAATTCTTACTTTGTAAGTTTTGTTTTTACTATCATTTGTTTAAAGTTATATAATTTTTTGTGACAGTGAATTTATTGTTTGACTGTTTTCCTTTTGTTCTGTTTGTCGATCTAGTGTATACTGTCGGCCAATGTATCTTTATTGCTATATCAGTTAATATTCAATGAATATGAATTATGTTTGTGCTCTTTTATTTATTTTAAAAGAGTATATCTTGTATATGGTTTTTGCTAATCTTAGGTCAAGGAATTGATAGTGTAGAAAGTAAACTATTACAATCATGTACAAGTACTGGTCTGGCTGGTGTTGTTTCTATAGGTAAGACATTGCACAAATTTTGTTAATTTTTATTGTATAAGTTTAATTATCTTGTTATTATTAAAGAAGTATTTTTTTAATTTGAAATAAATGTTCTTTATAGATGAGGGTATTAATGTTCAAGTACCTCCAGTTGAAGCAGTTGGTCATCAAATTGGTATTGTTGACCCCATTCATGCATGTCCAGTTACAGTAGAGGCTGATGTTCTACAGAAAGGTAAATTATTTGGGCCAATTTTTGCCTTTTTTCTGTGTGTTGTGAAAATATTTTTTAAGTTCTATATGTATATATATTTTAATAGGTTCAATCTGTCATATTTCTGCATATATACCTTTTGTATTCTAGTACGCTTGTGATCTGCATGCTTTTGAATATATATTATATTTATGAATTGTTGCAAATATTTGTGATGTTACTAGAATATTTTAGGAATGAAACTAAATTTACTGTTTCATTTGTGGATTTTTTGAATAAATGGTACATATACAATAAGTTTACTTTGTTGCTGTTAACTTTTATTAGTGGATATTTTATTATGTGTACTACGGTATATTATGCATATATTCATAGAATATGCATGTTCACTCCAATGTCATTTCAGTAAAAAAATGTTTGGTTACGGCATATTATTTGATATCCTTTAAGTTTATTCATAATTGCTATTATTAAACTAGTTTTTTTTTTTTTTTCAAAACAACTCTTACTTTTAGATGAGGGGAACAGTATTGATGTCCCTATAGTTGATACAGTTGGTAATCAAATGGGTAATGTTGAAACCATTAATGCAATACCTGTTATAGTAGATGCTGATGTTCTTCATAAAGGTAAATGGTTTGCTTAATTACAGGTTACAATATTTTTTAGTAACTCTTTTTAATGAGATATGTGTTAAATTTTATTCATTTTCAAACTAATTATTGTAGTTGAGAGTATCAATATTCATGTTGTTCCAACTGATGCTGTTGATAAGGACATGGGGAATGTAGACCCTCTTCATGCACGTACGTCCAGTGTAGCTGATACGGTTGTTAATAAGGGTAAAGCCATTTTCTATTTTTTTTTTTTACTTTCTTTAGTTATTTGTATAATTAATATTTCAATTTCACTAAAGCAATAACAGTTCCTTAGACATATTGAATTTGAATGTAGATGATTAGTGATTAAATGTTTTTGTTGTTGCAGTTGATGATATGGGAAATGAGTTAGGCAATGTTGATCCGTTATCTCAACTGCGGGAATCGCAGTGGCATGAGCTAACAGCTAGGGCTGCAGATGTTGTGAAAGAAAGGGTTCAAATGAGGGCAAAAGAAGCAGAAGCTGGTTTTGCGATACCTAGTTATGGTGATGGCCAAGAAGAGGGGTTAATGAATAAATTTGAAGTAGCTCCTGTTAACGAAGGTCCTTCAGAAGCTGTTGATGATGTGACTCCTTTTATTTCAGTCCAGGAAAGGAAGACTTCTAAATTCAATAAGTCACCCTTTACCACTGAATTTGGTTCTTCGGGAGCATCTGCTGAATTGACAAAGAGGCGTATTTTTTGTTTGACTCATCCCCTCTTGGCAGATATACGGACTGAGCCGGATTACAAACTTATTACTGACTGGTGTTCATGGATAGATCGCAAAGTTATAGCAAAATCAAAGTATGTTTAACTTTTTTTTTAATCTCCTTTTATTGCTGTATATTTCTTGATTTCCTGTTAACATTTTTAGTATCCCAGGGTGGGCAAAATTTATCCAGTTAGGAAAAATAATCTGCATCCTGTGTTTAATTTTGGAGTACATATTGCTGACAAGAAGGAGTGGTTCCATGTGCTAAACTATGGTTCAAAGGAACTCAGCACCTCGGTAATTAACATCCCTTCAACTCTTACTTATTTTGTATTTTTAAATTTTCTTTTCATATGCATGCTTTATGCATATAATATTCATGTAATATGTTTCTTTATTTTATTAAAATTGTTATACAGTAAATATGTAGGAAATATATGCATTTGGTCTGAAATTTTTTTGAATTCTTTGCAGCACTTGGATGTCTTGTTTTATTATTTGCGTAAAAAGGCAAAGTTTGACCAAGATATTTCTGTCAAAGTATCGACCACTGATTGTCAATTTGATCGAATGCTTAGAGCTGTGCATGCTGAGTTCTTAAGGGCAGGCAGAGACATCAGGGTTGTAGATTCTAGTACAGAGATTATGGAATACATTTCTGGTGGCTTGCGGTGCAATAGACCTTGGGTTCTGCTTGATGATGTGCTTTTTCCAGTCAAGGTTGTACATGATTGGCATTGGATATTGGCAAGGTTGTCTTTCAAGGATCGGACAATTTATGTTTATGACTCTGATCCCACTTCAGCTGAATATAATGAAGAACTCATATGTGCATTAGAGCCTTATGCAACAATGTTGCCACTCTTCTTATATGCTGCAAAATTTATCCAATCAAGAACTGATTTGTTTTACAAGGGTTCTCCCTATGAGGGCATTTCTATGGCTGATCCTTTTATCTTGCGTTTTCTGGGCAGGCCTTTATCGTTGATTAAACGGTAGGTTATATTCTATTTATATTTTTTTATTTTAATATTTCAATTTTATATTATAATTTTTTGATTTTGTTTCAGTGATTATGGAGTGTTTGCTGCTACTTTCGTGGAGTACTTCATCCAGTTTCAGTCCATGCCTTCAGTGACAGATGATTTATCAGTAGTACGCAGTCGTTATGCAATGTATCTGTGGAATTATGGCAAGAACAAGCAGATTGATTGTGCTGTTAGCGATGACGATATTTGATGTGTAGTTGCTATATAGTCTAGATATTTAGTTAGGTGAACTATGTTTTGGATAACTATGTTAGTTTTTTTTTTTAACTTAAGATGTTTTATCTGCAAGATGTACTGTTGTTCGCCACTGTTATGAATCGATTAAGGTATTATTTATGGTTAATGATATCACAATTGATTCATTTATTTTTACTTATTCAAGCTTGTCACTCTTTATATTTGTCTTATTTTAATATATTGTTCTGGTACTATCAGTTTATGAAATATACTTATGTAAAAATGCATTTTGTCTGCAATTTTGAGAAATTAGACATGGTGTTGTAAGTGTTGTTTTGGGCAATATTAGTTGCATAAGTATCACATGTTCAAGAATTCATTGAGTTTGCACAATTTATATATTATGTATAACTTTGATATTCTTTGTGTATTTTGGCAGTTTGAAGTTGATATTGTTATTCGGTTATATGTTATTGTTTCCTCTTACAGAAGTTTAATAAAATTGATGTTTATAATTATATTTTTATGTCTTTTATCTTCTCAGGAACCACTTATTAATTCAGTTAGCACCTATATTACTTGCATATATTTTGAATATAACTTCATGTCGTTCTGAGGTTTGCTAATATGGTAAGTCACTAAATTTATTTTATTTTACCATATATTTGTTATATCATTGATCAACCATTTATATTTGTGTATGTTATGATATATTTGTGTTTATAATACCACAGTTTTATTTTAATTGTTATATTAGTTTATATAACTGCTGACAATAGATTAATATTCTAAGAATATTGCTATTCTTGGATACTCATTTTTTTAATACAATGCACCGGTAATATACTTAACATTATGTAACACTTTCTGTTTCTTTTGTGTCGTTAGTGTATACACAGTTTCTTAGGTTTGTATTTGTTCATTCAACATAAGTAGGGATAAATGATCTTTAAATTGCAGTAGCTTCTAACTAATATAATTTGAACTAACTTCAACAACCATTCATAGCTAAAATAAGTATTTTGTCTTTACATATTTTGAGTAAACTAACTTGCTCTCTAAATTCTAATTGGAGGATTTTTACATGTTTGGCGGTTGTGTCCTTGTTGACCACAACGGGCACATGCTATACGGGCACGTTTGAAGGGCCTCTCCCATGCAGATTTGATTCTGCTTGTTTTGGGTCTGCCTGGCGGCTTTCGGCTGTGTGGAGCTGAAACATTTTCATTGGATACTTCACCTGGTACGTTCCAAAAACAGTCACCTTGAATGGGATACACTGGAATATCATATGAATTCACAATTGTTTCCTTTTTGTAGTACTTAGAACAATATTCATCAGCCTTTATGTGTATTTGATCCAAGACTGCAATTGTGTGCTGACATGGTATTTCATCAAATTGAAATCTTCTACATGTGCATGTTTTTGCTTGTAGATCAACAATATGCTTCAGTTCCCCATAAACTACTTTGTGCAGCTGATTTGTTGATAGGATTACCTGCACACAATTAATTTTTAACAGTAAATATGTGTTACAATGTAAATGAGACACTTATATAAACTGTGAAACTATGCGTTTTTTTGAGCATCACTACCTTATAGTTATTTCACTTTTCTGTTTACTTTTTAATGATATGCAGAAAATATTACTAAGTAAAACAGTGTATAAAAATAAAACTTACACTCCATTTTTTTGGAATCGATTGTATTGGCATTGAGGATATCTTGAAACTTTTCTCCCAGGGGTGTGAATGTTTCCATCGCACACTGTCTATTCTTTGCTGTCCACATTTGGAACATATCTGTCATGTATTCAAGCAGGGTTAGTATTGGCAGTTTCCTAGCGTGCATATTTGCTGCATTCACTGATTCCGCAATATTTGATGTCATGAAAAATGTTCTCTTGCATGTTGCATGTGCTATTGACCATCTTTCGTAGCCAATATTGTATAGATACTATTTTACTCTACTGTCGATTTCCTCAAGATCGGCCATTGCTTTGTCAAATTCGTCTACAGTGTATGCCATAACTAGGCTAAAATATGCAACTTTTAGTTTTTTTTGGCTCTTCTTGAATCTGACCTTGATATTATTCCATAAATGGAACACACATACACAGTGAGGTACAACTGGATATACTGATCTAACAGCCCGTGCTATACTCTCGTGTCTGTCTGATACTACACACATTTCATTTTTCTCCCCATAAGCTTCTTGCAGACATTTAAAAAACCACTTCCACGATGCATCATTTTCTGAATCAACTACTGCATACGCTAAGGGGAGTATGTGACCTGCATATTAAATAATATTGTCAATTTGACAAATAATTTAACTATTGCTTGTTTGTCAGTTCAATCTGGGTGATGTTGTTAATATAATAAAAATATTCATTCAATATTTTAGTTATATAATTACTCATCCTTCTCTGCATGTATATTTGTAGCTAAAGATATTAATATACAGTATATATGCATTAAGTATTTCATTATGTAATGCCATCAAAGTTACCTGAACCATCCAATGTGCAGGCAATCAGCATGGTACCTCCAAATACCCCACTCAGGAAACTTCCATCTACAACCATAACAGGCCTACAGTGATTCCATCCATTTATAAATGATTTAAGTGCAATGAAAACATACAAAAAGGAGTCGTCTTCAGCTTTCTTCAGTTTAGTTACCGATCCAGGGTTCGCTTTATTCAATTCATATAGATAGCTTGGGATCTTCCCATATGCTTGTTTTGGATCTCCTCTTAGCAATTCTATAGCTTTTTCTTTACATCTCCAAGCTCTCATGTAGTTCAGCGTAAGTCCATATGTTTTTTTCAATTCCTTGATGATGTCCTTTGGAGTGTAAATTGTTTTTGGATCCGATAATCTGTCCTTTAGTATATTACCAATAACCTCAGAACTCACACGTCGCTGAGAATTCAATCTTTCTTCTAATGGACATGTATGTATATTGTTGAATTTTCTGATCATAAATACACTTGATCCATTTAAGCTTGACGAGCGTAGCATCTACTTACATTGACTGTTAGTACATATAACTGAGAACCTGTGCATTTTCAACATAATAAATATGCAATTAATATTTACAAAATATTCATGTACTATTTAATAAAATAAAACAATTCTGTCAAACTTCTTACCTTTTTGTTGAGGACCTATCCACTTTTGTTTCAAATTTTTCCTTGAGACTGTATTTTTTAACAACACTTTGCAATGTCCCTTTGTCTTTATATACTTGGTTTTCTTCAATGAAGTCATGATCAGGATTGTCTATAATTTTGATGTCTTCAATATGTACACCATCAATATCGTATGTTTTACTTGAAAAAATCTTCTCCACCACCTCAGTGATGTTTATATCGTGGCTTGTATCAGGTATTTGTAATATATTCCTATTTGTAACTTCTGCATCTGAGATTGAGCCACATTCTTGATATTTCTCCTTAAAAGTGATGCAAATTGGGTATTCACTCATCTTTGTATTCTTTTTCTGCTCAATATAGAGATGAACGCTCATATCATTTTTAATTGTGATTGGCTGAAAACTGTCTTCAATTTGATACGCGACTTCAAGGTTATACTTTCTTGTATCGATTGACAGTTGAGCAACAATTGTGGTCATGAACATCGTATACGAACAGTCTTGTTGCAGGAGAATTCCATATGCTTTGTAGTTTATAAATTTGAATCCTTCAATCCACTCTCCCCCATATTGAAGTAATACTTTAACTGGAGACATATTTGTTAAATATTCAATGACAAGTATGTATATAATTCTGTTGGAACTAGTTCTCTGCGATTTTGTTTGGTGTATTCAGGAAAAACAGGACTTCTGGTTTATATTCGGTAGATATTACCTATTAATAAGGTTGAGAAACTGATTACAACATGGCATAGGTCATGGAAACGTGACTACTTGTTTTCCTTAATTATAGTTCTGTGCTTTAATTGCAGTTCTGTTTAAATGTTTAGGTATCCTATTTACACGCAGTTATTTAAGGTTTCTTACTTTATGTAAACCTATTTTGTTGGTTATTGTTGGCTAGCCACTTGAAAATGGTAAATGTGTCTACTTAATTGTAAGTCTATGCTATATATTAGGCTAGTTATAAAATTTTCTCTTTTTCTTTCTTCTTTGAGGCGTACTTATATTTACAAGTAGAAAATATAGTCAGATCGTTGTATAATACTCCCTCAGTCTCATTTTGTTTGGAAATAATTTAACTTCAATTTTCTCATCAACTTCACAAATATTTATAATTTATAGAACATAAATTTCAAAAGTCTTATATGCTTAAACTTTATATTAAATCCAAATATAACTAACAAATTAGAAAGTATCATCTATAACACCACTATTTGTGCATATTATATTATATAATTACTTTTGTTTATGCATATTATATTATATAATATATATATACACACACTTCTATACTACATATCGGTATACATATAATTAGATTTCGGACCTCTAATTCATCATTGTAAAAGAATTTGACTAATTTTCCATTTTGATCTTTTATGACGTACTATGGCTAAGCACATAATTTAAAGGATAGCGTGAGACTTTAAAACTTAAAACATGATATATTACCTATGTGAGTAACTGATTATAAAATTGGTATTTAAACTTACGTAAAAGTTCAAATTGATTTTTCTTGAAATAAAAAGAAAAAATAACGTACTCCATTTAAGGTGGGACATGCAAATGGACAGGTGGTCGGTTTGACGTTTAGCATACTATCTTTTTGAAA
This sequence comes from Petunia x hybrida, assembly GCA_037355625.1. Classification (NCBI taxonomy): domain Eukaryota; kingdom Viridiplantae; phylum Streptophyta; class Magnoliopsida; order Solanales; family Solanaceae; genus Petunia; species Petunia x hybrida. The sequence goes on from JBBBVM010000045.1 coordinate 6,664,618, forward strand.
CGAATGAAATATGAAGGTTACGAAAAACTTTTTGAATTTTGAGGTGAAACGGATCCATTTAGGTATGGAAGGGTGTGCTGTTTGATTTGCCTTTATTTTTCTTTCGGTACGATTTTATAAGATTCAATCATGGCTTTTCCTTTTTTTCTTGCTTTTCCATTTGCTACATATATTTCTTTTGCTTTGTAGTACTACAATTTTGTGGTGGGGGCGAAACAATGAATTTTTTAATGTGTGAGAGGGTAAAAGAAAAGTTTGGTAGGAAAAGGACTAGATTATTCTAAAGTGGTCTAAGTCCATCAAGAAGAAAATTCTGAGAGAGAAAGATGAATTCAATCAAAGATGAGCACATACCTTTACTAATCATAGTCCGTGAAATCGATATAGTAATACAAAAATATGGTTAAGATAATCGTTTGGTGTTTGCACCATATTAATAAATGATTCGGGTATATTTTACTTCAATTTATACCTTTTAAAAGTAATTGCCTTTTCTATTTGTTAGAAATAAAGATGGCATATCAAGTTGATATTTGCCTTTTCTATTTGTTAGAAATAAAGATGGCATATCAAGTTGATATTTCGCTTTTCGGGGAGTTTAATGTGAGTAGGAGACAAGTCTCTATGTTACCGATTGTCTAAAGAAAAAAACTTACATTGAGTACTTTTTTTTTTAGCTTGTGAAAGAATGTATATGTAGCTGAAGCAGTTCAAGCATCATACTCACATGTATTCTAGATAAATTAGTAGCACATATTTAGTTTTACAATAATACAAAATGGAATACATGTAAAAGACTCACAAAGACCAAAAATTTCGTTGTCCAGTTGCTTCAGCTTTCCACGGTCTTTTGTTGTGTACCCAAAAAATTTTCGAACCAACAGTACTTGGGTGTAACAAATTCTTCAGAGAAAGATGGTGAAAACGTGTGTTTTCTTGTATGCTAAAAAGGTGGCCGAAATTCTTCCTTTTATAAGCTAGGTTTTGTGGGTTAATACCCTTCTCCAAAATCGGTTAGGATTTTTCTTTTCTACCAAACAAAATTTTTCCCAATCCAAATTGGATTAAGTCAAAACAGGGACCACAGAATCAATTAATAAAGGCTTCCAATTATGGAATTAATTTTTTTCTCTAGATTTAACCTTTTCATAATAAATTACAAATTATTTCCACTAGAAATTCGTAATTGCAATCCTTAGTTGAATTTCGAATTCTTCCATCAAATCTTATTTAACTCCCTACGTTAAGATTATAGACAACAATCAATAATATTAAATTACTGAAAATTTAATATATTGACTAAATAAATATTCTTTAAACTTCCGCTTAACTTATTCCATGTGCCAGATACAGAATCCACTAGCTAGATTTGCACATATAAACTTATAAGCTTTCATAAAAGGATGTCATCAATCTCTATACCGAGACGTGGATTCTATCAACTAGCTATCACTTCGCAGATGCATATTATCATTATCCAACTCATCAGAAATTATTTGACCCAAATATCCTGGACCTCACATATTGATAAATCAAGACAATTAATAATATGCACCACTAATAATGGCTATATCAAGATTAAGAGTACAAGTACATCTGTTCAGCTAGAGAGTTTGTTTTATATAGTCGGTACAAAAATACTTATCTCTACCTGGTCTGTTCAATACACACAAAGTGCACTAGCACAAGAAGTTGGAACTATACCGTTCCTATAATCAAGATAAATTATATATAATCTTGTACTACATTCATACCGATGGCTTTGTCCAATTTCTATCTTAGATTGTGAACACTACTTCATTATTTATAACAACTGATGATTTAATCTTCCGTATATAATCTTGGCTCTACACTCTAAATCAACTACTATATAAATAATAGGACACCTAGGACACAATTGATCTAAATAAATAATACTTCATTATATTTAATAAAATGTATAAATCAACAATTGTTTGACAAGAAATAATCTAACTAACAACCGCATGGTTATTAGTATATTTTCTAACAATCTCTCACTTAGACTCATAATCATGTGTCTACAACTCTAAGATCAAAACCCTCTACATGCCTATCAAAAGTCTCTTTCGGCAATGTCTTGGTAAAAGGGTCTGCTAGGTTGTCTGCCGACGCAATCTTTAAAACCTTAAACCTCCTCTTCTTCACGGACTTTCTAATCACATGATATTTGTGATCAATGTGGTTTACACCTTTATGGTTCTGAGGTTCCTTCAAATTTCCGATTGCACCATTATTATCACACCATCTTGCAATGGGCGACTCAATTGAAGGAACTACTCTCAACTCTTATAGAAAGATTATGAGCCATACAACCTCCTTAGATGCCTCACAAGCAGCCACATATTTGGCTTCCATGGTGGAATCAGCAATACATCTTTACTTGACACTCCTCTAACTTATGTCTCCACCTCCTAAGGTAAACACATATCTAGAGGTAGACTTTCTAGCATCCCTATTATTCGAGAAGTCTGAATTCGTTTACCCATTAGGCACTAGATCATTTGAACGATAGACCAACATATAGTCTCTAGTCCTTTTTCAAATACTTGAATATATGCTTGACCGCAATTCTCTCGCCTAGGGCTAGATTGATATCTATTAGTTATGTCAACGGTAAAGAAGATGTCAAGTCTAGTACACAACATTGCATACATAAGACTTCCTATAGCAAATGCATAAGGGACCGTCTTCATGACCTCCTTCTCTTCTTCAGTCTCAGCAGATTATTTCTTAAAAAGAGCAATTCCATGTTTGTAGAAAACCTTTCTTGGAATCTTGCATAGCGAATATGGTAAGAATTGTATCAATATATAGAGCATGAGATAAGCCTAACATCATTTTCTTACGATCTCGCATAAGCTTGATCCTAAGGACATGAGCCACTTCTCCCAAATCTTTATATTGAAATATATGGACAGCCACTCCTTAACTTTCATCAACATGCTCACATTATTTCTAATGAGCAAGATGTCATCCATATACACAATCAAGAATTCCACTTTATTACCCTCCCACTTTCTGTAAACACAAGACTCGTTAAAGCACTCCTTCAAACCAAAGGTCTTGATTGCTTTATCAACATGCCCTATATGCTTGCTTAAGTCCATAGATGGACCTCTTAAGCTTACAAAATATGTGTTTCCACTATCCTTGCAACCATCTGATTGCCACATATAGGAGCATTCTTCAAGACTTCCATCAAGGAAAGCTGTCTTGACATCCATTTGCCAAATCTCATAATCATAATGAGCAGCAATGGATAAGAGAATCAGAATAGACTTAAGCATGACTACCGGCGATAAAGTTTCCTCATAATCGATCCATTCTTTTTTAGTAAACCATTTTGCAACAAGCCTAGCTTTATAAGTTTGCACTTTTCCGTCTACTTATCTCTTCTTCTTATTAGCCCACTTACAGCCAGCTTGTTTGACTCCCTTAGGTGGTTCCACAAGATTCTAGACTTTATTGGAGTACATAGACTCAATTTTAGATTTCATAGTAACAACCCATTTGTCCGCATCTTGATCACGTAGTGACTCAATGTAACTTTTCTGCTCGTTATCAAGCTCTTTTTCTAGGATTTCAAGACTTTCACCATAAAATTCACCCAAGAGCGTTAACTTTGTCGGTACTTTTCTAATTCTCCCACTACGACGTGGCATTACTGTATCAGCATCAACATTTTCAGGTTTTTGTGGTTTAGCCACAACCTGATTTGGAAGACCAACATCGATGTTTTCTTCATCACCTTGCCGGATGACCATATCTATAGCTTCTTCTTCTATAATGTCTTGCTCAATAGCACAACCACTACTTTGGACCAATGGAGCATCAGACACTACATGTCTATTAACGTTTCTCCTACTACTCAAATGCAATGGAACGTCAACATCATCTTGTAGGTAGTATTTTCTTGATTATTTTTGGATGAATTTTTTTGTTATCTCTTTGTTCAATTCATGTAAAACTAGTTTACTTATAGGAACTCAGTCTACCATAAAGTCTTCCTCTAGAAATCTAGAATTTGTATTAACAATCAGTGTTTTCTCTTTAGGACTACAAAATAGACCACCCTTCGTCCCTTTTTGATAGCCAACAAAAATGCACACTAATGTTCTTGATTCCAACTTGTCAGTTTTCTCTTTTAGCACATATGTTGGACACACCCAGATATGAATATGCCGCAAACTAGGCTTATGCCCAGTCCACAATTCAATAAGTGTCAAGGGTACTGACTTAGAAGGAACGTAATTCAGAAGATAATATGTTGGTTCTAAGGCTAGTCCCCAAAATGAAGGAGGCAAATCCGAGTAACTCATCATTGATCTCACCATTTTGATAAGAGTCTTATTTCTTCTCTCTATTACACCATTTTGTTGTGGCTCCCAGATGCAGACAGTTGAGACATAATCCCATTTTCTGATAAGTATTTAATAAAGTCCGCAGAGAGATACTTGCCACCACGATCAGATCGATGTCTTGATATATTTTCCATGTCGCTTCTCCGCTTCCACCATAAATTCTTTGAATTTCTCAAAGCATCCAGACTTACGGCGCAACAAATAAATATATCCATGCTTTGAGTAATCATCAATGAAAGTCACAAAATATTTAAAACCACCTCTTGCCCATATGTTCATTGGACCATACAAATCATAATGGTCACTGGCTCCATTTTCTTTTATGAGAAACGGTCCCTTGGTCATTTTATCTTCTAAACAAGATTCACAGGTTGGTAGCGCCTCCACTTTTAATGAAATCAAAAGTCCATCCTTGACCAACCTAGAAATCTTATTCAGATTAATATGACCTAGATGCAAGTACCATAGATATGTCTTATTTAAATCAGAAGAACGTTTTTCCTTATTAGGTTTATAATGTCGTTAAGTTCAGGAGATATGTAAACAATGAAAAGGCCATGCAACAATGTAGCAAAACAGATAAAATATTTATTAAATTCAATAACGCAAGAGTTATTTGTAAAATAAACAGAATATCCATCTGTTATTATGGTAGGAACCGAAATTAAATTTCTTCTAACGGAAGGCACATATAAAGCATCCTTTAAGACTAAAATTCTATCACTACTGAACGAAATACGAATATATCCTACTACTAAGAGTTGAATTCTTGTGCCATCCGCAAGATAACTGCAAGCTTTATCTTTATTTAGCTGCTGTATTTTCTGAAACCCCTGCAAAGAATTGCAGATTTGATTAGTGGATCTGAATCTACACACCATTGAATGGTAAATAACGCCGCTAAATATGTTTCAACAATAAGTAAATTTGAATTGCCTTGTTTATCAGCTTTGTGAGATATTCAAGTCACCGTTTTTTATAATGTCCACGCTGCTTACAGTGAAAACACTTGCCTTTAGGATTTCTCACGCCACCAGCAGCACCTCCCACAACCTTAGCTGGATGAGATTATTTCTTCTTCTGCCCACCTTTCCGCTTAGAAGAGGAACCTTTATCAATATTAAGTACAATAGATGGAGCTTGTTCTTTTATTATAGACTCAGTCATCTGCAGCTCATTCAACAACTTTGCCAAATTAAAGTCCAATTGAGACATATTATAGTTCAGGCGAAATTGCTGAAATTTGTCTGGCAGAGACTTCAAGATCATCTCCACTAGGGGAAAAACTACCTTGATGAAAAGGGTGTCACTTGACACCGCTTCATCTCCATTAGGAGAAACTACCTTGTTGCAAGGGGTGTCATTGGACACTGCATCATCGAAAAATTTTACTAGGTATGTGTGTGTGTGTGTGGGGGGGGGGGAATCATAATAATATTTATAAAAATATATAATGTGACACTGCTTGAGCAAATAAGGGTCAACGGTCGGGTGGTAATGCGATCAGGAATGAGCTTCGACGTCCTTGGTTCGAATCTCTTTAGGCATAGAATTTTTGTATTAAAATTTTCAAAATAACGTTACTACCTGAGATCGAACCCTGAGCAAATAAAACATATGCAATACCACTTGCACTGCACTCCGTCCATTTAGGTCTCCAAAAAAAATATATAATAACAAATCTAAAAGTAAGCTAACAAAACCCTAAATTATTAAAAATCTGCTATTTGTTAAAATCGGGATTTTTTAACAATAACCCAATCGAGATCTGCAATTTTTTTAAAAATATCTGCTGCAACAAGTCATGAAACATTGGAGCAAAATTTACCCAATTGAATCATCATCTTTGGATTTCTTTTTCTTATACTATTTGGTAAGTACTATTTTATTTCTTTCTCTTTTTTAGATAGAGGTTTTTGATACGTTCATCATATTCCTTTTGAATATTATTGGATTATCTAGGGTTTATACTAATTGATATTTTATTTAGGTTAAATTTTAATGGAGAGCTTTTACCTAGAGTATCTTCTATGGTTTCACAACCAATTTCAACATCTAAAGATTCATCCAAGTTGTGCAATAGTGTCGAAGAGTCAAAACAACATCAACAAAGTGAAGTAGTTGATCTAAGTTCCCTAAATATTGGTCCTGGTGAAAGATTAGCAATTCAATTATATCATCCAAATGACCATGATGAACTAAGAAGAGAATATATTCAAAAGGGCCATTTCCAACCTCGGAACCATAATTTTCCTCAAAGAATGTTTTCAGGTAATAAATTGTGTCGCTTTAATTATAAATGGTTTGATGAGTACGATTGGTTGGAGTATAGAGTAACAAAAGGTGCAGCCTTTTGCTTCTATTGCTATTTGTTTCATGATGAAATCATTAATCAAGGTGGGGGAAAATGTATTTCTAAAGATAGAATTTACAAGTTGGAACAAGATGATCAGTTTTGATGTGCATATTGGTGGTCCAAATAGTGTTCATCATCAGTCAAGAAAGAATTGTGAAGATCTAATGAATAAAAAACAGTCCATTCGAAGTGCACTTGCTAAACAATCCAATCAACAAAAGTTATAATATCGGACTCGTTTAGAAGCCGCTGTTGATGTGACAAGATATTTTCTGAACCAAGGATTAGCATTTCTGGGACATCATGAAGATGAAACGTCTTTTAATGGTGGTAACTACAAATAAATCCTAAAATGGTATGCAAAACTATGTGATAATATTGATGAGGTATTTAAAAAAGCTTCAAAGAATAATCAATTAACTTCTCCATACATTCAAAAGGATATAGTCACTGCATGCAAGATGGAAACAATTAAATCTATCGATGAGGATTTAAATGGTGATCATTTTTTCATATTAGTTTATAAATCTCGTAACAAATAGCTATTGTGTTGCGGTATGTTGATAAAAGGGATTTTGTGATGGAGTGTTTTATTGGTATTGTTCATGTTTGTGCTACTACTGCTTTGTCTTTAAAGAAAGACATTATGGATTAACTTGCTCATCATTCTTTAAGTTCATCTTATATACATGGACAATGTTGCGATGGAGCAAGTATCATGTAAGGTGATTTAAATGGGCTTAAAAAGTTGATACAACAAGAAAGCGGAGGTGCTCATTCTATTCATTGTTTTGTCCATAAACTCCAATTAATTCTTGTTGGAGTTTCTAGAAAATGTGATGACGTTTAAGAAATTTTATTATTAGTTTCTGGTATATTAAATATGGTGGGAGCTTCTTACAAGCATAGAGATGAACTTCGTGAAGCTCAAGCGGAAGAAATTAAATAAGCACTACGTAAAGGTGAGCTTGAAACGGGTAAGGGTTTGAATTGAGAGTTAGGTCTTGCTAGAGCTGGTGATACGCGGTGGGGCTCTCACTACAAATTCTTTAATAACTTTATTCTTATGTTTGGCCTCATCGTGGATGTACTTGATGCTCTTGCTGTTAGTGCATGTTCTGAAGAAAAGTGTAAGGCACAGAGATATCTTAAAAGATGTTTAACATTTAAGGTTGTCTTCATGTTGCATTTCATGCGCAATATTTTAGGAATTACAAATGAGCTCAATACAGACTTTCCAAAGAAAGATCAAGATATTGCAAATGCCATGTTACTCGTAGGAGTGGAAAAGGACCAATTGCAACTAATGAGAGATAATGGTTGGAATTTACTTATTGATGATGTGTCTAAATTTTGTATAAAATATGATACTGTGATGCTACAATTTGATGAACTTTATGTTATTCTTGGAAGATCACGTCGTTTAATTGCTGATTATACTGTTTTACATCACTACCATGTTAAAGTATTTTGTAGAATTATTGATTGGCAACTTCAAGAACTCAATAAGAGCTTTGATGAGGTGACGACTGATTTGCTTCTCGGAGTTTCTTGCTTGAACCCATTTGAATATTTTTCAAACTTTGACATTGAAAATATTTTGAGATTAGTTGAGTTATATCTTGATGATTTTGATAAATATTCTATAATTGACCTTCGTTTTCAGTTTGGGAATTACATTGTTGATGTACGGGATCGTGATAAAAGGTTTTCAGATCTTAAGGGACTTGGTGACCTTTCCAAGAAACTAGTGCAGACAAAGAAACATGGAGCTTATCCTCTTATTTTTTGACTAGTAAAATTTTCTTTACTTTTGCCAGTTGCTACTGCTACAGTTTAAAGAGCATTCTCGGTGATGAAGTTGATTAAGTCTGACTTATTAAATCGAATGGATGATGAGTTTTTGAATGGTTGTTTGGTGCCTTATATAGAAAAGGACGTATTTAGTACTATTTCTAATGAGGTTATTATGTATACATTTCAAAAAAATAAAAGATCGTCGAGAAGAGTTTTAGTATTGTACTTGAATTGATATTGTTTATTAATATGATGTAAGAATAAAGAAATTCAACATTTTGACAGTAGTGGGGAGAAGGAAAGGAAAAGGCCCCTGTCAATAAAGTAGAGGGGGAGAACTGGAAGAGAGAATCTATTTTTTAAATATGACACTGCTTGCAAAAATCCTGCGTACGCCACCGATCTCCACATGCGTCTCTTTAGCGATGGCTGCTCCAAGGACCTCCAATTCATTTAGAAGACCCATCATTTTCAAATTATGGTCTCTAACAAAAGCACCTTCAGCCATTTTTGCTATTCATAAGGGTCCTCATGGCCGTCTACTTTTGCGCATGATTCTTAGCCCCAAACACCTCTTTGAGACTTTTTAGAATGTCATAAGCAGAACTGATGTTGGATAACATTTGATATGGAAGCCAGAATGTAACACCGCGTCATCCCATCAGCCTTAACCCATTTAGCATAGGTTGTTTTTGCCTCATCAGTAGCATTCTCAGCAGGTTGTGGGGGGTACTCAATTTTTAGCACAAACTTGTAATTCTCATCAGTAAGAAGGTTATCAATGTTTCCTTTCCAGTCAACATAGTTAGGACCCTCAAGTTTGTTTTGGGAGATAATAGCACTTAGGGGACTGAATGAAGACATGTCTAATCTGTGAGATATATTATAATTAGATCAACTCAAGTCATGTAATATTGAATAATCATATTCAAAATACATCACACATATATTTTCATGCATCTCGTATAGCCAAATTTTTTGAAAAAATAACTATCCATGCACTATATACATACAATGTCAGATTTCATTTATTAAAATAAATAGATCCAACTCAGTTGGAGAGTCTATATCAATTTAACTCAAGTTAATACCAATATTTTAAAAACCCTAGTCTCATTGATTCAACATGCAATTCTCAGTTGGAGAGATATATACAAGTCATCAAAAACTAGTGATTAAACCTAGCATACCAATAGTATATTTATCCGTTGGGAAGGAAGACCATATTATCAATACATAAACATAATATTTATACTAAAAATTTAATTATGGAGACCTCAGGGATTGATCCCTAACACCATAAGATTATCACAATTACGTTTTATCTTAAAATTAAATTTCAGAAAATAGAAAAACGTCCAAAACACCATCTTAACGACCTCAAATGGCCAAAAACCGACTTCACTCACAAAGAAGAAATAAGTATTGCTTGGATGGTCATTTCCGATAGACCCACCAAATTTCAGGTCAATCAGAGTCTGTCAACGTTTTGACCTCCAAATCTGTGACCAAATTGAGTAGGAAAAACCATTTTTCATGTTTTAGGGTTCAAAATATTTTCAGTTTACAATATAATCATGCATCAATATATTACAAATCGATATCAATGAATAAAGATCAACAACATATTTTGAAATTTCTATTTTCATAAAAACACAACCGCGTTTTTCAGAAAAATAAACAATACAATTTCATGTTTCTCAAAACAGCATGCAATATGTAACTATTTTTATAAGCCCTAGCCATCTAGTTGGACGTGAGTAGGCTCTAGTAGCTTGTGAAAAAACATATATGCAGCAGAAGTAGTTCAAGCATCATACTCACACGTATTCTAGATAAATTAGTAGCACATATTTAGTTATACAATAATACAAAATGGAATACATGTAAAAGCACTCACAAAGAGCTTCAAGAATCTCGTTGTCCAGTTGCTCCAGCTTTCTACGGTCTTCTATTGTATATCTGAACAATTTTTGGACCAACAGTACTTGGGTGGAACAAGTTCTTCAGAAAAAGATGGTGAAAATGTGTGTTTTCTTGTATGTCAACAAAGTGGCAAAAATTATTCGTTTTATAGGCTAAGTTTTGTATTGGGTGAAAATTGGTTTGCTTACGTGGAGCCTTGAATGCATAATTCGAGATACATCATACGGAGATCCATAGATTTGTGCCTGGAGGAAATAGCAGGATCACCGAGATGAACACTCGAGGCCATAGTACTTGACATACATCGGGAGATAATGATGCGTGAGCATTTTGCTTACTCTAAACTAGCTTAAACTCTTGTCTTTGAATCCAAAGGTGACCAATCTATTGGAAATATTGATGACCAAACGAGTAAGATTACCCAATAAAAGTGATCATGTTCAAGGAAGCTGGAGAAACAAGTTAAGTGGCGGCCGCCCATGCTAAGGCTGACCGCCCCTTATTTGGAGGAGAATACCTGCTAAGGATCCAAACGGGAAGATGAAAAGGCATTAACATTTTTGCAAGGAAACTAAAGGACTGGAAGACTTGTGAAGATGCGACCTCCTATGCAAGAGGCGAGTGCCCATTGAGACTTATGAAGATGCGACAGCCAAAACAAGAGGCGGGCGCCCATTTGTCTTTGCAAGAACAAGCTGCAGTGAAGAAGAGCTGACCGCATGATGCGAGGCTATGTCGCCTTATCATGCAAAGGAAGAAGAGGCAGTCGCCCAATAAAGGGAGGCAGGCCTTTCTTGCAAACCCAGAAAAGGGTGCCAGTCCATGCACAAGAGGCGTTAGCCCTTCAGTTAATTCAGCACCATAACTCAGCCCTTTTGGCAAAAGAGCTCCAGTCCAACCTGTGAATGAAAAAATTGTAAATAATTTTAGCAAATACTATATATATAGCTAGAATTTGGTCTCTTAGCATATCTTACACTTTACATAACTTGAGAGTCAAGAAAAGGAAAAAATACCATCGCCCTTTGGACAAGCTTCCTTGTATTGTGAAGAAGAACATCATTTTGTGTAAGAATCATTACTACTTTACTATTTCAATGCATTTTCATTACTATCAAGTCTTGAATCATTACTTAGTATCAGTAGCTAAATCATCCACTAGGGTGCTAATGAAACCCTAGTCCAATAATCGAATGAGTTTATATAATAAGCTTGTAAGCACATAGGAATACCCAATTTCACTACTTTTGATTCCATTACAACAACTTGAGGTGTACAACTCAAGTTGAGCCCAAATAGTACTAGATTTGCACCGAGAGACTAAATCTAGGAATGGAAATGTAGTGATGAGGTACCGGGGATAAGTGTGTCGCATATACCCCGAGTTAACGGGTTGAACACCGAGAGAGGATACCTTACTTGGGATTAGTTTCTAGCACTCAAAGCACCAACTCTTAGTACCGGGTGGATAAGTGATACGGATCAAAATAAAAGACAAGAAAAATGATAGGAGCGAGACTCGTCTCGAACTCCCTACAAGGTATCCACGAAGAACTTGTTCCGTGAAACCCTTGTATCGTGTCAAGATTTGCCTAACGCTAAGCAACTACCCTCGAGTCACACTCGGAACTCGCAAATAGAATGATCGGGCGTTGTTTCGACGTTCAACTAGATCCGCTAGAAGAGTCAAGCCAACAAGGGTTCCTTTCATTAACTCAAGAGAATCCACTCTTCAAAGGTTTCTATCATTCATCAAAACTAACTAAGTAAAATAAAGGACTAATGGCCCTTTTATAGGTGCCAAATAGAAAGGATATAAAGTCTAAAAGACCCCTAAAGTGAGCTAAAGGATCGAAGCCACACAGGGCTAGAATAGGGATTACATAGCATATGAATTAGAACTCCGGTCAAACAAAAGATGGACTGGGCGGTCCGCCCCTTTTGAGCCACAATATGCCACCCTGTGTAGTGGACGGTCCGCCAAGTAACAGGGGCGGTCCGCCCCTTCCAGATTCAGAGAACCTCTCATTTTATACTTAGCCAAATTTTAGCCAATCTTTAACTAGGCGGTCCACCCCTTTTTGTAGGCGGCCGCCTCATCCTGGGAGGTCTTGAGACGGCTCAAAATGGTCTCGAAATACTCTTCCCTGGCCTTGGATGGTTCTTTGGATGGTTGCTCGATTTCCCCCGCATCATCCTCCCTTTTTTAGAAGATTTCGTCCTCGAAATCAAGGCGTGCTCTCTCATGGCATCATCAACTTCTCGGGGTGCCCAATGCTCTCCTTCTTTGACTTTCTTGAACGTCACTTTGACATAGGCTTCTTCCAAGGACTCCTTTGCCTTAGCATGGAGCTTAGGACCTACCAGTAACGACAAGCAAATACAAAGCTTCCTACTTGGAAAGTAGGTTAGTGCAAGGAATGTGGAAAACACACTCTTGTGATATAACCAAGCATCAATAATAAGCACAAATATCAAGTCTCCAAGGAGATCATCAAGTACTTGGTTCAACAAAAATATGCGCTCAACAAAATAATGAGCAAATAGGTCATGGGGGCATGGGAGATGCAAGATCAAGCTATCAAAATCCCCTTGAACCTTAAGCTCACGATCAACACACCAATTCATCCTCAAAGTGTGATTAACATGTGGAGTGGAGTGGAGTGAGTTAAATAACCCAATCTAAAAGTAGCATCAAGTACTCCACTCCCCTTCTTTAGAGCATGCTTACTCACACCAAGGGATTTCCTTTCACCTCCAATTTCATCACCTAAGCAACCCTTCTCAAAAGACAAGCTCTCAAGAAAGGTATCGATAATGGCCTATTCTTCATCATAACCCAAACAATCAATATTAGGGTCACTCAAAGAGTCATTTACTTCATTCAAGCTTTCACACAATGGGTTGCCTAAGGAGTCAAACCCTTCACACCATGGAGGTTCCATTTTACTTCTAACCCTACTCCGATACAAGTCACTACCACATATGAGGATGCTTTCAAACAATGGATTAGTAAAGCATGCATCTCAATTTCATGAATAAGCATAGGCAAGATATCAAGACTAGGTTCATTACTCTCACTTGAGGAGTCATCATAGACAACCTTGTCCAATTCATGCAATTTGGACTCCTCAAGGTCATTATCATCCTCACCATAACACATTGGTCCACCAAATAGGAGCATATCAATAAGGGTATGATCAACTATCTCCTCTTCCCCTTTGTCAAAGATTGGTGGTGTGTCATAGCAAAGGTCGCAATCATTGTCAACTATCAAATCTACACTAGGGAGAGGTTCAATGAGCAATGAGCTCACATCATGATGTGGCATAGCATCCCTCCCAACTAGTGTTGCACAAGCACAGTCAAGTTGACTACTAGACTCTTCACTAGTGGCATATTCAATTGATGCATCACAAACACCAACTAGTGTTGAGTCATTACAAGACAAATAGCTAGTATTCTCATGAAAAGATGAAGCAACACTTACTTTTGAAGTACTTCCTTGATCACTCACAAGGCTTGAAGTGTTATAGGCCACTCTTCCTTCATGAAGCGTACATTGAAGATTTTCCTCCTATTGTCTTTCCTTCCAAGCACATGGTTGAGGCTCCAATGACTTGTCTTCAAATGTACCTACACAAGAACTAACACAAGAAAAGGAAGAAGATGGAGAATAGTTAGAACAATGGGTGCTCTCACTCTTAATTTTTCTTTCCTCACCTCTCATTTCTTTCATTTTTCCCTCAAGGTCAAGTGTAGTTTGTGGTGTCAATCCACTCACATCACTCCTCAAACCCTCTCCTTTTTCCTCTCTTGGATTATCACCGGTCACTCCCTCACTTCTCTCTTTCTTTTGTCTCTCATTTTCAAGTACAATGGGATGAGACTCAAGATTATCATCATTTGGAGTAGAGTGACTCTCACTTTCTTCATGTAATGGCAAGACAATAAGATTGTTTGCTTCGGGCTCAAGTACAACATGTGACTTTGCTTTGACCACTTCCCTCAACTCCCTCATACGCTTGTAGTCATCTCTTACTTGCCTCGGAGTCAATGGTCTAAGCACATACTTCTTCCCATCTTGCTTGACCGTGTAGGAGTAGGTTCGGACCTCGGCCATCATGTACCACACACCTATCATATTGCCATGGTCTCCCAAACAAAAGATGGCAAGCTTGCATTGGGACCACATCAAACATGATTTTGTCCTTATAGTTCCCAAACTCGATCAATACTTGCTCCACCACTTTCAAGTCACCACACAAACTTAACCATTGTAAATGGTATGGGTTTGGATGCTTTAGAGTGGGCAATTTCAATTGGGAAAGCAAGGTTTGGCTCACTATGTTGGAACAACTTCCCGAGTCAATAATCATAGAAAAAACTACATCCATGACTCGGCATCTAGCATGGAAGAGGTTTTCTCTTTGCAAATTCTCCACCTCCTCTTCTATGAATATGGTACTCAAGATCCTCCTAACCACCAAGAACAATTGAGGATCTTCTTCTTCTTTTATAGCCTCTTCACAAGCAACTTCCTCATCTCCCTCTACTCCTTCATTTTCGGGTTCACTATCTTGCTCATACATCAAATTACCTATCACAACCATGGTCTTTCGAGTAGGAAAATCTCTAGCAAAATGACCATGGCCCTTGCACTTATAGCATTGAGTAGAAGTAGAAGTAGGATTGCTCAAGCGAGTTTTAGAATTATCTTTCATATGTGGTGTAAACTTCTCATAAGGCTTCTTCACATCTTTGCTAGCACTTGCACCACTTGCACTTGGAAAGTTTGTATTTGGAGTCTTCCACTCCTTTGGCTTGCTCATGGGAGTAGGAGTGTTGCTCTTGGACTTCTCTAACTTAAGCCAATTCTCAGCTTCAATTGCGGCTTCAAAGATATCTTGAAGTGCAAGATAAGCACGCAACCTCAATTGAGAAGCTATACCATAGCTCAAGCCATTCTTGAAACGGATCACGACTTGTTTTTCACCTTCGGTATCCATATCTAATGCCATCCGGATCTTTTCAAATTCATCATAGTACTCATGAACCGTCTTAACACCTTGCTTTAGCTCATAAAGCTTCTTAAGTTGCTCTTGACAATACCTTGGAGTCATATACTTGGTATTCATGAGTCCTTTCAACTCATCCCAAGTTACATTTACATGTACACCCATCCTTCTTCTTCACCTCTTTATGGATTCCCACCAAGTAGAAGCATAGGTCTCAAAGGTTGAAATAGCATAGGTGCCTTTCTTTTCCTCGGTCATCTCATTTGTGTCAAACACTCTCTCCATGAGTAGTACCCATTCCATGTATGCTTCCGGATCACAGGTTCCCTCCATGAGTTGTTGTCACGAACTCCACGGAGAGGCTCCGGTTGGCCTCCATAGTGGTCATCATAAGCAATATAATTCCTCCTAGCATTCCCTCCAACATACCCCATGGGTGGCCCTCGACCTCGGCCTCTACCCCTATCGACATTACGACCCCAATTCATACCTCGCCTAGGTTGATAGTGAGCATCATAATCATAGGCATCATCTCCATACACAATTCCTCCCCTTCTTGAGCCTCAACAATTTGCTCAAGTGGTGGAACATTTCGAACGGGTCTTGAAAGTGGAGCATTTCCTTGGGGATTGCCCATGTTTTAGGAAATGCCCACTTGTTGGGGATTTCCCAACACACGCTCTTGTGGAGCAACATCATTCCTTAGCTCATATTTCTTGGCTATTTCCGCAAAGTGTCCGGGAGTCATAGGAGTGCTATGACTTGTGCCTTCTCCGAATTCAAGAGGGACGCTCGGGGCCCTTCTTTCAACAGTCTCAAGCCTTAAGGTTATGTCCTCCAATTTGGCCATGGTGGTAGCCAAGGCATTCTTAACGGAATCATCTCCTTCATTGGCCATTGTACCTACAAAATGAACAAACGTTAGTGAAATCACCTCTCACACACCCTCACTTGTATATCACTCGGTTCACTCGTTTAGTGGTGGTGGATATTTCACTCAAGCTTGAAACTAGAAGCTTCACGTAGTTGATCAACAAACCTCAACTCAATCAAACTATCCACAAGTCAAGTGTACTCCCGGGTGAGTAGAGTTTATGTGACTCTATTGGACGATAAGCTCTTTAAAGTGAGGACTTGAGTCAAAAGATTCTACAGATCTTCTTCGAGTTCTACTCTCCTAACTAGGCACGAGTTGCCTAAAAGCTCAAAGACTAGTACCAACTAAGTAGGAAAGTTACTTAGAGAAGTACTAGTTAGATGGTATGCAAGCAAGAAACCAGAGAACCTAGGATAAACTACCCCAAACCAACAATTCCCAGAAACAGGCGCCCCACCTCTTTCAAGTGGGCGGTCCGCCCGTTTCTCTGCAGTGGTAAGTGGGAGGTCCGCCCCTTTTACTGGGCGCCCCGCCAAGCCAAAATACAGAGAGCTCAACCAAAGTGGGAGGTCCGCCTCTGTGTTTAGGCGCCCAACCTACTGTGTTTTTCAGCACAGTCAAACTTCGTGTTTCTTGACTTTAGCACCCAAAAATCCAAAAAATTTCACGATGTTTGATCAATCCGAAGGTACCCAATGGTGTTCTCAACCAAAATAATCAAACCCCAATGATTTTAACGAAACCCCAATCAAAAAACAATCAAATCACCATGTTCATCAACTTCTAAGCAAGGGTTCAAGAACAAGGGGTTTCCAAATTTTCAAATCTTGTTTTACAACTCCAAATCAAGAGTTGTTGGTACCAAAACGTTGGGTTTTCAAAAAGGATCAAAATCAACAATAACAACCATAACATGAATCAATCACACCAACAAGATATGTCAAATGTTTCAATATTTTTTTTTTTTCTGTTTTCTTCTTTTTCAACAATAACAAACAAGAAACTAAGATAGAAACCAACTTAGGCATGAAGAATCAAGGGTCGGGGGCTTGTAGAAACAAAACCCGAGCCTTGCTCTGATACCAAGATGATACGGATAAAAAAAAAGACAAGAAAAATGATAGGAGCGAGACTAGTCTCGAACTCCCTACAAGGTATCCACAGAGAACTTGTTCCATAAAACCTTCGTATCGTGTCAAGATTTTCCTAACGGTAAGAAACTACCCTCGAGTCATACTCGGGACTCGCAAATAGAATGATCAGGTGTTGGTTCAACGTTCAACTAGGTCCACTAGAAGAATCAAGCCAACAAGGGTTTCTTTCATAAACTCAAGAGAATCCACTCTTCAAAGGTTTTCATCATTTATCAAAACTAACTAAGAAAAATAAAAGACTAATGACCCTTTTATAGGTGCCAAATACAAAGGATATAAAGTCTAAAAGACCCCTAAAGTGGGCTAAAAGGATAGAAGCCATGCAGGGCTAGAATAGGGATTATATAGCATTTTAATTAGAACTCCCGTCAAACAAAAGAGCGACTGGGCGGTCCTTCCATTGGGCCAGGCGGTCCGCCCCTTTTGAGCCACAATATGCCACCCTGTGAAGTGGGAGGTCTGCCTAGTAATAGGGGCGGTCCGCCCCTTCCAGATTCAGAGAACCTCCCATTTTATACTTAGCCAAATTTTAGCCAATCTTCAACTAGGTGGTCCACCCCTTTTTGTAGGCGGTCCGCCTCATCCTGGGAGGTCTTGAGACGGCTCAAAATGATCTTGAAATGCTCTTCCTTGGCCTTGGATGGTGCTTTGGATGGTTGCTCGATTTTCCCCGCATCAATAAGAGTTGGTAGTCTCAACTTATCACCAAGAGGGGTGAGTTGGGTAATGCGAGCAAGGTCCATTCGGTGGCCTCGGTGTAAAGAAGATTAGTACTATATTCATCTGGTTAAAGGGCTAGAGGGAAATTTAGTGTCCTAGTATTTCGTTCACTTTTTAAATTTTAGCTTTAATCAAGGGATCCTTAGAATTAGTGCAATTACACCCAATTTTAGGATTAACTCACAACTTCATTAAAACTAAGCATATTCAACTACTTCAAGTCTCATGCTATTCCCTGTGTTTGATCCCTACAATTGACTAGGGTAATTGTGAGCCCTCACCCTTGATCGGGACGTGTCAGATAACTGCCTCTGTAAATACCAGGCTCGTGTCCCCGATGAAGAAGATTTTATCCTTAGTGGATCATACCTATTTTAGCGGGGTGGTTACCCCATGATCTCAGCCCACTAACTCACCTTCCAAGAGGATAAAACATGGGAAAATCCACGATCAGGACATAGGGTAAGTCACTTGATTTCTCCAATCTGGAGGCCTATAAATAGCATTTCATTTTGAATTGTAAGCAACTAGAAATATATACTAAAACTCTTCCAAATTGTATACTCAAACAGTTGATATTGGAATTTTACTTTCTCGCTTTCATTGTTCAAATTTTCACTGCGATTCATCATTCTTTAAGCAGCTTTGATACTATTCCTTGCTTGTAAACCCATCATAAATTTGATTTATTGTCCTAATCCGATGTAGGCCAATACAAATTGGCACCGTCTATGGAGATTCAAGCAATAACGTCTTTTTCCAGAGTTGTGCAATGCATTCGTTCGTTTTAACACTTCAAATCTTTAGCAATGTCTAACAATGAAGAAACAGTTAATGAAAACCAGCAGCGCACCATTGGGCAGGTTAATAATGAGGCGTTTGTGCCTCCACTACCACCAAACACCCCAGCTCCACCTCCTCCTCTGCCTCCGGTCGACCCTTCTTCATCAGGGTCAAACGACCCATTTCAAGCCTATGTTATATATACCTTACAAAACTCCAGAAGCTATTCCTCAAAAAGGCAAATTTCAATGCTGAGTTCCGTAGCTCACTGGAAGCAGCCTTGATGAGAAACAATGCCACTCCTACTGATACTCCACCCATAGCACCGAATAGAGACATCCCAAACTTCATTCATGTGGGCGCGACAACAGGGGGACCTCAAAATGGGGCTACATCTGGAGGCTCGAGGACTGCACCCAACACCAATCCACCCTTCGAGACGGATCCCACTATGGCTGAAACAAACGTCTCGATAGACCTACAAACATGGAAAAGAGATATCGAAGCCTAAGTTGAAAAGTGGCTCGAGAACATCCATAGGGTGAGGAAGACCCAAAGGGTGTTAGATATTGATAAGCGCAGGCAGTTGCCTTATAAACCCGAGGCTGCCCCAACACCTATTTCGAAGAATTTCATGATGCAGATCTTAAAAAGTATGATGGTACCACCGAGCCAGTTGAACATGTAACTGAGTTCATAGCGATGGTAAAAGTAAATGATTTATCCAAGATAGAGAGTGAATATATGTTTTTGAAGAAATTTGGAGATACTTTGAAAAGGGGGCATTACATTGGTATATGCCTTGCCCTCGGAATCTATTTCAAACTTTAATAAACTGGTTGATTCATTCATTAAAGCTCACACCGAAGCACAGAAAATCCTCCAGAGAAAGGAGGACATTATTAAAGTTAAACAGCGGTTCGATGAACCTATCAAGGACTTTCTTAAACGGTTCCAATCTGAAAGGATGGAGTTGCCGACCATAGATGATAACTTGGCTATCATGTCATTTGAAAAGAACATTAATTTTTGAAACTCTGAAGCTGTCGCCAAGCTAAGGAAAGAACTTCAACAGTACAAAGCTCAAACGTGGAATGAGCTCCACAATAAAGCTACTACCAAAGTGAGGTCAGAAGAAGCAGAATGGAGAGCCGGTGTTCGAATCTCTTATTATAGAGGTCGACCTGAGTCCTCACAATGCGCTGAGGCACCACGAGGAAATTATGGGGGTCGGTACGAGCCCTACAACACACAGAGACAACACGTGAGTCAGAGGGTCGGGGGGCAGCACGTGAGCCAATGCATCGGAGGCAGAGTTAATGCCAACATTAACTAAAAAAGTACCATGGGGCTCGCCTTAGTATCCAAGGATAAGGATTTTCCTCAGATCCCTAATTATAATTTTAATGTGTCGATCATGGAGTTGGTAAATGCGTTGAAGGGAATGATGGATCAAGGGGTGAGGCTACCAAAGGATATGAGAACTACCCCTAGGAAAGAGAGATCAGAACTTGCATTGCGAGTGTCATGCCAATTATGGTCATCGCACCAAGGACTGCAAAGCTCTTCGCCTCGAGGTGGCCCACTTGTTGAAAAAAGGCATGTTGGGAGAATTCTTTACTGACAAAGGGAAACAGAACTTTGCGAAAGATAGAGGGGATGGATAGCCACCGAAGGCACCACCCTGAAAGAGTTGTGAATGTAATAACATGAGGCTCGGAGGTGAACAACGTGAATTTAGCCGCCGCGAAGAAGTTTGCTAAACTCTCAATAACAATGGAGAAGAGTATTCGAGCGGAAAATTTGGTTAAGGAGATTTTTTTTTACGATGACGATTGTGATGGGATGATGTTTCCCCACCACGATGACTTGGTCATCATGTAGAGAATCAATGACTCAGATATTAAGCGAGTCTTGATTGGCCCCGGTAGCTCGGTGAACCTTATAAGCTATAGGGCTATTAAAAAGATGTGGTTAAAAAATCAATCGTCCCGAAGGCGACCATCCTGACCGGTTTCAACAACTCTGCGGAGAAGATGTTGGGTGAGATTACACTCAACATGTACGCAGAAGGAGTTGTGAGGGAAACTATGTTCTAGGTCATGCTCGAGTTAATGTCTTACAATGTGATCCTCGGGAGACCTTGGATCTATGCAATGGAAGTTGTACCATCCATGCTTCACCAGATCATTAAGTTCCCAACGGCTTGGAAAATCCGCTCGATAAGAGGGGAGCAACGAGTAGCTAGAGAGTGTTATTCGGTCGCTTTGAAGAGAAGAGTCGTCCCGAGTGGACCAAAGAAATAGTAATCAATGTAGCCGGAGTCTGATAAAGATGAAGATTCGGCTCCAGAAATGGATCGTCAAGGAGATGCGATGGAAAAGATCCTAGTGTGCATTCAAGAGCCTCGGAAGCGAAAGGTCGAGGACTCAACTATTGAGGAGTTGGAACCCTTTACGTTATCAAAAGAATTCCAAGATAGAAAAGTATTTGTCGACTCGAAATCGGACCTCGAGTCGAAGAAAACTATTGTCGAATTGTTAAAATCCAATGATAATTGCTTCACGTGGTCCCATGCCGACATGGTCAGAATCAATCCGGAGATCATGACACATAAACTTAATATGAACCCACGCCATGCCCCGATGAAGCAGAAGAAGAGACCTCATGCCGTCATAAAAAAAAAGGTGATTGAAGATGAAACAACAAAGTTGAAAGATAACGGCTTTGTGAGGGAAGCTAATAATCCCGAATGGCTTCCTAATGTCATAGTCGTGTCCAAGAAAAATGGCAAATGGAGGATATGCATAGATTATACGGACTTGAACAAAGCCTGTCCCAAAGACTCATACCCATTGCCACAAATAAAAAGGTTAATAGACTCCACACCTGGACACAAGATGTTAATCTTCTTTGACGCCTACTCGAGATACAATCAAATCTTGATGGATCCGAAGGATGAAGAGAAAACCTCGTTCATCACCGATCCAGGCACTTACTGTACAAAGTGATGCCCTTCGGACTCAAGAATGTTGGAGCAACTTATCAAAGGCTAGTATGTCGAATGTTTAAGGATTATATTGGAAAGTCAATGGAGGTTTACATAGATGAAATTCTAGTCAAATCAGTTCGGGGTAGAAGATCATTTGAATCACCTAAAAGAGGCCTTTGCCGTTTTAAGGCAGTACAACATGAAGCTGAACCCCGAAAAGTGTGCATTCGGGGTCGGTTCGGGGAAGTTCCAAGGATTCATAATCTTCGAAAGAGGAATCGAGGTTAATCTTAAGAAAATCAGAGCCATTAAAGAGATTCCTGAGGTGCTCTTAGAGACTAAGGAAGTTCAACGCTTGACTGGCCGAGTCTCTGCCTTGAGTAGATTCATCTCGAGGTCCTCAGAGTGATGCCACAAGTTCTTCTCAGTCTTAAGGAAGAACACTGCCTTCGAGTGGACACCAAAGTGCAAAGAAGCGTTGAAGGAATTAAAACATTATTTGGCTAACGCACCGCTACTCTCCAAGCCAAAAGATAGGGAAACATTGTTGGTCTACCTAGCCGTATCCGAGGTGTTAGTTAGTGCGGCGCTTGTTCGAGAAGAGGATGGAAAGAAACAGCCCATCTATTACGTAAGTAAAACACTCCTCGATGCTGAAACCAGGTACCCTCATCTTGAAAAGTTGGTGCTTGGCTTAGTAGTCACTGCTCGAAAACTTCAGCCCTACTTTCAATGTCATCCTATAGTCGTAGTTACAACCTTCCCCCTAAGAAGCATATTAGATAACCCAGAGTTGTCGGGGAGGTTATCTAAATAGGCGGTTGAGTTAAGCGAGTACGATATTATTTTCCAACCTTGGACAGCCATAAATCCCAAGTCTTGGCAGACTTCATGGCAGAATTTAGTGCTGGGATACTTCCCGAGGCTGAAAGGGAAAATCTAGTATCCAAAGATATGACACCGGGGTATGGACATTATAAACTGATAGGGCTACTAATTCGAAAGGTTCAGGCCTCGAGGTAGTTTTGGTAACACCAACCGGAGAAAGAGTAAGACATTCGATCAGATTCAAGAAAGTAACAAAAAATGAGGCGGAATACGAGGCTTCAATAGCTGGCTTTGAGCTAGCCAAAGAAATGGGAGTGGAAAATATTGAGTTGAGAAGTGATTCACAATTGGTGGTGAACCAGGTACTCAAAAAATATTCGGCTCGAGAGCCCCAGATGCAACAATTCTTAGCTCGAGCTCAACAAGTTTTGGCTAAGTTCAAAGAATGGAAAATTCACCAAATATCACGATAAGAAAACACCGAGGTGGATGCCTTAGCCAATCTAGGCTCGGCCATTGAAGAAGAACACTCGAGGACTGACTTTGTAGTTTGGATACTCTTCTCGGCGATGAAAGGAATGAAGTTGGAAGTTAATTTAGTAGATCATACTTGGGATTGGCGAACCAAGTTCATCTCATACTTTGACTCGAAGACTCTTCCAACTGATAAGTGAGAAGCCAAAAAGTTGGGGACTCAGGCAGCTTCCTATTCAATGGTCCTAGGGAAGTTGTACAAAAAGATATATTTCGGCCCGATGGCCAAATGCCTGGGTCCGAGAGAGGTCGAATATGTGATGAGAGAGGTGAACGAAGGCGAATGTGGCAATAATTCAAGGGGAAAGGCTCTAGTGCACAAGTTGCTTTGGTCCGGTTACTATTGGCCAACTATCAGCGCAGATGCCAAAGCCTTTGTAAAAATATATGGCAAATGCTAGCGACACGCCTGAATGATTCATCAACAGGCCGAGCCTCTCCATTCAGTCGTATCGCCGTGGCCCTTTAGGAAATGGTGGATGGATATAATTGGACCACTTCCGAAAGCCAAAGGAAATATTCGGTTCATACTTGTGCTGATTGGTTACTTCACTAAATGGGTGGAGGCAGGATCTTTCGCTGAGGTCAGGTAAAAAGAGATGATTGACTTCATTCGAAGGAATATCATCTACAGGTTCGGTGTCCCGAAGGAAATACTTGTGACAATGGCCCTTAGTTTATAGGCGCAGATGTCACAGATTTTCTCAAGAAATGGGGCATAAAAAGGATTGTATCAACCCTATCATCCGAGTGCGAATGGCCAAGCTGAGTCCTTGAATAGAGTGATCATTGAGAATATAAAGAAGAGGAAAGACGCTGCAAAATTCCTGTGGCCCGAAGAATTGCCCGGAGTATTGTGGCCAATGCGAACCACAAAAAAGAATAGCACTGGTGAAACTTCTTTCTCTCTCGCCTATGGGATAGACTCATTGATCTCGGTGGAAGTTGCGGAGCCTTGTCTTCGGTACGCTCATGTTACCGAAGAGTCTAACCAGCAGGCTATGTGTATAGAATTGGATTTTCTCGAGGAGAAAAGAAAGTTAGCCTTGGTTCGATTAGCCGCTCAGAAAAAGCAAATCGAGGCCTACCTCAATAGAAAACCAAAACTTAGAGATTTCAATGTTAGGGATTATGTGTTGAAAGCCTCGAATCAATCTACTAAGGAGAAGAACACTGGTAAGTTTGTTGCTAATTAGGAAGGACCCTATTAGGTCAAGGCAATCATCAGAAAGGAATCTTATCAATTGGAAGACTTGAAGGGCAAGCCTGAACCCTCAAATTAGAATGTTTCTAATTTGAAGCGGTATTATTTCTGACGCCGAGGTACGTTACCCTTCATCAATAAAATTTCACCTACGGTGCCGAGCCGTAAATGCTCCAATGCTTAAGTTGAGAAATTCTAATTAACCCCCCGGTTTTCTTTTGTTTGACCTTTTTAGGAACCAGAGAGAACGAAGTACAGTGCTCGAGTCTTCACCAATTCAAACCCGAACACTGGGGGACGTAGGAGACGGTATGCAGTCAAGATTGACTTAAAGCCTCTCGTACCGGGGACTGAAATGGATCCGAAGACTAGCTATTCATATACTGGGGACTGTCGCTCGAGGAGTAGTTTAATATCTTGTATTTTTCGCACGACAGTGGCTTCATTTCAAAATTTCGCCTAAATCCAGCTTCGACTAGGTTAAAACTTATGTAATGCCTATTATGACCTATTGCTATTAATGAAATGAACTTGATTCAACATCTCTTTATTTTAATGTTTAAATTACCAAAGTAATATTACTCGACCGAGGTCACTTCACAATGCCACGGCTCGGGAATGAGACGTCGTTCCAAGCTAGCATCGATATATTGTAAATTATTAAGTCTTGCAAGCAAAATTTATTCTAAGTGACTTGTTGATCACTGTCAAACAGAGTAAAGACTAACACTTGAAGACAGAAGCAAAATTCATTAAATCAGGCCCAGGGGCTTTAAAAATTGTCATCATACAAGGCTCGAAGGCCACAAAAGTTGTCTATACCAAATGGCTCGACGACTGCAACATAAATAAAAGCATAAGGAGAAGACTGCTAATCATTGGGATCCTCTTCCGCCTTGGAAGTCCCATCATCGGTGCTTTCAGTGCCCACCTCGCCATCTTATACTTCGTCCTCATCCGAGCCATCACTCGAGGGAAGCTCATCAACAATGTTTTTAGCTTGAGTGGCATCTTCTTCAAGCTTGGAAATTTCTTCATCAAGAACAATCTCTCCGGCTTTGCATTGTTTGAGAGCTTTCAGCCGAGTCTTGATAATGGCCTAGGTCTCTTCAAGTTTTGCCATCGTGGCCTTAACCCTAGCTCGTTCCTCGATGCTAGCCACTATGTCCCAAATCTGCGCAGCCTCGATTTCAAGCGTTGGAATTCTGCCCACCTGACCTTCCAATTGATGAAGCTTGAGTGTATACTCCTTCAAGTTCCCATGATACTTATGGCCGTTCTCAACAAGTTCGGCTTTGGTCAGGTTCAACTCAGCATCAAGACGTTCAATCTTCAAATTCAGCCTCGAGCACTCAGCCATATATTCCTCATTCATCTTTTGCATTTGAGCTTTAGAAGTAGCCTCGGCCTCCCGCTTGTCTGACTCGAGTTGGAAACAGCTTCGTGAGCTTGCTCTAACACGAGGTTGGACTTGGTCAACGGAGCTTTCAATTCAAAAATCTGAGCCAAGTATTGCTCTTGTTGACGATCCCAAGCACTCACTACGCGCTGGACTTGCTCGCTCCTCTCAGTTTCAAGTTGGACGTTCTTTAAGGAGAGGAGAAATCCCTGAACAAAGATTGTTGAAGAGTTAGAAGTAGAAGTATTTGAATAAAAAAGAATTGAAATTTGTGGAAACTTATTCGAAGCGCATTAACTGCAGCAATAGCGGCCAAATTCGTCGGAGAGAACTTTTAGAGCAAATCCTCCTCCTTCGGCCCCACGTCCCCATTAATGGCCCGTAGCTAAGAATATCTTCACGGGAGCATTCTAAGAGATTTGACTGAGCCAAGACTTCAAACTTTCTTAAGACCTTTTCCGAGGCTGAAGTTTTGATGGGCTCAGAATGAGCTCGAGCCACGCTCTAGCCGTCCCTTCCTCGGCGGCAATAAGGACTTCAACTTCTCCCACTTTGGCATTGCCCTTGGCCTTAGTAGTAGCTTGATCTGGCTCTTGATCCGGCTCTTGATCTGGCTCTTTGAAATTTATCACCTCGGTCTTTTTATGCACCTCAAGGCCTTCCTCCTCAGGCTCGTTGATCAAGCCTCGACACTGCTCAGCAACGGCCTCAAGCCCAAAAATAGTCGTCACCTCAGTTCGAGGGCGGACCAATCGAGTAGACTTTTTTGAAGTCGCTCTCTTCCTCTTCGGATCTGTAGGAGAGTCGGTGAAAATTTTATGGGTGAAAGAAGTAGAAGAAGTTGAGATGTAAGTGAATCGACCAAGGAAAATGTCATCATCACCTTTTGAAGTCCCTTGGCCCGGGGAGCCTTTGGAAATTTTGGACTCAGCCATGGTCTTGGCCAAGCCCGCCATTATTTTGATACCTTCCTCAGTGTCAACCACTTTCTTCTCTTTCTTCCTTCTTTCCTTCTTCTCTTTCTCTTCCTTCAGCTTAGCTGTCTTGTTTGGTAAACCTGCAAAGGGAAAAGATAGAAAGATCACGAGAAGACCTCAGGTAAAATTCAAAAGAGTTGCAATGAGACGAATAACTCACCGTGCCTCTTGCACACCCAATTGTTGTCTTTCTCAGTAGCCATAAGCATCCAAGTCCTGATGGGACATTTTCGAACACTCATCACCGCCTTCAGCCAGTAAAGCAAGCCAGCTGGAGGAGTGACCAGGACTTTGTTGGCTGCAAGAAAGGGATAAAACAATGAATGGTTAAACAACCGAAGGTGTCAAAGAAAGTAATCGATATGATGAAGGCGGAACAGTTACGCTTGTCATTCCAAACCTCGGGGAACCCGAGCTCGGAAGATAGCAACTCAGTAGGCAAAAGAACATAACAGTCTCACTAGCCTCGGTCGCCATGGTCTTCGCTCTTGGTGATGATCGAGTACTTACCCCAGCTGTTCAAAGCCACAATCCCAACTTTGTGGAAGTATGGGTAATAGAGAGCAATCAAATGCTGGAAGGTGAAGTCTAACCCAGACTCTCGGCTCAAGAAGTCGAGGCATTGAACAATCCTCCATACCCTGGGACCAATTTGGGCCAAACATAGATTATATGTTCGACAGAAAGTGTCAATGACATGATGAACATGAAGTGTACAAAATAATGACCAACCACACGATCTGAGCTACTGCTATTCGGTGATGGGACACCAATTTGGACCTCGGGTCCCCTATTTGCAGTCCTCCCAAACCAAAGCTACATGGGCTTGCTTAATTAGGCTCGATGTTGTTTGAACCGACACATTCCTATCAAGATCTCGTTGAGTATACGATTGATCCTACAATTTAAATTCCTTATCCGTGTTGTAGTTGGAAGGAATTATCCACCTCGGTGCCAGTTTCTTTGCTACCTCTTACATCGACATCAGCAACGTCGTCATCATTACTATCATCACCTTCATCACCATCACTATCGTCATCATCGCCAACAACCATCTCTTAGATTTATCGTGGTCGGAGATGGCATTGCGCCGCCTTAAGCCACCAGCCTAAGATGTTACTTCATCATCGCCCTCCACCGATGTGACGATGTGTAGAGGCTGAGGAATATTCACTAACTCGCCACTGACAATCATGGTGTCGACATCTGGAATTTTTCCTTCAGAAGAACTACTAGAGCCTTGGGTAGAATGTGTTGCAGACATTATAGGCTAAAAGATTGGTCGCAGATTCTTGATTCTAAATGGAGATTTGAAGAGGAATATAAATGGGTTCTTTAGTATGAATTTTTTTTACTAGTGCTTCAAAAGTTCAAGTGGAGAAGGAGACGATCAAGTGGATGCATTTATAAAGTTAGGGGTCATCATTACAGTGACGTTGGGAATCGCAATCAAAACGGTGTGAAAACCAACGGTCACCGTGTATGGCGCAACAAGAAGTCGAAGTGATAGGTGCCTTTTTTGAAATACTAGGTGTGCAAGCGTCATTCTCTCACTCAATTTCATTTCGCTCCTCGAAAACCTCAGTGCGTACCGAGGAGTAGGGAGACTATCTTTATGGGTGAAAATTGGATTGCTTACGTGGCGCCTTGAACGCATAATTTGGAGTACGTCATACGGAGATCCACAGATTTGTTCCCGGGGCAAACAACAGGATCACCAAGGTGAACACCCGGCGGGAGATAACTGCCTCGGTAAACAGTAGGCTCGTGTCCCCGAGGAAGGAGATCTTAGCCTCAGTAGATCATTCCTATTTTAGCGAGGTGATTACCCCATGATCTCAGCCCACTAACTCACCTTCCAAGGGGATAAAACGTGGGCGAAGCCACGATCAGGACATGGGGAAAGTGACTGGATTTCTCTAATCCAGAGGCTTATAAATAGCATTTTATTTTGTATTGTAAATATCTAGAAATATATACTGAAACTGTGCCATATTGTATACTCAAATAATTGATATTGGAATTTTACTTTCTTGCTTTTATTGTTCAATTGTTCATTATGATTCATAATTCTTTAAGCAACTTTGACACTAGTCCTTGCTTGTAAACCCGTCATAAATTCAACTTGTTGTCCTAATCCGATTTAAGCGAATACATGTTTTGAGAGTTAAACCCTTCTCCAAAACCGGTGAGGATTTTCCTTTTCCACCAAACAACCTTTCTCCCAGTCCAAATTAGATTCGGTCACAACAGGGACCACAGAGTCAATTAATAAGACTTCCAATTATGGAATTAATTCTTTTTTCTCTAGAATTGACCTTTTCATAATAAATTATAAGTTATTTCCACTAGAAATTCGTAATTGCACCCCTCAGTTGAATTTTAAATTCTTCCATCAAATCTTATTTAACTCCTCACGTTAAGATTATAGACATCAATCAATAATATTAGATTACTGAAAATTTAATATATTTACAAAATGAATATCCTTTAAATTTTCTCTTAACTTATTCCATGTGCCGGATACAAAATCCACTAGCTAGATTTATAAACTTATAAGCTTTCATAAAGGGATGTCATCAATCTCTATACTGAGATGTGGATTCTATCAACTACCTATCACTTTGCAAATGTATATTATCGTTATCCAACTCATCAGAAATTATTTGACCCAAATATCCTGGACCTCACCTATTGATAAATCAAGACAATGAATAATATGCACCACTAATAATAGCTGTTACAACCCGTATGTCTAAAGTGACGTATATCATTCTAATGACATGTTAAGAATGATTTAAGTGAGTTTAAAGTTATAATATGACCATATATGATGTTTATATGTTGAATATAAAGTTTGGGAAAATCGGATTTAAGTTGCGGAAAAACCGACTAAGGATTTGCCTTAACGAAGCTCTTTGAGAAATTAATTCTATATGTTATATGAGATCTTTGGAGACATATCATATACCAAATTGAAGGTCTTGGAGTATAGTTTCCAACACATTTAACCGTTTATTCATACAATATCTAGATAAAGAGATATGAGCATCAGAAATTAAGCCAGAAGAAGGGATATAAGCGCAAAAGAGGACTAGAAATGAAATGTTTTTATTATAAAAGAGAAATTCATCCTTTCTCGTCATTTCCCAGAAACCTCATGATAGATACAGTTCCTTCTTGGGGTTTTAAGAAATTTTTATGATTTTTCAGGAAGGAAGCCAATCTTAACTCGAAATTACAACGGATTGCGTCAAAATGCTCTACGCGATTAAGGTAACGTTATGCTACCTTTAATTTCGTCTATAGTTTGAGTTTTAGAATTACTTCATAGCTAAGAAAAGTTCCTAAATGATTTTTTATAGCTTTTTTAAGCTTTGGAAGGCTTGGAATACAAGGAAAACAAGTTTTAGAAGTAAAAACATCAAAGGTATGCAAGGCTAAACCTTTCTTTCGACAAGGCATTTGTTTTGTAGTTTTTGAAGTTTGTTTTAGTTCAAAACTTGGTGGTTCTTGTGGGGAACTTATATGACATAAAGGTAATCTTGTATATACTTAATTTGGTACTAAAACCCAAGGTGAAATATGTCCAAAACAGCAAGACAAAATGTTCCAAAATCTGGAAAATTATTCTTATCTTCGGACAGTTGTTAGTAGTTTGAGCATAACTCCTTTTAAAAAATTGATATTGAGATTCTTTAAGATTATTTGGAACCCTAAGACATATATCTAAAACTTTTATGGATATTATGAAGTCTGTAACTTTGATCTACACTCTAAAAATTAGGTCGCAAGGCAGAATAGTGGTGCTGTCCCGACATTCTATGTGCGGATTTGTTATGTCGTCCGGTCATCTCATCTTGTTATCTGTTTAATCTCTTTATGTTATCAGTTTATCTAGATATCCATCCCTGTGTATATTACAGTACTGGTTCTGTTTTTACGGACCATCCAGTTTTAGGGGAAACTCTGCCGAATCTTTATAGAAATTCAAAGAGTTTGACAAATTCTGAGTTCTAGGTTGTGTCTATAATTCCATCCAGAGTTTTCTTATCATTCTTTTGAGTCCATATCTATTGTTGCCCCATGTGTTAGTCCTCATACATGCTTATGCTTATATTGGGATCATATTATGTGTGATTTGGAGTCCCCCATAGAGGCTGGACATTGGACACACAGTCCGATCGCGTGTGATACTTCTCGTCTGGGAGACACATCCCTTCTGGTTCAGGCAGAAGTTAAAAAATCTAGTGTGACCGGGTGTCATTCACAAACTCTGACTAGAGAGACTAGATATTACTGGCTAGGGAAACATAGCCCATAACACCTGCCAGGTTTGTTATATGCGCGTATATAGCCACAGTATGCACTGTATGACTATACATTAGGCTAGTTCAGATGTTCAGTTACCTGATTTGGGGGGATACAACTCATAACACCAGACAGGTACCAGTTTAGATAACAGTTTAGTTTTAGCTTGGTACCAGTTAGCAGTTATCAGTATAGTTTAGCTCAGCCTTCAGTTTCAGATTCAACTAGACTTCAGTTTATATTCGGATCATGCTTAGTACGTTCTTCAGATTTCCAGCTATATTGCTATGCTCCAGATCATATTTACATATTTATATTCCAGTCTTACAGTTTCATTCAGCTATGATATATTATATGCTCATGCCTTACATACTTTGTACATATTGTACTCATGTCCTCTCTTGGTATGCATACATTCAGCTAGTTTGGGTATGGCGGGGCCTTATCCCGTCCTTTGTATATTCAGTTCAGCACTCTTAGAGACCTGTAGATATGTCCTTGTGTGGTTCAGTTAGTATGTTATGTATGTCAGCGTGTGATAGCCTTGTTATCTTTCCAGACTTTATGATTTTAGTAAATATGTATGTATTTATAACCAGAATGCCAGCTCATCTCTATTATTCGTGATTATTAGTAGGTGAGATGATCGACACTCAGTGTCGGTTATCCATCGCGGCCCTAAGTTGGGTCGTGACAATAGCTATATCAAGATTAAGAGTATAAGTACATTTGTTCAGCTAGAGAGTTTGTTTTATATAGTTAGTATAAAAGTCCATTCCATGCATAGAAAGTGCACTAGAACAAGAAGTTGGAACTATACCATTCCCATAATCAAGATAAATTATATATAATCTGGTACTACAATCATACTGATGGCTTTGTCCAATTTCCATCTTAGATTATGAACACTACTTCATTATTTATAAGAACCGATGATTTAATCTTTCGTGTATGATCTTGACTCTACACACTAAATCAACTACTATATAAATAATAGGACACCCACAATTGATCTAAATAAATAATACTTTATTATATTTAATAAATGTATAAATCAATAATTATTCGACAAGAAATAATCTAACTAACAACCGCATGGTCATTAGTATATTTTCTAACAGCTTATTCCCTGAATTTTGCATTCCTTTGTTACTTTTTTTTTTGGGTTAAAATATGAAATATTATAAATATTAAGGAATGTCTACAACGGGTTGATAAGCTTGTTGTGCATCAAAATTTCCATAGTTGGCAATAATATTACTGCTTTCTAAGGAGATGCCTCTAGGGCAAGAGTACCTATTGGCATCTAACAAAAGAGAACTTATAATAATACTAGTAGGAGATTGAGATAAAATAAAGACCCTAATGTCGCATCCTATTTTTTCCAAACCGGTTAAAGTTCGAAATAGGGCTCGACTTATTGGAACTCACGGGTAAAGAGTTCGAGTCGCCACCTAACATATTTTTTAACTAGGTGTACTAGGGCACCTACTTTATTTCTAGCTAATCTTTATAATTAACTCCGAAACTTAGTCTACGAACCAGAAATTCTAGGTAATGTCACGCCCTAAAATTTACTAAAAAAAATAAATAAAATAAAAGGTAGGTTGTGACTTAGGTGTTTAAAGGTACATTAATTATTTAGAGATTCACGGAGTCGCCACTTGACATAGTTCAAAGGTGTGCCAAGTCACCAAAAGTACCTTGGAACACCCATGACTCGTTTTAGTGGTCTGCGTCAGAGTTCCGGGTAAGGATCTCGATTGACTCGCGGGAAGGTGTTAGGCACCCTCGAGTCCTGTGTCAAGCACAGTTGCTTTTATTGACGCATTTGACTCTTTGAATTTGTTTGTTGTTTATTGCCTTTATTATTTTCGCTTTAATATTTTTTTGAACTAAAGATTGTATTAGCTAACCCACTGAGTATACTTTAGAACAAATTACCTCTCTGTTTATTTTGGTGTGCCTAATAAGTAGATCACAAATCATACTTATTTGTCGTACTTATCTTTAAATCGACTAACTTTCTTATTGTTATTGCTCTTTGCCTAATAAGTAGATCACAAATCATACTTATTTTTGCCTAATCGAGCGAATCTTTATTTCTATTGATTTGCCTAATCGTGTATTTTCTTATGCTGTTTATATTAGTTGGATTCGCCTATAAGCCAACTTGGACGACTATACAAAAATTAAATTAAGTAAACATACTTATTTGCAAAAATTACTTTGGACCTAAACTTTGCCTATGGGTGTTAAGCAAACTATACAAAATTAAATTAAGTGAAGATACTTATTTGCAAAATTATTTTGGACCTAAACTTTGCCTACCATCCACGTCTATACCCAACTTAATGAACATTAAGTTAAGAAACACGTTCAGCTTTGCAAATTTGAAACACTACTTTGTTAGCTCATTATCCATCCTTTCTCTTAATTAAAAGGTGGTCCTAAACCACCCAGATGCTTTAACACTCCCATTTCAAGGGAAATACAAGTAAGCTGCTCATTAGAAAAAAAAAAAAAAAAAAAAGGATGTCAAGGAGAAAACCAAAAAAAGGGGTGTCCCAAGCACACTGCCTACTAGGACAACAAATGATGACCAGTGAAAGCAACATCAAAAACCAAAACGGCTCAACTTTGCACTGAATCAAAATCTTGTATTACTTCATAAAGTTTTTAAAACTAAAATTTCTGAGTTACTTGAAAGCAGTATAGTACAAACATTACAGAAATTATGAGAATGAAAGTTAAAAAATAAACAAAAAGCGTGTACTCACTAAGATGTAAATCTTCCGATCACTATTAAGTTTACCAGCATATGCTTCCGAACCAACTTAGAAACACTTTCATTATCACATTTTTTTTGGGGTCATGTCATGGTACATAAGAAACAAAATACATTGTTTAGAACATTTACCTTATGCGTAAAATACTCTCTAGCAAGGCAATATATATTCAGCAACTAAAATTTCCTCATGACCAAGCAACAACAACAGCAGCAAATCCAGGCAACCTCACCACCAGATCGTCTCCTCAAGACTCCATCCTAAGACTCAACTCACTATAAACTCTTTAGTTTCTTCCCTCTCTTTGCTTTCTCTTCGAATGACTCTCTTACCAACTCTATTTTTCTTTGATGTTTTTTTTTTTTTTTTGCTTTTTCCAAGTTTCAGATCTTAAGTTGTTAGGAGAATTTTCTCCAGATCTGTCCCCTTGTGTTTTTTTTGACTAGTGAGAGGAAAAGCTCTCTTAAGTAGCCAAAAATTGGGGTCCAAACCTAGGGTAAAAAGGACACAATCACATGTGTTGTTTTACTTTTCAGTAAAAGTAAAAGAAACCATGTGAAAGTCCCTACTTTGGTGCTGCTTTTGGTACTTTCTTATGACACACTTTGACTCTTATCAAAATTCCCATGTGACTTACTTTTGACTCACTTTTAATGACTACAATAGCTGAATTCTTTCAAACATCAATGGCTCTATCAAAAGACTACTTCAAGAGATCCGCACATCAACTTCAAATTAACAGGTGGAACCAAGTCCAAGAACTCCAAAGTCCTAAGTTAACTAAACAAAACAGCAAGAACTAAACTCATCACACTTAGGCTAAATTATGTTACTGGATCAAATCAACAGACCAACATTCCACCTAGCTATTGGAACATACAAATGCACACATACATAGAATCCACATAATACAACTAATTAGCATATGGGAAGCTACAAACTAATCAACACAAACCAACAGAAAATGGGACAATGAACAAAATCAGAAACGAGCTTAACATTGAACAAACTGGATTCATATTTATAAGCAAGATTGACACTAAGCAACACCTGATTTTCTAGTCTAGTTATCTAAACTAACAACAGAAAACAAGAGCAAGGCGTAGCAATTTCATCTAACCCGTTGCCATACCAAATGCTGCGTCGACCCTACTGAATCGACGCTGCCTCTGCATCTTCGTCAATACTGCTGAGCCACTGCTGCGTTTCATCACCCTCATCGTCGACACCATTCGACATCATCATCACCATTGCACACACACACCGCTTCAGCTAAACAAACGGCACACATACATCACCAAAACGACACACCCCCACTGTCCTGCCATGATTCAATCCCACCCCGAGTTCAACGCGGCCTCGCTGCTATTAAACCACTATCGCAGCACCTCACCACATCTACGCTAAGCTAAAACATCGCCACACCAAAACAGCAACAAAAGAAAATAAGAAGAAAGAAGAGAAATAGATAAATGGAAAGGGAGGGAAACGGGGAGAAAGGGACGGGAAAGGGTAAAGGGAGAGAAAGAAACTAGAAATATAACAAATAAAGTAAAGAAACTCACCGGAGTTGAAATTTTGAGTTTAGCCGAGATTTTAAAAACCCGATCTACTCCAAACGGCCTTGAATTTGCAAAAATTAACCATAGAAATGGACAGAGGAGGTCGAGACGAGTTGAATGGTGTATTTTAAGATTTTTCCGGCCACCGGAGGTGGTGGCCGCCGGCGGTACAGTGGCGGCGTGGTGGTGGAGATACGGCGGTCAGCGGCGGAGAGTGATTTCCGGCCGCCCATGAGAAAAATTGGCAATAGTTTGCCTATTTTCTGATTTTGTGTGAAAATTACTCAAAATGGCAAATTTTGCCCTTATAAACAAAGGGGAAATGGGCCGGGTCATAAGGGTATTGGGTTGGGTCAATGAAGTGGGCTATTCCTTTGTTTCACAAATGGCCATTAAGAGGTCTACTCTATTTAAAATATACACAAATCAGCTAGAATTAAACCACACAAAATTGTAATATTATCACAATTAAACGTAAAATTATAACTAAACATATAACAAGTATTTTTGTTAATTTTCAGTTTTCTTTTTCATTTAATGACAACATTAGCTAAAATAAAAGATAAAATTCTAGAAAAATTCGGCAAAAATCCTAAAATATTAGCTCGGCTATTTTGAGCAATTTCAAGCTATTTTTCGAATTTTCGTGCCAAAATTAGGTGATTACAGCTGCCCCTTTTTGTTCGAGAACATGAAGAGTTTTCGAACAAAGAAGTAATCAACAACTAATTTTGGCTTTTCGGTTCTAGCCAAGAACATGCAAAATGGTGACCGTGCCCTGACTTTGGTCCTAACCAACAACAAGGCTACCTACATATCCCCGGACTAAGGAATCAGGTCAGTGTAGTTCCTCATGTGCGATAGCTGGGACTACCGCATTTATACAGACACTGGACTCTTCTAGACTAACACTAAGCACTCTCTAGACATACACAGACTAACTCTAGACACTTTCAGAACTAACTGGGACTGACTCGATGCTCCTAGACTTACCCGGACTAACTAGAGATACTTCTACACACACTGAGACTGTTGCTGCTGGTTACTGCTGCTCGTTGCTGGCTGGTGGTCATTGCTTTTACAAAGAAAAATGAAATTACAATATTGAAATGTAAAATTACAATTTCTAAGCTAACTCTTCATGCTTCCCAAGCTGATAAACTGGTCCGAAGCCCCCACTACCAAAGTAGTCTTGAAAACTTAAAATTACCGCTCGGGCGGGCTTTGTCTTGAAACTTGGAATTGCCGCTCGGGCAGGCTTTAACTTGAATGTTGAAATTGCCGCTTTGACGGACTTGACTTGAATGTTGAAATGCCGTTTTGACGGGCTTTACCTTGAAGCTGGGGATGGTTGCTATCTTTGAGCGGAAATTGACTCGGAAAGGAAACGATCGCTATCTTTTAGCAGATCTTGACATGGAAAGGAAATGACGCTATCTTTGAGCGGAACTGACTCGAAAAGGAAATGATCGCTATCTTTTAGCGAAACTGACTCAAAAACGAAATGGTCGCTATCTTTTAGCGAATCTTGACATGGAAAGGAAATGACACTATCTTTGAGCGAGACTGACTCTAAAAGGAAATGATCGCTATCTTTTAGCAGATCTTGACACGGAATAGAAATGACGCTATCTTTGAGCAAAACTGACTCGAAAAGGAAATGATCGCTATCTTTTAGCGAAACTGACTCAAAAACGAAATGGTCGCTATCTTTTAGCGAATCTTGACATGGAAAGGAAATGACACTATCTTTGAGCGAGACTGACTCTAAAAGGAAATGATCGCTATCTTTTAGCAGATCTTGACACGGAATAGAAATGACGCTATCTTTTAGCGAAACTGACTCGAAAAGGAAATGATCGCTATCTTTTAGCGAATCTTGACATGCAAAGAAATGATGCTATCTTTGAGCGAAACTGACTCAACAAGGAAATGATCGCTATCTTTTAGCAGATCTTGACATGAAAAATAAATGACGCTATCTTTGAGCTAAACTGACTCGAAAGGAAAATGATCGCTATCTTTCAGCAGATCTTGACATGAAAAAGAAATGACGCTATCTTTGAGCGAACTGACTCGAAAAGGAAATGATCGCTGTCTTTTAGCAGATCTTGACACGAAAAAGAAATGACGCTATCTTTGAGCGAACTGACTCGAAAAAGGAAACTGACGCTATCTTTGAGCGGAACTAACTCGAAAAGGAAACTGATGCTATCTTTGAGCAAAGACTGACTTGAAAAGGAAACTGATGCTATCTTTGAGCGGAACTGACTCGAAAAGGAATCTGACGCTATCTTTGAGCAAAAACTGACTTGAAAGGGAAACTTCCGCATTATCTTGGGGGAGTATGTTATTGTGGTTGACATCTTCCTGGTGAGTTATGTCCTCTCTGTTCACCCGCTTATGATTAGCTCATATCCGGAAGCTGTACAGTCCACACATTTTTCACATGTGGCTTTGACTTGAATGCTGAAATTGGCCCGCTTTGAATGGGCTTTGACTTGAAAGATAAAAACTGGAACCACCACTCTGGTGGGTCTTATTCGTGTTGAATTGAAAACCATCACTCTGATGGGTCTTGCTTATGCTGGAAATTAAGAGCCATCACTCTGATTGGTCTTGCTTTTTCTGAAAATTGAAAACCATCACTCTGATGGGTCTTGTTCTTGAAGAGGAATCCCATTATCCCAACGGGTCTTGCGTTGAGACTTGAATCCCATCATCCCAATGGGTCTTGTCTTGAAAGTTGAAAACCACGGCTCCCTGCTCAGATGGTCCCTGATTTCTTTCTTTATTTCTTTTTTGCCTCTCAGGTTTGTCCCCGACGAGCAACTGACTTGATGTAGTTGTGTTCTAACACTTCCCAACCCAAATTCTCATATTGGTCTTTGGTCACACCTTGTAGAAATAACAAACCATTTCCTGGTGATCTTCATGGTACAATCCCAGTATTAGGTTCTCATTCCCGACTTTTCTGGTACAACTGAAACTTGTAGACAAGTTTTGCAAACCTTTCTGACTGCCCGAAAATAATGAGAAAGA
This sequence comes from Petunia x hybrida, assembly GCA_037355625.1. NCBI lineage: Eukaryota > Viridiplantae > Streptophyta > Magnoliopsida > Solanales > Solanaceae > Petunia > Petunia x hybrida. The sequence goes on from JBBBVM010000045.1 coordinate 6,703,269, forward strand.
AATAAATGAAAAGGAAAGTGAAGAAACTCAAAAGGAGACATCGAACGAAAGATGTCCCTGGTAGATAGAAGAAACTTATTTGGAGGTGAAACGACAACCTTAGTAAAACATGACATGCATCTTGGAATCAACACTTGATCCGTTCACCCGGTCTATCCCAAAATTTGCTCCCAGTTTGACAACCTTGCTCAACCCGAACTTGATGACGACTTCCACGACCCTCATTCGACTAGTAGTGCCCCTTGGGGTTTTCACCGACTAGCCTCTCTCATTGTTCTTTTAACTCACTATTGCCTTGCGGCGCCTTTTCAGGTTTTCACCGACAAGACTTCATTCATTTTTTTTTTCATTTTCTTTCATTTTTTTCGCTCTCTCCCAATCGACCTCCCATCTTTCCTTGTTGTTCAACCCCGTCTTTCCTTTCTTTCTTCAATTTCGGCCTTTATCTTGATTCCCCGGAGAATTTCTCCTTTAATGACCTTGGTGCTCCCAGCTCCTAAATGTGATTGTCAGCTTGTAAGAATGCGACTTTACAGCGTGGAACTTATCCCTTGATACCCTACTCGGCTTGACATTCTCAATGATCGGTCAGAAGGGTCTTTATTTGGACTCTAACATTGGATTTTGTTAGTTTATGAAGAAAGGGTTCAACATAAAAGCTCAGAAACATCTCATGAGACAATCAGATGAATATCACAAACTATGAAACCACCGCTTTTTGAAAATAAAACAAACTTATTTCCCAAGTTTAGGCAAATTGGGACTATTTCTCTTCTTTTTTTTTTTTCTTTTTTTGTTTTTTTTGAATTTTCTCTTAGTTTGAAAAGAGGTATGAAAGCATCTCATGAAATGACTTGGTGAATGATACAACCCTTGGAATCATTTCTTTTAAAAATAACAACAAACTGTAACCCCGGTTTAGTGAAACCGAGGAATTATCTTTTAAATTTTCTAATATGAAAACATAGGGAATATTGAGATTATCCCCCAAGACGAACACAATGAAAGAAAAGGGATGTTGACTTTCTCCTCTTTTTTTTTTCTTTTTTTTTTAAAAGAAAAATAAACTTCTGCCCCAGTTTAGGATATACTGGGCACTTTGAGATTTTTCTCGACTTCGAGACTGATATGCCAAACATCCCTTAAAACATGTGAGTAGATGGTACAACAAAAATAGAAGTTTGTTTTTATTTTATTTTATTTATAAAATAAAATAAAACAAACTTCTGCCCCAGTTTAGCATGGAATGGGGAACCACATTTCTTTTGACCTTGGCCGCAAACTTGGAGGCAAGTTTTGCGTCAATATGAACAGGGAAAAAAAATGAACATTCCCCTGTTATGACCGCACCCGAATGGTTGCCTACGTATCCTTTTGAGAGGAATCAGGTCAGACGTAGCTCTACCACTGAGGTAGAATTTTTATTGTTTTTGTTTCTTTTTTTTTTTCCTTCTTTTTTTTTCTTTTCTTTAATCACATCAAATTGACTCCAAGGGAGGGTAGGCCAAAGAAAACAACAAAAGGGCTGACAAAGGATATAGTATTTGGGTAGAAGAAACGAAAGCCGTTCGTCATCCCGACCCGAGAATGCCTCGCACAAATAATGATTCAAAGAATTGACCTAGACTGATCCACGCGTGTCATCGACTTCTGCTTCACTGATGGTTCTCAAAACTGGTATTTCAAATTCGGTCGAAGCGACCGTGCACGATTTTGAACTTCTCACCGATATCCTTTATCGGATGACTACAGATTAATTCCCAACTTATTTCGCTCCCTCTTTTATCCCTCTTTACTACTCAAATAGCTCACAATGCCAGAGCGCGTGTCTAGATCAAGACGTAAATTCCGCACGCATGTCATGTTATTAAGGTCGACAAAAATAAAACAGAAAACTAAGGAGGTAAGAACAGGAAACATAAAAGACAGAATATTAGGACGAGATGGATCTCTCTTTCATTGAATTGAAGATATAAGGGTTTGAACAAACAAAACAAGCAAAATAATGCACTTGGGTTACAACCCTTAAATAACCAAGTACATAGAAAGATTAACAAAACAAGCTACAACGTTTCACAGCCCTTCACAAGGATGCACCATGCTGACACCAAAGAAATTCCCTGAATCTGGCAATTTCTTCTTCTTTTCCTTATTTTCTTCAAGTCCCATCAGGGTGGACTTCACTTCTTTGGGACTGATGAATGATCGAGTAAGATTTGGAATTGGCTTCTTAAGAGACATGTTCGTCTTCTTCATTTCACCACCCCTCACTCTGTCTGCTACTCCAAGCTCGATTTCAGGAACACAGTTCACTGTCACAAGCATTTGGTTAGTCCTAATTGACACATCACCAACAGGTACTATCGGCATTGCAGATTCAGCTCTCAAATCTTCTCCACATACCATACCCACCATATGCACATCATTACAGACACGCAACGAGTTCTGATTTATATCTGGTGCATCTGAACCCTTAACTTGAATCTGACCACTACCGATCAAAGCTTGGATATCCTTCTTGAGAAAGTGGCAATCCTCAGTGTCATGCCCCGGCACACCTGAGTGGTAAGCACATTGACGAGAGTCGTCAACCCTGTCCCTAGGATGCATTCCTCCATTGATTGGTTTCAGTATGTCCAAAGCTTGCAACTTCTGAAAAAGTTCAGCATAAGATTCTCCAATTGGCGTGAACTCATTCTTTTTCGCTTGATGCACCTTTTTATACTCAACTTTTGGGAGAAAGACTGGAGGACCTCTCGGTCGGTGGGGAAGGTTCGGTGGAGGCTGGAATTGGTTATGTGGAGCTTGGTGAATGGGATATATAGGATGTGGGGCTGGAGCGCGCCATTGCGGATAAGACGATATTGGAGCATATGGCTGCACTGTATGGATTGAGTATTGGGGTGAAGGGACGAAATACTGTGGATTTTGGGGGGTGTAGTAGTGTTGAGGAGGGTATATTTGTGGAGCTTGGTATGAGTGGGTTTGATTGTATCTTTTCTCGCTCCACTTCTGTGAACCCGAACCCACCATGGCTACATCATCTTTATCCTTCTTCCCCAAGGCTCCTGCCTGAGCTTGCAAAGCTGTTTGGCTGACAATCTTGCCTGCCTTGATTCCTCTCTCAATCATCTCCCCAATTCTCACTGCTTCACTGAATTGTTTCCCTATGGCGGAGGCCATTGCTTGGTAGTAGGTTTCATCGAGCACTTCGACGAACTCTTCAACCATCTTATCATCCGGGATCAAAGGGCTCACACGCGCCGCTTGTTCGCGCCACCTGTAGGCATACTCTCTGAAACTTTCATTTGGTTTCTTTGTGATTGTCTTCAAGGAAGAACGATCAGGAGCAGCCTCCATTTTGTAAGCATAATGGTTTAGGAAAGCGCTGGCCATGTCATCAAAGGTGACCCACTTCGAAACATCTTGTTGCACAAACCATTCTGTTGCCGGTCCTCCCAAACTGTCAGCAAAGTATGCCATCAACAATTCATCCTTCTCAATGCCCCTCATTTTGTTAAGGTAGATCTTCATGTGGATCCTCGGATCACTTTGCCCAACGTACAGATCAAATTTGGGCACAACAAAACCTTCAGGCAATGGCACATGAGGGAACAAACACAGGTCTTTGTATGAGACATTGATTTTACCCCCTTGACCTTGTATGTTTTTCACAGTTTGCTCCAAGCTTTTCAATTTTCGAGCAAAATTATTCTCTTCTGTCTTTCCCAGCTTTTCGATATCCGAATGTGATTCTGGGTGGTGTCCCTGATCATACGACTCGGTTTGGCGGCACACATTACCCTGAGCTTGGTCAAATTGTTGATCACGGGCCCTTAACTGTGGGTCACTGTTCGATCTTTGCAAAGTGTGTCCTGCAGGAACGGTGAATGCTGTGGCGGGAACTTGGGGTTGGACATGTTGTCCATGATGTGGCAATTGTGCCCCAGGTTGTACAGTAGAGGGTCCGGCTGCATTGCCAGTTGCCGGATGTGGACCAAATCCTAGAAGGTAACGGGGGCCTTCTACCACTGTGGATTGCCCTTGCCCTGGTGGGTGGGTATTTTCCATGAAACCAGCAGCACCTGGCAGAACAGGAGGTGCCTGAACTGCTGCCAAGTTACGAGTTAGCAGCGTCATCATTTCTTTCATGGCTGCAAAGTCCTCGGCCATCTTGGCCTGTTGCTCAGCTAAGCGAACCAGCTCAGTGTTCTCAATTTCCTCAGCCATCGTTGTTTGCGTGATTTCCTGAAGAGGAGCTTCAACCACTTCTGGTACAGGCGGTGGTCCCTTGATTCTGGTGGAGTAGGAATGTGGGGCTAGCACGGCAGTTGCTCAAGCTTAGTGAACCAAACAGGTTAGCACAAAAGAAACACAGATTGCAGCCTAGGGTTGTTATGCGTCATCCCGAAATGGTTAACGACGTAAGCCGAGTGTACCGACCGTATTCCCCAAAGATTGCTTACGTGCCTTGAGAAAAATCAGAACAAAATTGTAACTGGCACGTAATTAGAACAAGGACAAACTTGGATGACTTTTTTTTTTTGATTTTTTTTTACCTCTTTTTCTAACACAAAACATAATTTAGACAAACGACACGAGACAGACTCAAAATAAACTGCTTAAAGTGATACACTAGCCAAAAGATATGTACGAACTGACACATTGGGTGGGTACACCCGGACGGTGAAAATAATGAGACTCGACATTTTAGCGGAGTCAGATTATTCCACGAGGATCGACGCAAAATACAACTTAGCTAATTGCAATTTATCGTCTGCAACCTGACTTGACCTTAAACAAAACAAAATAAAGCGGGACCCTAAAACAACATTTTTTTTCTTTTCTTTTTTTTTTTAATGAAAAATTAAGACTCAACCGAAGATTCAAAATAGAACTTAAGAACGGATTATGAAACAAACTATTTTTCTTTTCCGAAAGGTGATTCCAAAATCGGACATTACGACAACACAAAGACGGACACAATTTTTTTTGTTTGTTTCGTTTTGTTTTGTTTTTTTTTTTTTTTTTTTGTTTGAAACAAACTCTTTGATCTAATTCGAGAAAGAATCTTTAGAGTATTTACAAAATCTGGCAATTAGGATGACACAAAATATTACACAAATTAGACGCAAAATTGGTTTCTAAAATTGGCCATTTTGATGGCGTAAAACTCCGATAAATTAATTTCAAAATATGAACCTGATTTGGACACAAATACAAAAGGGTCCCAAAATTTCGCCATTATACCGGCGCAAAATTATGATAAATTATTTTCTAATACTTGAGACCGACACAGAATTAGACTCCAATAGTTCTTGAAAAAATTCGCCATTATAACGGCGTAAAATGGCAACTAAACAAAAAATATTTCGAAACACGGGACTAAACCCAATTTTCTATCATTTTCCTTTTTTTTTTTTAAATTATTATTATCATTTTTTTTTTGACACTCGCCCCCCGGTGATCGGTCAGCATAACAACCTTTCGAACATATGCAACACAGAAAATGCCATAAATGTGTCTTTTTAGGACGTGGGTCTCGTCCTGACACGAAGGAGGTCAGCCTAGACAAGTGCAGTACTGGTGTACCGCACCTCACTAAGTCATCAAATGAAATGCAGATAAATCGGGCCTAAATCTTCAACTCTAGGTGACACAACTGACTCAGTGTCTAGACTGGCTGAAAACCCGGTGGACAAACCGGGCGGAAAGCGCGTCAGGGCCATCCGGAGACAGTGTGTCCGGCCTAAAACCCCGTCACGCCTTCCTCCTAAATCATGGGAAATTTAGTAAGAAGTCCCAGATGCCACAAGCAATCTGGTATATATATATCAGAGACTCAGAGGGGTTGTGCGAGAGGAGACAGTTTATATACAGTTCAGATAAATATCAAAGCAGTAACATTCAAAACATGGCAAACAAACAAACAAATATTCAAAAGCCTAAAAAGCGACAATGATTAAAGCCTGAGATTCTAATTTTCCCCAGCGGAGTCGCCAAGCTGTCACGCCCTAAAATTTACTAAAAAAAATAAATAAAATAAACGGTAGGTTGTGACTTAGGTGTTTAAAGGTACATTAATTATTTAGAGATTCACGGAGTCGCCACTTGACATAGTTCAAAGGTGTGCCAAGTCACCAAAAGTACCTTGGAACACCCATGACTCGTTTTAGTGGTCTGCGTCAGAGTTCCGGGTAAGGATCTCGATTGACTCGCGGGAAGGTGTTAGGCACCCTCGAGTCCTGTGTCAAGCACAGTTGCTTTTATTGACGCATTTGACTCTTTGAATTTGTTTGTTGTTTATTGCCTTTATTATTTTCGCTTTAATATTTTTTTGAACTAAAGATTGTATTAGCTAACCCACTGAGTATACTTTAGAACAAATTACCTCTCTGTTTATTTTGGTGTGCCTAATAAGTAGATCACAAATCATACTTATTTGTCGTACTTATCTTTAAATCGACTAACTTTCTTATTGTTATTGCTCTTTGCCTAATAAGTAGATCACAAATCATACTTATTTTTGCCTAATCGAGCGAATCTTTATTTCTATTGATTTGCCTAATCGTGTATTTTCTTATGCTGTTTATATTAGTTGGATTCGCCTATAAGCCAACTTGGACGACTATACAAAAATTAAATTAAGTAAACATACTTATTTGCAAAAATTACTTTGGACCTAAACTTTGCCTATGGGTGTTAAGCAAACTATACAAAATTAAATTAAGTGAAGATACTTATTTGCAAAATTATTTTGGACCTAAACTTTGCCTACTATCCACGTCTATACCCAACTTAATGAACATTAAGTTAAGAAACACGTTCAGCTTTGCAAATTTGAAACACTACTTTGTTAGCTCATTATCCATCCTTTCTCTTAATTAAAAGGTGGTCCTAAACCACCCAGATGCTTTAACACTCCCATTTCAAGGGAAATACAAGTAAGCTGCTCATTAGAAAAAAAAAAAAAAAAAAAAAAAGGATGTCAAGGAGAAAACCAAAAAAAGGGGTGTCCCAAGCACACTGCCTACTAGGACAACAAATGATGACCAGTGAAAGCAACATCAAAAACCAAAACGGCTCAACTTTGCACTGAATCAAAATCTTGTATTACTTCATAAAGTTTTTAAAACTAAAATTTCTGAGTTACTTGAAAGCAGTATAGTACAAACATTACAGAAATTATGAGAATGAAAGTTAAAAAATAAACAAAAAGCGTGTACTCACTAAGATGTAAATCTTCCGATCACTATTAAGTTTACCAGCATATGCTTCCGAACCAACTTAGAAACACTTTCATTATCACATTTTTTTTGGGGTCATGTCATGGTACATAAGAAACAAAATACATTGTTTAGAACATTTACCTTATGCGTAAAATACTCTCTAGCAAGGCAATATATATTCAGCAACTAAAATTTCCTCATGACCAAGCAACAACAACAGCAGCAAATCCAGGCAACCTCACCACCAGATCGTCTCCTCAAGACTCCATCCTAAGACTCAACTCACTATAAACTCTTTAGTTTCTTCCCTCTCTTTGCTTTCTCTTCGAATGACTCTCTTACCAACTCTATTTTTCTTTGATGTTTTTTTTTTTTGCTTTTTCCAAGTTTCAGATCTTAAGTTGTTAGGAGAATTTTCTCCAGATCTGTCCCCTTGTGTTTTTTTTGACTAGTGAGAGGAAAAGCTCTCTTAAGTAGCCAAAAATTGGGGTCCAAACCTAGGGTAAAAAGGACACAATCACATGTGTTGTTTTACTTTTCAGTAAAAGTAAAAGAAACCATGTGAAAGTCCCTACTTTGGTGCTGCTTTTGGTACTTTCTTATGACACACTTTGACTCTTATCAAAATTCCCATGTGACTTACTTTTGACTCACTTTTAATGACTACAATAGCTGAATTCTTTCAAACATCAATGGCTCTATCAAAAGACTACTTCAAGAGATCCGCACATCAACTTCAAATTAACAGGTGGAACCAAGTCCAAGAACTCCAAAGTCCTAAGTTAACTAAACAAAACAGCAAGAACTAAACTCATCACACTTAGGCTAAATTATGTTACTGGATCAAATCAACAGACCAACATTCCACCTAGCTATTGGAACATACAAATGCACACATACATAGAATCCACATAATACAACTAATTAGCATATGGGAAGCTACAAACTAATCAACACAAACCAACAGAAAATGGGACAATGAACAAAATCAGAAACGAGCTTAACATTGAACAAACTGGATTCATATTTATAAGCAAGATTGACACTAAGCAACACCTGATTTTCTAGTCTAGTTATCTAAACTAACAACAGAAAACAAGAGCAAGGCGTAGCAATTTCATCTAACCCGTTGCCATACCAAATGCTGCGTCGACCCTACTGAATCGACGCTGCCTCTGCATCTTCGTCAATACTGCTGAGCCACTGCTGCGTTTCATCACCCTCATCGTCGACACCATTCGACATCATCATCACCATTGCACACACACACCGCTTCAGCTAAACAAACGGCACACATACATCACCAAAACGACACACCCCCACTGTCCTGCCATGATTCAATCCCACCCCGAGTTCAACGCGGCCTCGCTGCTATTAAACCACTATCGCAGCACCTCACCACATCTACGCTAAGCTAAAACATCGCCACACCAAAACAGCAACAAAAGAAAATAAGAAGAAAGAAGAGAAATAGATAAATGGAAAGGGAGGGAAACGGGGAGAAAGGGACGGGAAAGGGTAAAGGGAGAGAAAGAAACTAGAAATATAACAAATAAAGTAAAGAAACTCACCGGAGTTGAAATTTTGAGTTTAGCCGAGATTTTAAAAACCCGATCTACTCCAAACGGCCTTGAATTTGCAAAAATTAACCATAGAAATGGACAGAGGAGGTCGAGACGAGTTGAATGGTGTATTTTAAGATTTTTCCGGCCACCGGAGGTGGTGGCCGCCGGCGGTACAGTTGCGGCGTGGTGGTGGAGATACGGCGGTCAGCGGCGGAGAGTGATTTCCGGCCGCCCATGAGAAAAATTGGCAATAGTTTGCCTATTTTCTGATTTTGTGTGAAAATTACTCAAAATGGCAAATTTTGCCCTTATAAACAAAGGGGAAATGGGCCGGGTCATAAGGGTATTGGGTTGGGTCAATGAAGTGGGCTATTCCTTTGTTTCACAAATGGCCATTAAGAGGTCTACTCTATTTAAAATATACACAAATCAGCTAGAATTAAACCACACAAAATTGTAATATTATCACAATTAAACGTAAAATTATAACTAAACATATAACAAGTATTTTTGTTAATTTTCAGTTTTCTTTTTCATTTAATGACAACATTAGCTAAAATAAAAGATAAAATTCTAGAAAAATTCGGCAAAAATCCTAAAATATTAGCTCGGCTATTTTTGAGCAATTTCAAGCTATTTTTCGAATTTTCGTGCCAAAATTAGGTGATTACAGGTAAGGGTTCAAGTTAACCCGAGAGGAAGTGGTTAGGCACCTCTCAGGCACCACCAAATGTGGTTACCGTCAGGACTAAATAATTGAGATTCTAAAGCGAGTGATTAAACTAACTAAGCAATAAAATATTTTGAATATTAAACTATAGTACACAATAAAAGGAATAAATGTCTATCTCCTCTGATAACTAAGCTTTATCCGAATGTGCCTTGCAAAATAAATGAACAAGTTAGTAAGAATTGCAAACAAAATTAATAAAATGAAATTAAATAAAGTCAATGAGTTTGAATATTTTTATCATTTTTTTCTAAAGGATTGTCTTTTTATAATTTCACCACGATGTACCTCGCAAAAATGTAAAAAAAATGAATTAGTATAATAATAGTGATAATAATAATAATAATAATAATAATAATAATAATAATAATAATAATAATAATAATAATAATAATAATAATAATAATAATAAAAATGTTAGTAATAAGAATGATTATAAAAATAAGGAGTAATAAAGTAAAGGGTTCTTTTACTAATTGCCTTCTTCCAAATAAACCTCACCAAAAATATAAAAAAAATGAGTTAGTATTAACAATAATAATAGTATGAAATATCAATAATAGCAGTAATAATGAATATAAAAAAATAATAGTAAAATAAAGGGGAAAATGAATTTTATAAAAGTGTAGGCTTAGGTTTGTATGAATCGGGTAGAGGTTAGGGACGTCGGTACGGCTGCAAATACGGGGGCCTTCCGTTGCCATGCCAAGCACCGATCCCACCACTCCATTACCGGCTTGTTTTGTAATACAGCTCATACATGTCATCATCACCTATTTTTTGGGGATAGGGAACAGGATTGTTGTAGGTACACGGGGTAATACGTAACGAGACTGATTTGGCCTCCAAATGTCATCGGCCTAAGTGTAGTATCGTGTTCAAATCATTCCTTAGACCTCAAATTATTTAATTATTTTTTATTGGCCTAGTTTTAGCGTATACTGTGTAATATCTTATCAAATCCCAGTGTAACATCTTAACAAGTTGTCAATCTGCAAAGCTCAGAAAAAACCAGTCAACCCCAAAAGATTAACAAAACAAATATACAACAGAACCCAGCAATGAAAGTAAAAGCTCAAAACAATTATTCATATGCCAAAATAATGTGAAGTGTAATAAACGAAGCCAGTAAATCGGAAAGCGCCGATTCCAATGGAAAACAGTGACATCGTGAGATGGCATGCGAAACGAAGCGGCGACCCGACAAAACAAATGATGAAGGACCTGCAAAACTCATACAATCAATGAAATATGAATCCTGGTACACGAAGCAGGAACCCAGGAAACAAATATGCTAGAATTTGATTTTCTGGTGATGGTAAACAAAAGAGGTGGAGCGACTGCCAAGCCCCTGATGGCGATGCCGCTTCAACACCTTCATTTCCTTTCCATTGATACCAATATCAGTAGATTCAAACAGAAGAGAAGGCGATTGGGCGATCAGTGGTGGAATATTCGATTGGGGGATTCAAGCGGTGGTGCTTGCCAATGTTCCCTTACCCCTTTCCCCTATTCTGATTTATATGTGTTGGTGTGTATGTCGATCTATGTGCGTGTGGTTGTGGGTGGATGCGTGTGTAAAGGGTGTGGAGGAGATCGGTTTTTGTTTGCGTGGATGTTTGACTGTAGGTGCGCGTGTGAGTGTATATGGCTTTTGTATGCATGCGTATGTGGTGACTGTTCACCACTGCTGTGTGGTGTTGTAATGGAGAATCTGGTGGGGTGTAATGTGTATGTATTGTATGCATTTACTCGTTATGAAAAATGGTCAGTGCCTCCTGGGTATTGTGGAGTAGTACCTTATATACTAATTTATTTGGGGAAAAGAATTGTTGGAAATTGAGAGGAGATTAAGGAATATTGAGTGTGGAATTTTGGGATGAAATTGGGGGATCTTTTAGATTGAGAGAGAGTAGAAAAAGATTTTGGGAAGATTAGAGAGAGATGGGAGATGATATGATTTTGTGGGGAGTAATATGAGGGGACCTGCCAAAAGAGAATATTCACTTTTAAAATTTTAAAAATGGGAATGTATTTGGTATTAAAAATGGGGTAGGTTCAAAAAGAAAAAATATAATTCAATAACAAAAAAGTCAATAAAAGTCAACATAAAAAATAAAAAATTTTGGTGGGGATATTGAAATATGGAGGAATTAATAAAAAGGAATTTGGGCAACTTTCTTTTTAATTGGCTAATTTTCAACTTAAAGGTACAAAAAAATAAAATATAGATATACATATTGTATAAATTGCACAAATAATCATTAAATAAACTCAAATAAAATTATTTAAATATAGATAATCACAAATAATTGCTAATTTGTACAAATGATCACAAATCAATACAACTTTGATATGTAGCCTAAATGATGCAATTATATGACATAGCCACGAACATTATAAATGTATTAAATTGCACAAACAGTCACAGTTTTGACAAATAGCCTAAATGATGCAAAATTACGTAACATATCCACAATTAAATATAAAATTCATGTAAATGCATGCTTTCTAATGCATATTTTGTACAAATAGTCAAATTGCACCTTTAAGTTAAATTATAGCCAATTTTAGAAAAAGGAGGGACAAAATTGGGTGTCAACACCTAAAACTAGTATTGCATGCTTGTCCTTCCTTAACAAGTAGGTCAGCCACCTTATTTTGTTCCCTGTAGCAATGCTTAAGCTCCAGCTGCCCCTGCTCCATCATTAGCTTTCTGCAATCATTCAATAGAGTATAGGTAAATGTGTTAGTGTCTAATAGTTTAATAATATTTTGAAGTGAGTCTGATTCAATTTCAGTAGGAAGCAAGTTATTATTTTTTATAATCATGAGCCCTTGCCAGAGAGCTAAGAGCTCTACATCCACCTGATCAGAGCAAGGAACATGAGAGTAAAAGCCTAGTATCCACTCCCCCTTATGATTCCTAATAACACCTCCCATGCCTCTCTTTTTATCTTTCTCAGATCCATCAATATTAAATTTATAGTAATTTAGTTTGGAGGTGCCATTTGAGCTGGAGAGAAATAGTTTTACTGGAAATAGGGTTATCTTTAGCTAGTAACACATATTCCAAGGTGCACTTGTGAATTAGAGGGAGAGAAGGATCATTTTTGAGGTTGTTATGGTGGTTGTTATTTCGGTTGATCCAGATGTTCCATAAGAGGAAGGGAAATAAATCGTTTCAGTCATACTGAGAACTTAGAATGGTACAAATAGCTTTTCGAATTTGGTCAAGCCAATGATGATTTGGATTTAGAATGATAGTAGTGTCTATTCCAAGATCTATCCAAATTTTTTTGACATGAATATAATGAAAGAAAATGTGTTGAATTGATTCCTTTTCACTAGGGTAGGAGCATCAATTAGGATTTATGTTGATATGTATGTGATGAAGGTAAGCCCTAGTGGATGTTCGATTATGATAGCAAAGCCAAAGGAAGTATTTAATTTTATTAAGGGTTTTGTGCTTCCAGCTATAACAAAAGTCTCTACCTTAGTAATTAGGAGTATCGTCAATTAATTTCCTCACAGATTGGGTAGTGAATGAACCATTTTTTGTGAGTTTCTATGGAGTTTGATCTTGTTCAGTAGGGTATAAAGGTAGGTAATTAGGCATGATTATATTTGAAATGCTTTCAGGATGATGTATAGATAATTTATCAAGAGTCCAATTTCCCTTTTCATTAAGGGTTTCCAAATAGAAATGTTCCTCATTTTTCTGGAGGGGGCCTTGAATAGAATTTCTAATGATTCGATTAGGAATCCATTCATCTCTCAAAAAGTTAATGTGTCTACGATCATCTAATTCCAGTAGGATCATTTTTTACAATATTCATGGCCCAGCAGGATGTTTTTCCAAGTGCCATTATAGGAATTTTTTGTATGAATTGTGTTGGTTTCATGATTTACATAGGTATATTTTAATATAAGAGTCTGAGCCCATGGAGTAGAAGGATTCTTTGTAATTCTCCATGCTAAATTAGTGAGTAAAGCTAAGTTCTTAGTTTCGGCTTTAATAACACCCAGACCTCCTTCCTTTTTAGGCATTGTAAGAGTATCTCAATTAAGGAGATAAAGTTTTTTTTTTCATGAGTAGAACCCCATATAAAGTTTCTTTGGGTTTGATCAATGATATTGCACACTTTTTTTGGGTAGTTTGTGGTACTGCATCACATAATTAGGGATAGTATTCAAAGTGGTTTTCGTTAGAGTAGTTCTACCAGCAATATTAAGATGATTTGATTTCCTGGCCAATTTATTTTTCATGCTATCAATAATGCAAAAGAAGTTCTTTGCCTCATGTCTTGTATGATGGAAATGGGTGCATGTACCCAAGAAGCATTTCTTTTGATGCATGTATCCTATTAGCCAAACTTGGCAACTTTGATGCACAACAGGTAGCTATGCCTGTTGTTAGCATGCCTTAATATATATATAATATTTCGTATTTTAACCAAAAAAAAAAAAGTTCTTTGCCTTTGGGATTTTTTCAAAGATGGGAAAGCCAAGATATTTCCCAAAGGTAGGGCTTGGTTTGAAATTAAGTTTTTTAGATAGAATATTTGAGGGGTCACAGTTATTTGAGAATATAACTTTTGATTTTGTATTGTTAATTTTTTGGCCTGATTATTTGCAGAAGGAGGACAAAGTGTGATTAATAGCTTCACAACTCTTACTATTAGCTTTACAAAAAAGAGTTAGGTTGTCAGCAAAAAATAGGCAGGATACTTTAGGTCCATTTCTGGAAATCTTGATAGAATCCCAATTATCAGTAGAGACTTCACTTAAAACATTTCCAGAAAGCATTTCTAAGCAAAGAATAAATAAATATGGAGATAGAGGATCCCCTTGACGAATGCCTCTTGAAGGATTGAAAAAAGGAGTTTTAAACTCATTTATAAGAATTGCTTTAGAGGAAGTATAAATGCAAGACATTATTAAGCAAGTGATGTTGTTAGGGAATTTAAAATATCGTAAGGTTTTGTAGATAAAAAACCATTCAATTATGTCAAATGTTTTTTCTAGGTCATTTTTTAAAATCATATTTGCAACATGACCTTGTTTCTTTTGGAATGATTTGACAATTTCTTGGATGATAATTGCACTTCGGAAGTCCTCCTATTTTTTAAGAAGCTACTTTGATAAGGGCTAATGATAGTGTTGAGGTAGGGCTTAATTTGGTTGGCTATGGTTTTAGTGATGGTTTTATAAATTGTGTTGCATAAACCAATTGGAAAAAAAAATCCTTGATTTCATTTGCATTGTCAAATTTCGAAATTAAGCATAGGTATGTTTCATTTAGATTAGAAGGCATATGACAGGAATTGAAAATTTCATGGCATTGTTTAAGGAAGGAGAAGCCTATGATATTCCAATATTTTGTGAAGAAGAATGGGTGTAATCTATCCGGACCTGGGATTTATATGACTTAAAATACTTGAGAGCATTTCTGATTTCTTTATCATTCAAAGGAGCACCTATTTTAATGATATCACGGTTATTTAGGGAGTTATTATTAGAGTGGCCGTATATTTTGTACAAAAATGATTGGTCAGTGGTATAGAGATTGTGAAATAATTTGTGACATGAGATTCAATGACATAATGATCAAATAGAAACACCCCTTCATTATTTTAAATATATGCTATACGATTAATACGCCGCCTATTTAAGGTACTAATATGAAAAAAGAGGGTATTAGCATCACCTTCTGATAGCTAGTTTACACGAGATTTCATCTTCCAATAATCCTCTTCGTGCTTAAGGATATTATTGAATTCAGCTTGTAGCATGATATCCAAATTTGGAGGAAGGAACTCGTGGGGGTATCTAGGAGAGGCTTGAATACCCCTTAGTCTGGCCAGGATAATTTTTTTTCTTTTTAAAAATATTTCCAAAATATCTACATTCCATTTCCTGACATTGTGATGAAAATTCTTAACACCATCATGGAAATTAATGTTGTCAAGCCAGGAATTTGAAACTACATTAACTAAATTTGGGTGGTTACACTACATCCTCTCAAATCTAAAAGGCTTCTCCATTTTATTAATACACTGCCTATTTAATTGAATAATTAATGGAGTATGGTCTGAATGAGTTATAAGCAGGTGGGACGCTAATACATCTGGAAAAACTTTAATCCAAGCCTCATTAGCAAAGCACCTATCAAGACGTTCAAGAATTAAACTTCCTTTTTGCTTATTATTCCAAGTGTATTTCGAGCCCTTATACCCTAAGTCTAGTAGGTTACATTCATCTAAGCAATTTCTTGATGAGGTGCTACAATTAAAATTCACAGGATGCCTCTCCCCCTTCCTCTCCCATTTGTCAGTTGAGGTTAAAACTTCATTGAAGTCACTTCCAATTAGCCAGGGCATGTCATACATATTTTTAATATTGATTAAATTATCCCATTAAGCCAACCTGCGATTATAGTTATTACTAGTATAAATAGCAGTGAATAAAAAAGTATTAGGATTATGAATTACCTTCACCATGACGTAAATTTATTGACCGCTCATATACACGTCCTCCACTAACACTAAAGCATTGTTCCAAAGAATGACTATGCCCCCCATATCGAGCATCCATAGAAGATTCAATCATACTATTAAAACCAAAGTCATCCCTGTGTGATCGTTCTGGTGAGTCTCAAGAAGGACAACTAAGCAAGGGTGGTGGTAGTTTAATCTAGACCTAAAAATACGTCTAAAATATTCATTATTTGCACCACATACATTCCAGATCATAAAATACATTGCTCTATTCATTGGGGCATTTGGGTTTTGTGGTTGGTTCACTTGATGGTCTTGTTGAGGATTCACATTCTCCCTTAGTGAGGGGCTCATGATCAAGGCTTATTTGGAAACTTGTTGGTTTGATGGAAAGCGAAAGTCGATTGAACATTTGTAGAGAGTGTTTGTAAAAAATAGAACATATTTTTTTCTGAGTTTCCTTGAATAGCATTATTGTTATCTCTCGAAGGCTTGAATAAATGGGCTACAGGTCCTCTGATATATTGTTTTGTTCTACGTCCTGTTGTTTTTGTTCTTCCTCTGGTTCTTGCACATTGGGATTCTGTGGGTTTGGAGGTGGTGCATGTTGTTGTGGTGGTGCCTGGTGAGGTGGCAAGTCTTCCATTTCCTCTTGATTCATGTGAATTTCCTCCTGATACACATTCATTGATGGGGGCGGGCGTAGTTCATGTTAAAATGAGCTTGGTCCATGTTCAAGGGTGGGAGCCATTGGTAAAAGGTTGGTATTTGAGGATTGTTCTTCGTTGGTGGGTAAAAGGGAAGATTCAGAAGGTGTTGAGTGTGCAAATCGTTCATGTTGTTCTAGGCAAGAGGGTTTAGTATGTTGTTGTTCATATGAAAGTTCAAATAATTTTATGTTGTCCTTCTCATTGCTTTTGACAATGCTCTTGCTATGTATTGTGGATTCTAGATCACAACTATATTATTTGTTGGTTGTTCAACATGAAGTGAAACATGAAGGCTTGACCCATTAATGTCTCCTCTATCCAAGACTCTGGTAAAAGGTTGTTTGGTGGAGGCATTGTGAAGATTAGTAGTGGAGGAGGTCGGTTGTTTGGTTGAACATATGGTGGTGGTTGAGGAATATTATTCTGATTCATCCTTGTGAGTCGTGGGAGACGAAACACTAGTCTTTGGGTAGTATTGAGTAGTCTCACTTTCCTTCTGTTTTGATGAGGGAGTAGCCTTGGCATGCTTTTGTAGGAAATCAGAAAGGTTTGCTTTAGGATGAAGTGATGGCTGATTTACTGGGCTTGAAGAGAGGGTGCCTATATCCATTGTGCTAGGTAGAGGTAGCATGGGAGGAGTAAATGCATGTAATTGCATTGGTTGAGTTGGATTGGTTGGACAACTGGAACGATCAGTGATTATTCCGTCGAGTTGATTGGTGAGTTTGTTCGGCGCTTATGAGTTGCTAGAAGGTGATTGAGTAATACCTTGCATGGCATGAGAAGTGGCAGCCTCCTCTTTAGGGTTTGTTAATGATTATAAATTTTTTTATTGCAATTTTGATTTTTCTCCACGTGGCCTAAATTCGTTTTCTTCAATAACATTGTAATTTAAAATATCATTGTCTTTAATATCTAATTTCCTAGTATTATCAGTTAATTTTTCAAAACTAATTTTGTGCATAATATTCTTACCATGATTTTTTTTGAAAATTAGCACTAGAATAAGATTTATCTTCATAAACACAAGCCTGAGTATCTAGGTACCTACCATTTTTAACATCATACATTCAAACATTTGGTAGGAGCCGGCGTACAATCTAATTCAGACGAGTTGATAAGCTTACCAGTTGGTGCAACTTTCTTTTTCCTTGGAAACTTTACTGTCTCCCAGCCTTTGTCATCTTCCTCTTTATCCTGCATTGCAATAAAATTAAAGGAATTAGTAGTTTCATTTAAAGCTTTTGGACAAAGATTACCTTTTTTGCTGTGCATGCGGACACATTAAATGTGTATGCCCCAGCCTCCCACATTGTTGACGAAGAATGTTTCCGCCTTCATAAATAATTTTTTATTTATGTTATCCTATTTGAATGAAAGTTTTAACCAGTATTTAAAGTGGCATTTCTACACAAATACGACCATAACGTCTTTTAAGGGTTGAGAAAGTACAAGTATCCACTTTTAATAAACAACCAATTTTGTCACAAATCTTTTATAAGATTTCTGTATTATAGCGTTGGAAGTTCAGGGAGTCATAGCCATACTGCCAAGTAAGTATTTTTGCAGTTGAAGCTACAAAATTAGGTTCTCATCTCTTGGTTGATAGGAACAACCTATTTATGAACTAAGGGCCATTTGAAAGTGCTCTATTTAGATTTCTTCTTTTAAAAATTTTACTATGTAATAATCTGAGCCTAGATCAATTAAAGTTAGGTTCGCTGTTAGTTTTCATATAGCTGGGTAATTTTGGATCGTAGGTATTGGTGGTTAGTTCTTTTGCCAAAGAGTTTAATTATAAGAGAAAATTTTCATGGTCTATATAGTCTCTCCATGTCTGTTTTTGTGAGAGGAATAAGATTTGTATTTTCTTGATGTTCCAAAATACCTTTTTTTTTCATCTTGTGGGTAGGGGTCTGGGAAATGCGATGATGATGATGATTGCAAATGCATTAAAATTGTAGATGTGTGTTTTTTTTATGTAGGATGATTTGGGTGTAGAGGAGGTAATTGCATCTGGTGGCTTTGGTGGTATGCTTTCGTGCAGCCAATCAGATTTTTCGTCAAAACTTTTCTTCTTTTCTCCTTCGTTACTTTTCACCTTCATTCATTTTTGAAATCACACAAGATATTTTACATCAAGATGTGCCCTCCTATTTCAAGTCAAGTTTCGTTGTTTCTTTGTTTTCTCATCCCAAATACACCGTTTGAGACACAGGAAGTAAAAGTTAGCCTTAATTCCATGCAATTTGTTGAAAGTGAAAAACAAATGGCAAGCTGTAAAAGTTTCTCGAATTAGATGAAATCATGCAAAAGAATATTGAACGACAAGAAACAAACACTTGTGGATAAATGGACAAAGGTTTAAGATTCCAAGTTTTCACTAGGAATGTTGTCGACACCATGAGAACTTTGCTATCAAGATTGATATACTTGGCATTTGTGATTGTTTCTTTTTTTGCCATTTTCGTACAAGTGTGAGTGTGTTTCATATGATTCCATTTGATGGACATCATCAATCACTCTCTGAGCAATTTTTTTATATATTTATGTTAATGAGTAACCATTATTGCTAATTCATCTAACCTATATTTTTAGGACACCAAAGATATTATGGAGCTTGATGGTCGTTCATGTTTGCCACTTGTTCTCTAATTCAACCAAACAATTACCTATTCAATTATTCAATCTGCCAGATATTAGCCTCTTTTCTTCTCTTCTTTTTTTCCTTTTCTTTCTTGCGCGCCCTATTAGAAGCGTGATGGACCAATCAACGTTGTTATCAATTTGTGCTGTACAAATTTCTTAGGAGTATTCAATATTGCTACTCACAAAATTCTAAGTAATATAGTTATTCCACATAATTCTACAATGTATAAAGACCAACATATCACAATTCACAAAGTAGTGATATACAACTAATAAAATAAATTAGTGGTAGCATCTTATGTAAAACATTCCGAGCTGATAGATTATGAAAACTACAACGATAAAAAGAGGAAGGAAGTGGAGTAGAGGCATGGCCAACCAGCTTGGCTCATGCTATAAGAGTCGATATCAACCAACCAGGAGAGCTCATTACCAAAACCACCAGTGGTGGGCTGATTACATAAATAGGATATTTTCTGGCGTCTGTCATAGATTTGACCCGTAACGAAGTACCTGACGACGCCAGATGTTTCTATTAGTGAAGACCTGACATTCGCCATGAGCTTCTCTTTGACAGTCGCCAACAACTTTTCCTAACGAGAGCTATTCATGTAAGACTTTTCTTACGAGCTTCAAAATTGTAGCAACAGCGGCAAAAATATCTAATTCGTGCAATAACATTCCAGATGTGGTCACTGTTGGGATATACTACTAATAATGTGGTTTTAGCTTATTCCTAGTCGAACAATTGGTTATTCATCGATCAAATAATGAAGTATTATTTATTTAGATCAATTGTGTCATGTGCGTCCTATTATTTATATAGTAGTTGATTTATTGTGTAGAGCCAAGCTTATACACGGAAGATTAAATTATCGGTTCTTATAAATAATAAAGTAATATTCACAATCTAAGATGAAAATTGGACAAAGCCATCGGTATGACTGTAGTACAAGATTATATATAATTTATCTTGATTATGGGAACGGTATAGTTCCAACTTCTTGTGCTAGTACACTTTGTGTGTATTGAACGGACCAAGTAGAGATAAGTGTTTTTATACTGACTATATAAAACAAACTTTCTAGCTCATCAAATGTACTTATTCTCTTAATCTTGATATAGCTATTATTAGTGGTGCATATTATTTATTGTCTTGATTTATCAATAGGTGAGGTCAAGCATATTTGGGTCAAATAATTCCTGATAAGTTGGATAATGATAATATGCATTTGCAAAGTGATAGCTAGTTGATAGAATCCACGTCTCCGTATAGAGATTGATGACACCCCTTATGAAAGCTTATAAGTTTTTATGTATAAATCTGGCCAGTGGATTTTGCATCTGGCACGTGGAATAAGTTAAGCAGAAGTCTAAAGGATATTCATTTAGTCAATATATTAAATTGTCAGTAATTTGATATTATTGATTGGTGTCTGTAATCTTAACATGGGGAGTTAAATAAGATTTGATGGAAGAATTTGAAATTCAACTGAGGGATGCAATTACGAATTTCTAGTGGAAATAATTTGTAATTTTTTATGGAAGGATTAATTCTAGAGAAAAAGAATTAATTCCATAATTGGAAGCATCATTAATTAATTCTGTGGTCCCTGTTGTGACCGAATCCAATTAGGACTAGGAGAGAGGTTTCTTAGTGGAAAAGAATCCTAGACAGTTTTGGAAAAGAGTTTTACTCTAAAACTCTTAAAACTATATAAAGGGGATTCTTGGCCAAAAGGAAAAATACAAGAAAAACAAATAGTTTTTTCTCTCTCTGAAACACTTGTTCCACCCAAGTGATTAGTAGTCTGGTTATTGTTCGGGCACACGACAGAAGATCATGGAACTGGAGGACAATCCTGTAGATGATCTTACTCGTGATTGAAGACTCGTTTCGCGGTTGAAGCCACGCTTCAAGAGGTATTTATTTTATGTTTATGTAAAACTAAATAGCCTGTTAATTTATCTAGATTACATGTGAGTTATGATCCTGGAATTGCTTCCGCTGTATTTATATTCCTTCAATTAGTATCAGAGCCTGCTTATGTCTAACTAGATAACTAGGATTTTCATGAAAAACGAAAAAGGAGGAAAATCTGATGATATTGGTTGATCGGCTATGACATAAAAATCGTGAAAAGCTTGATCTGGCAACCTATTGAAGTTCTTTTCCTAAAATTTGTATTTCAATTATGCAAAAGAAAAGGTCGCCGTTGTATGTTTGATTTCGGGTGGCAGCTGCAAAATAAATAATTTTGTGTGTTTTCAAGGTGCCGACTAATGAGATTCGTTGATTCTATAGAACACGAGATTAGTTCAATAACTTATTACTCCCTCCGTCCCATTTTAGTTATCGCCTTCAACTTTTTCATGCCTATTAAGAAAATCATTAAATATGGTGTATATTTTACTATGTTATCCTTATTTAATGCTTGACTATTAACTTTCTTTGAGAATTATTCTAATTATTAAGGATATAGTTGGAAATAACTAGTAAATTTAGTCTTGAAATCCTAAAAAGACAACTAATTTGGAACAAACTATTTCTCCTAAAGCGCCAACTATTTGTAATCACCTAATTTTGGCACAAAATTCAAGATAATAGCTAAAAATTAATGTGCCAATTTGTCTAGGTGTTTTGCTTAATTTTCGTAGATCTTGTCAGTTTGTTTGGCCATTTTAGTTATTTAACTAAGTGAAATTAGCGAAAATTATCTCAAAAAATATATGATGTGAGTTTTGCTAGATTTTATCCTTCATTTTAGTTGTTTTAGCATTTAACTAAAGGGAAAAATTATTATCAAAAAATATTTGTCTTTGTGAAGTAATGCTTAGTTGAAAAGTTTTATTAGTTAAATTATTTCTTGTGTGTTTTCCCATTAACTGTCCGTTTAATTAGTTAGTTGTGATGTTTGTTTAGTTTCTAGTTGGCCATTTTATAAAAGGGAGGAAAAGTACTAGCCTAATTGTGCAACCCGCTAGCCCAATCCCTTGACCCGGCCCAAGGTCCATAGTATAAAAGCCAAAAACATTGCCATTTTAGTCATTTTATTATCCCCAATCTCCATCAGACTAGAGGGAAAACTTCACCCAATTCTACAAGCCCACCGTGAAACCACCGTGCTCCGCTGTCATCCAACTTCCTCCGGCCAAAATTTTACCTTCCCCGATCGCCCTTCACCTCCTCTCTCCAATTCTCGCCTCAATTTTCCCATGAGACAAGCGAATCGATGTTGATCGGGACCTATAGTTCGGCCAAATCCCTAGCTCCGGCGAAGGTTAGTTCTCCGGAAAGTTTACATTTCTTCAGGTTCGCTTTGTTCCCTTTTTTTTCATTTATGGACAGTTTCGCCTGAAAACCCACTTCGTTTCCGTATCGTTTGGGAGTTGTTCAAATACATTTCTTACCCGAACTTGGACACGCCGTGGTGGTGATAAGGCAATTCTGTGCGTGGAGTGGAGGGGCTGCGATTGGTTTGAACGGATGGGGGGGCTGTTCTCAATTTTTGATTAGGCGTAGCGATGTGATGAGCAGTGTCGAGGTTGTTTTTAGCGAGGCAGTGAGAGTATGGGGACTGTAACTGTATCAGTGGTAGTGGTGTGTGCTTGTTGCTGATTTCCAATGATGTTGTAGTGACGATTAGAGGTTTGTCGTGAAGGTGGTGCTATGGCTCTAGCAAGGCTAAAGCATCGGGGCTGTTTCAGTGATGGTGAGGCAGCGATACTGTGATGAGTTTGGTTCAAGAAGCAGGTTGTGATGAATTGACGAGGCAGCAGCTATGGCGTGGTGTTATGGCGTCCTTTGTGTTGATGTAGCAACTATGAAGCATGGGCAGTGGTGGTTCAGCTGTGGCAATGGTGTCGAGTCCTTTGACGCGAGGCAGTGAGGCAGTTTGTCCTGGTGTTCATGGTGATCGACTTTGCAGGCAGATGCCGAGGCAATGGTGTTGAGACGAGGGCGTTGAATGAGATTGTCTCGACGTTGAGGTAGCGAGGCAGTTTGCCCGGGTGTTCGTGTTGATTGGCTTTGGTGTCGATGGCAAAGCGATGGTGGCTGCGGCTCCGACAACTTGAATTAGAGTAAACTAGTTTCCCTATTTCTTATTTACTTTGATTCCGTAGCTTGTTTAACCATAAGTTAGTATTGTTGGTGTTAACCTTAGCATGAAGAAGCGCTACGTAAGTTGTTTAGCGTTAGCTCGTTCTTATTAGCCAGAGTAGCACTTGTAGTATTCGACGTGTGAAATAAATCATCAGATTATAGTCTAATGTTTAGTTATGAATGAATTTGGTTTGTTGCCACCCTTGTTAATTAGTGAATAGGAATGATATGTTAGTATATGAAAGTCAGTGAGTGAGTTGTCATCTAACCATAAATTTGTCATTGAGTTTGAAGAGTTTAATTTTCAGTTTGTATTTGTATCCGGTTTGCTGAGTCGTTCAAGTGGAATTAAGTAATGTTAGAGTTAAGTTTGGTCTTAATTTGGTTGATTAAAGTTTGTTCGCTTAGCATAAAAATTTATGGAGTTGTTGCCACAATTACTGTTATTTGTTTTGGTGCAAATCAAGTAGTATGAATGCAATCAAGTGTCACCAATTATTAGGCACCAAAATCTGTCCATGTTTTCTTTGATTGTGTTTTAAGCATGAGATTTACTTGTCTGGTGGCCTAGGCCTTGAGGTGGGCTGATTTAGTTTGTAGTTTTAAGAGCAGATTTCTTTTTCTTTATTAGCTTAGACAATTTAATAGAAAAAATCTGAAAAAAATTTTAGAAGTCAAAGAGTAGGACAAAAGCTTAGTCTAAAAATGGTATGTTCAGCTTTGCTTTTTGCTTTGGTGAGAGTTGAGCATGAAAGTGGAAATGTACATTAAAGAGTCACATGGTGTGTTGTACTCTCTTCTGAAAAAGCAAAGGATCCCATGTGATCTTTGTCTTTTTTCTCCACCTTTAGCTTATTTAATAGTCATTTTCCTTTTCATTGAGGCGGGCTCTCTGGACAGGCAGAACACTTCAAAAAAAAGGGACACGAACAGAGAGAACACTTCACTAAGATCTGGAAAAAAAATACCTCCTCTCCCTTGGAGAATTAGATCTAAAAAAAAAATACTCTCCAACTTACAAGAGAGCACCTTTGAAAGACTGAAAGTGAGAAGCAATGAGAGCAAGTTGAAGAAAGGTCTTAGCAAGTTTAGGAGAGGTGTTTAAGGGTCGTTGCTGCTGGTTTTTTTTTTTTTTTCTGAAGGAGTTTACTGCTGCGTTTTGGGTGGTCTAAGTTGAGTTCCATTGCTATTTAGGTTGGAGTTTTTTCCTGCACAAGGTATTCTTGAATCTTGTAATATTTTCTTGCTAGTCTTTACTTTATGAAATGAACCTGCTTAAAGTCCACAGTTTAAAATGATGACTTGAATGATATCTCTATGATTTGTTAATGTTGCTTGTATGTTAATATCCTGTTAGCCATGTTTGAACTAAGGGAATCAAGAGAATAAAATAAATGGGCCACGTACATTCATACCATGCCGCTTGATTTAGTAAAGTAGGGTATTTTTGTATGTTTTAAAGGTTAATCATGTATTTAAACTGAATCTGAAACAAATAGTTGGCCATGAGCGAGATATGCATAAATGGGGATATGGATGCAAATTTAAAGTGAATAAAGGAATAGTTATCTGAAAGCTAAATAATGGTCAGACTTTAGTGATACTATCATTTGTGTAGAAGATAAAATCGAAAAATCAAAAAAATAAAAATGCAATCTTTTGAAATCATAAAATGGACATATTGTACTAACATGAAAACGAAACAAAAAACGAACAGCAAAGGGAGCAAACTATGAGCATTTGAATATTATAATAATGAGATATTAAAGACAATTCGATTAGGCGAGTACTAGGCCGAAACAAGTTAATCAAATGTTATTTGTTCACTTGAAACTCATTTAAGTCAAGAGATTTCGAACGGGTGAAGTACCTGCGCGATTTAATTGATTTAAGTCGAAAGACTTCGAACGAGTGAAGTTCTCGCGCGATTATATTCGATTGGAGTTCCAATTGTCAAACGATAAAAATAATAATGAATTGAAGCGTAATAAAATCAAGGCGAAAATACAACAAACAAATTCAAAGAGATCGAAATGCGTCAATAAAGCAACTGTGCTCGGCACAGGACTCGAGGGTGCCTAACACCTTCCCGCGAGTCAACCGAGATCCTTATCTGGAACTCTGACGCAGACCATTTACGAGTCAAAGGTGTTCTAGGTACACCACTTTGGTGACTTGGCACACCTTTAACTTGTCAAGTGGCGACTCCGAAAATCTCTTAATAATTAGTGTACCTTCAACATCGTCACAGAGCCTTTTAAAACTAATAGTAATATAAGTTTTTCTTCTTTTAAGTTGAAAAAAGGGTCGTGACAGCTTGGCGACTCTGCTGGGGAGAAAGTGAAAACTGAGAGTCTCAGGCTTTTAAAATTTGCCGCTTTTTGGCTTTTGAATATTGTTTGTATATCTTGCCTTGAATGTTACTGTTTTGATATATTTGAACTGTATATACACAACTGTCTTCTCTCGTACACCTCTGAGTCTTCTGGAACACTGCACACATGCACGCCAGTTTCGCTTCGGCGTCTGGAATTTCTGTCGTGTCTCAGGACATAAAAAGTTAACCCTTCTTAGGAGGAGGTGCGTTGGGTTAGGCCGTTAGACGTTGTCGACCGGTACCCCCGAGGCACTTCCAAATTGCCAGAAACTATAGAACATGAACCCATTGAGTCACCTAGAGTTGAACCTGCGCTTTTATCTAGGCCGATTTATTTGCATGTCATTAGACTTAGTGAGGTGCGGTACACCGGTACCGCACTTGTCTAGGCTGACTTCCTCGTGTCATAATGGGGCCCGCGTCCCCAAAAGACACACCATGGGCATATTATGTGTTGCATTTGTTCTAGTGAAAGGGTTGTTATGCTGACCGATCACCGAGGGGCGAGAGCCAAATTTTGGAAAAAGAAAAAAAAATGAAATGATAGAAAAATCGGGTTTAGTCCCGTGTTTCGAAATATTTTTTGTTTAGTTGTCATTTTGCGCCGTTATAATGGCGAATTTTTTCAAGAACTCTTAAGAGTCTAATTTGGTGTCCGGGTTTGGTCTCAAGTAGTAGAAAATAATTTGTAATAGTTTTGCGTCGTTATAATGACGAAATTTTGGGATCCTTTTGTGTTTGAGTCTGCGTCCAAATCAAGTCCATATTTTTTTTAAAAAAAAAAGTAATTTATCGGGATTTTACGCCGTCATAATGGCCAATTTTTATAAACCGATTTTGCATCTAATTCGTGTAATATTTTGTGTCGGTTTTTCGTCTTAATTGCCAGATTTTGTAAATACTCTAAAGATTCTTTCTCGAATTAGATCAAAGAGTTTGTTTCAAAAAAAAAAAAAAAACAAACAAAACAAAAATAAAAATATTGTGTCCGTCTTTGTATTACCGTAATGTCCGATTTTGGAGTCACCTTTCGGATAAGAAAAATAGTTTGTTTCATAATCTGTTCTTAAGTTCCGTTTCGAATCTCCGGTTGAGTCTTAATTTTTCATTAAAAAAAAATAAATAAATAAAAAAATAAAAATGTTGTTTTAAGGTCCCACTTTATTTTGTTTTGTTTAAGGTCAAGTCAGGGTACATGCGATAAATTGCAATTAGCTAAGTTGTATTTTGTGTCGATCCTCGTGAAATAATCTGACTCCGCTAAAATGCCGGGTCCCATTATTTTCACCGTATGGGTGTACCCGCCCAATGTGTCAATTTGTATATATCTTTGACTCGTGCATCATGTCAAACACTTTTATTTTGAGTTTGTCTCGTGTCGTTAGTCTAAAAAAAATAAAAAAAATACACTTTTATTTTGAGTTAGTCTAAAAAAAATACATTAATCATCCAAGTTCGTCCTTGTGCTGATTATGTATCAGTTACAATTTTGTTCTGATTTTTGCTCAAGGCACGTTGTAATCTTTCGGGGATACGACCGGTACACTCGGCTTACGCCGTTAACCGTTTTGGGATGACGCATAACAACCCTAGGCTTGCAATATGTGCTTCTTTTGTGCTAACCCGGTTTGTTTGTGCAAAGCTTTGGAATTTGGAGATTTGGTACGGAATTCTGGCATCATTCCACACATACACAACAGGATCAAAGGAACCCATTACCATGTCGTTTGATAAGGGAAATTCTGAGATCGGCGTCCATGAACTTCTGGTGCTGGAAAACAAGAGGTTGACTGAAGAGGTCAAAAATCTGAAACAATTGGTGGCTGATATGTATATCGCCATGAACACGGGACAAGCTTGTTCTACCGTGCCAGTTAGTCTTCTAGGGCATGCCTCGACTGTCTTACATCAGGCACAAGGCCCTGCAGCTGAGGACCTGCAGTATTCTCCCGACTCTCCCTACTATAGCACAACAGATGTTCTGAGAACCTTCCCAGGGTGTCTTCCGGCACCACCACCTCCGCCCAAACAGAGGTGTGCTTCACCCCTGGTCTCTGTTCCACCATTCACAGGCTTAGTTAGGACGGATAGTCTTGGAAAGAAAGATGAAAGAGAACGAGGTCCAGGAAGGAGGGATGAGGAACGGTACAATCGGCTCCACTCACGCCATCGAGCCTCACAGAAGCAGCATTCGCAACACTACCCTTTACAAAATACAAAACATTCCATTCCTCCACTCCAAAAAGCGCGACCATATGCTCCAAATTTTTCATATCCGCAATGGACCGCGCCAGCCTCACAGCCCACATACCACACTCTCCAAGCTCCACATAATCAATATCGGACTCCACCAAAATTTCCATATCGATCAAGGAGACCTTCTGCTTTCATCCCAAGACCCGATTACAAGAAGGCGCGAGAAGAGAAAAAGAGAAAGCTCACGCCAATCGGGGAATCTTACACTAGTGTCTTCGAGAAGTTGCAGGCTTTGGATATGTTGAGGCCGATCTATGGGAATATGCATCCCACGGGAGAGGTTGATTATTCTCGCCGATGTGCTTACCATTCGGGCGCACCTGGGCATGACACAGAAGATTGCCACTATCTCAAGAAGGCGATCCAAGCTTTGATAGATAATGGTCAGATCCAGGTTGAGGGCTCAGATGCGCCAGATGTCAACCAGAACTTATTGCCCGTCCATGATGATGTGTATATGGTGGGAATGGTGGGTGTAGAAGATTTGAGAGTTGAATCTGCAGTGCCGATAATATCTGTTGGTGAGGTGTCAGTTGAGGCCAACAAAATGCTAGTGACGATGAACTGTGTTCCTGAGATTGTGCTTGGGGTGGCAGACAAAGTAAGGGTTGAAGAAAGGAAGAGGATGAACATGTCTCTCGAGAAACCAATTCCATTCATCAGTCCCCAAGAGTGAAGTCTACCCCGATAAGGGTTGGAGAAAGTGAAGAAAATCAGAATATGTTGCCAGATTCAGGGAATTTCTTTAATATCAGCATGGTGCGTCCTTGTGAAGGGCTCAACAATGCATGAAAAGCAGGGAACTGGTCCTGACTTGCAATGAGTGACTGTGAAATGTTGTAGCTTGTTTTGCTAATCTTTCTGTGTGCTTGGTTATTTAACGGTTGTAACCCAAGTGCATTATTTTGTTTATTTTGATGTTCAAACCCTTCTATCTTTAATTCAATGAAAAGCGAGATCTTTCTCTCGTCTCGACATTATTTCTCTTATTTTCTTTCTCGGTCTTGTTTTCTTAGTATTCTGTCTTATGTTTTGTCGGCCTTAATAGCATGACATGCGTGCGGAATTTACGTCTTGATCTAAACACGTGGTCTGACATTGTGTGCTATCTGAGTAGTAACGAAAGACAAAAGAGGGAGCGAAATAGGTTGGAAATTAATCTGTAGTTATCCGATATGGGAGATCGGTGAGAAGTTCAAGATCGTGCACGGTCGCTTCGACCGAAGTTGAAACACCGGTTTTGAGAACCATCGTCGAAGTAGAGGTCGAGGACATGTGTGGATCAATCCAGGTCAATTGATTGAACCATTATTTGTGTGAGGCATTCTCGGGTCGGGATGACGAACGACTTTCATTTCTTCTACCCAAACACTATATCCTTTTGTCAAGCCTTGTTTTGGTTTTTCTTTGGCCTACCCTCCTTTGGAATCAATGTGCTTGAAATTAGAAAAAATGAAAAAAAAGAAGAAAAAAAATTGAAAAAGAAACAACAAAATCTACCTCAGTGGTAGAGCTACGTCTGACCTGATTCCTCTCAAAAGGATACGTAGGCAACCATTCGGGTGCGGTCATAACAGGGAAAAGTTCATTTTTCCCCCTGTCTCATATTGACGCAAATCTTGCCTCCAAGTTTGCGGCCAATGTCAAAAGAAATTCAAATCCCCAATGTATGCTAAACTGGGGCAGAAGTTTGTTTTTATTTTATTTTAAAGAGAATAAAATAAAATAAAAACAAACTTCTATGTTTTTGTACCATCTATTCATATGTTTCATGAGATATCAGTCTCGAAACCAAGGAAGAAACTCAAAGCACCCCAGTTTATCCTAAACTGGGGCAGAAGTTTAAGTTTATTTTAAAAGAAAACGAGAAAGTCAATTCCTTTTGCTTTCTTTGTGTTCATCACGGGGAAAAGTCTCAATATCCCCTATATTTGCATATTAGAAAATTCAAAAGATAATTCCTCGGTTTTTCAATAAATTGGGCCTCAGTTGGTTATTACTTTAAAAGAAATGATTCCAAGGGTTGTAATATTTTACCAAGTCATTTTATGAGACGCTTTCATACCGCTCTTCAAAATAAAATAAAAAAAGAAAAGAAAAATCAAAGAAAAAGAAAAAAAAAATCCCCAATTTGCCTAAACAGGGGAAATAAGTTTGTTTCATTTTCAAAGGCGGTGATTTCATATTTTGTGATATTCATCTGATCGTCTCATGGGATGTTTCTGAGCTTTTATATTGAACCCCTTTCTTCATAGCCTAACCAAATTCAATATTATAGTCCAAATAAAGACCCTTCTGACCGATCATTGAGAATGTCAAGCCGAGTAAGGTATCAAGGGATAAGTTCCACGCTGTGAAGTCGCATTCTTATAAGCCGAAAATCGCCTTTTAGAGCTGGGAGGACCAATGTCATTAAAGGAGAAATTCTCTGAGGAATAAAGATAAAGGCCGAAAATTGAAGAAAGAAAGAAAAAATAGAGTCGATCAGGAAGGAAAGACAGGAGATCGATGAGGAAAGAGCGAAAAATGAAAAAAAAAAAAAAGAGAAAAAAAAATGAAGTCTTGTCGGTGAAAACCTGAAAGGGCGCTGCAAGACAATGGTGAGGTAAAAGAACAAAGAGAGAGGCTAGTCAGTGAAAACCCCGAGGGGCACTACTAGTCGAATGAGGGTCGTTAGATTTGCCATCAAGATTTGAAGAATGGGAGCAAAATCAGGGATAGATCGTGTGAACGGATGAAGAGTTGATTCCAAAATGCATGTCATGTTTACTAAGGTCGTTATTTCACCTCCGGATAAGTTCTTCTTTTCTGGAGACATCTTTCATTCAATGTCTCCTCTTGAAATTCTTTCATTTTATTTTCTTCTCATTTCTTTCCGAGCAATGGAAAGCTTCGCAAAGCTCGTTTACAAGTTTCATAGTCGTGCTGGAGCAAGTCAGGACCAACTTAGATAATTGGAGCCCAATGTTTCACATCGGCACAAAGTATGCCACACCAAGGAGTGTACCATAAAGGAGATCATCAAAGGATATGCACATTTCAAGATGCAGTTAAATTTCAAATCAAAGCCTGCCAAGCAGCAATTTCAAGCTTTCAACAGTCAAAGCCCGCCCGAGCGGCAATTTCAAGTTTCAGAAATTTCATTCAAGTCAAAGCCTGCCAAGCAGCAATTTCAAGCTTTCAACAGTCAAAGCCCGCCCGAGCGGCAATTTCAAGTTTCAGCAATTTCTTTCAAATCAAAACCTGCCAAGCGGAAATTTCAACTTGCAAGTTAAAGCCCGCCCGAGCGGCAATTTCAAGTTTCAAGTTAATGTCCGCCCGAGCGGCAGTTTCAAGTTTTCAAGATCCACTGAATTAGTTGGAGCTTCAGACCAGTTCATCAGCTTGTGGAGAATGGGGGAGTAGTTTAGAGAAGTCGAGGCACCCACCTGGAGAATGAGGGAGTAGTTTAGAGAAGTCGAGGCACCCACCTGGAGAATGAGGGAGTAGTTTAGAGGAAGTCGAGGCACCCACCTGGAGAATGAGGGAGTAGTTTTGAGAAAGTCGAGGCACCCACCTGGAGAATGAGGGAGTAGTTTAGAGAAAGTCGAGGCACCCACCTGGAGAATGAGGGATTAGTTGTAAAGAAGTCGAGGCACCCACCTGGAGAATGAGGGAGTAGTTTAGAGAAAGTCGAGGCACCCACCTGGAGAATGAGGGAGTAGTTTAGAGGAAGTCGAGGCACCCACCTGGAGAATGAGGGAGTAGTTTAGAGGAAGTCGAGGCACCCACCTGGAGAATGAGGGAGTAGTTTAGAAAGTCGAGGCACCCACCTGGAGAATGAGGGAGTAGTTTAGAGAAAGTCGAGGCACCCACCTGGAGAATGAGGGAGTAGTTTTGAGAAAGTCGAGGCACCCACCTGGAGAATGAGGGAGTAGTTTAGAGAAAGTCGAGGCACCCACCTGGAGAATGAGGGAGTAGTTTAGAGGAAGTTGAGGCACCCACCTGGAGAATGAGGGAGTAGTTTAGAAAGTCGAGGCACCCACCTAGAGAATGAGGGAGTAGTTTAGAGAAAGTCGAGGCACCCACCTGGAGAATGAGGGAGTAGTTTAGAGGAAGTTGAGGCACCCACCTGGAGAATGAGGGAGTAGTTTAGAAAGTCGAAGCAACCACCTGAAGAACGAGGGAATCCATTTCTGTAAAGAAGCCAGACCCATCAGAGTGATGGTTTTCAATTCAGCAAGAACAAGACCCATCAGAGAGATGGTTTTGATTTTTCAGCAAAAACAAGACCCATCAGAGTGATGATTTTCAATTCAGCAAGAACAAGACCCATCAGAGAGATGGTTTTAATTTTCAGCAAAAGCAAGAAGAGTGGTGGTTCCAATTTTATCCTTCAAGTCAAAGCCCGCCAAAGCGGCAATTTCAACTTTCAAGTCAAGCCCGTCAAAGCGGCAATTTCAGCATTCCATTCAAAGCCCGTCAAAGCGGCAATTTTAATTTTCAAGTCAAGCCCGTCAAAGCGGCCATTTTATTCAAGTCAAAGTCCGTCAAGGCGGCAATTTCATTCAAGTCAAAGCCCGTCAAAGCGGCAATTTCAGCATTCAAGTCAAGGCCCGTCAAAGTGGCAATTTTAATTTTCAAGTCAAAGCCCGTCAAAGTGGCAATTTTAATTTTCAAGTCAAAGCCCGTCAAAGCGGCAATTTCAACTTTCAAGTCAAAGCCCGTCAAAGCGGCAATTTCAACTTTCAAGTCAAGCCCGCCCGAGCGGCAATTTCAAGTTTTCAAGACCTACTTTGGTAGTAGGAGCTTCGGACCAGTTTATCAGCTTGGGAAGCATGAAGAAGTTAGCTTAGGAATTGTAATTTTACATTTCAAATGTTATATTTTCATTTTTCCTTTGTAAAGCAGTGACCACCAGCCAGCTAACCAGCAACCAGCGACAGTGACCAGCAGCAACCACTCTAGTGTGTCAAAAGTGTCTTGTGTCAGTCCGGGTAAGTCTAGGAGCGTCGAGTCAGTCCCAGTTAGTTCTGAAAGTGTCTAGAGTTAGTCTGTGTATGTCTAGAGAATGCTTATTGTTAGTCTAGAAGAGTCCAGTGTCTGTCTAAATGCGGTAGTCCCAGCTATCGCACGTGAGCAACTACACTGACCTGATTCCTTAGTCCAGGGATATGTAGGTAGCCTTGTTCTCGGTTAGAACCAAAAATTCAAGGTACGGTCACCATTTTGCAAAAAATCTCGCCTAAAACCGAAAAGCCAAAATTAGTTGTTGATTACGTCTTTGTCCGAAAACTCTTCATGTTCTCGAACAAAGAGAGGCAGCTGTAATCACCTAATTTTGGCACAAAATTCAAGATAATAGCTAAAAATTAATGTGCCAATTTGTCTAGGTGTTTTGCTTAATTTTCGTAGATCTTGTCAGTTTGTTT
The DNA here is from genome assembly GCA_037355625.1 of Petunia x hybrida. Classification (NCBI taxonomy): domain Eukaryota; kingdom Viridiplantae; phylum Streptophyta; class Magnoliopsida; order Solanales; family Solanaceae; genus Petunia; species Petunia x hybrida. The sequence continues at coordinate 6,736,801 of JBBBVM010000045.1, forward strand.
GGCCATTTTAGTTATTTAACTAAGTGAAATTAGCGAAAATTATCTCAAAAAATATATGATGTGAGTTTTGCTAGATTTTATCCTTCATTTTAGTTGTTTTAGCATTTAACTAAAGGGAAAAATTATTATCAAAAAATATTTGTCTTTGTGAAGTAATGCTTAGTTGAAAAGTTTTATTAGTTAAATTATTTCTTGTGTGTTTTCCCATTAACTGTCCGTTTAATTAGTTAGTTGTGATGTTTGTTTAGTTTCTAGTTGGCCATTTTATAAAAGGGAGGAAAAGTACTAGCCTAATTGTGCAACCCGCTAGCCCAATCCCTTGACCCGGCCCAAGGTCCATAGTATAAAAGCCAAAAACATTGCCATTTTAGTCATTTTATTATCCCCAATCTCCATCAGACTAGAGGGAAAACTTCACCCAATTCTACAAGCCCACCGTGAAACCACCGTGCTCCGCTGTCATCCAACTTCCTCCGGCCAAAATTTTACCTTCCCCGATCGCCCTTCACCTCCTCTCTCCAATTCTCGCCTCAATTTTCCCATGAGACAAGCGAATCGATGTTGATCGGGACCTATAGTTCGGCCAAATCCCTAGCTCCGGCGAAGGTTAGTTCTCCGGAAAGTTTACATTTCTTCAGGTTCGCTTTGTTCCCTTTTTTTTCATTTATGGACAGTTTCGCCTGAAAACCCACTTCGTTTCCGTATCGTTTGGGAGTTGTTCAAATACATTTCTTACCCGAACTTGGACACGCCGTGGTGGTGATAAGGCAATTCTGTGCGTGGAGTGGAGGGGCTGCGATTGGTTTGAACGGATGGGGGGGCTGTTCTCAATTTTTGATTAGGCGTAGCGATGTGATGAGCAATGTCGAGGTTGTTTTTAGCGAGGCAGTGAGAGTATGGGGACTGTAACTGTATCAGTGGTAGTGGTGTGTGCTTGTTGCTGATTTCCAATGATGTTGTAGTGACGATTAGAGGTTTGTCGTGAAGGTGGTGCTATGGCTCTAGCAAGGCTAAAGCATCGGGGCTGTTTCAGTGATGGTGAGGCAGCGATACTGTGATGAGTTTTGTTCGAGAAGCAGGTTGTGATGAATTGACGAGGCAGCAGCTATGGCGTGGTGTTATGGCGTCCTTTGTGTTGATGTAGCAACTATGAAGCATGGGCAGTGGTGGTTCAGCTGTGGCAATGGTGTCGAGTCCTTTGACGCGAGGCAGTGAGGCAGTTTGTCCTGGTGTTCATGGTGATCGACTTTGCAGGCAGATGCCGAGGCAATGGTGTTGAGACGAGGGCGTTGAATGAGATTGTCTCGACGTTGAGGTAGCGAGGCAGTTTGCCCGGGTGTTCGTGTTGATTGGCTTTGGTGTCGATGGCAAAGCGATGGTGGCTGCGGCTCCGACAACTTGAATTAGAGTAAACTAGTTTCCCTATTTCTTATTTACTTTGATTCCGTAGCTTGTTTAACCATAAGTTAGTATTGTTGGTGTTAACCTTAGCATGAAGAAGCGCTACGTAAGTTGTTTAGCGTTAGCTCGTTCTTATTAGCCAGAGTAGCACTTGTAGTATTCGACGTGTGAAATAAATCATCAGATTATAGTCTAATGTTTAGTTATGAATGAATTTGGTTTGTTGCCACCCTTGTTAATTAGTGAATAGGAATGATATGTTAGTATATGAAAGTCAGTGAGTGAGTTGTCATCTAACCATAAATTTGTCATTGAGTTTGAAGAGTTTAATTTTCAGTTTGTATTTGTATCCGGTTTGCTGAGTCGTTCAAGTGGAATTAAGTAATGTTAGAGTTAAGTTTGGTCTTAATTTGGTTGATTAAAGTTTGTTCGCTTAGCATAAAAATTTATGGAGTTGTTGCCACAATTACTGTTATTTGTTTTGGTGCAAATCAAGTAGTATGAATGCAATCAAGTGTCACCAATTATTAGGCACCAAAATCTGTCCATGTTTTCTTTGATTGTGTTTTAAGCATGAGATTTACTTGTCTGGTGGCCTAGGCCTTGAGGTGGGCTGATTTAGTTTGTAGTTTTAAGAGCAGATTTCTTTTTCTTTATTAGCTTAGACAATTTAATAGAAAAAATCTGAAAAAAATTTTAGAAGTCAAAGAGTAGGACAAAAGCTTAGTCTAAAAATGGTATGTTCAGCTTTGCTTTTTGCTTTGGTGAGAGTTGAGCATGAAAGTGGAAATGTACATTAAAGAGTCACATGGTGTGTTGTACTCTCTTCTGAAAAAGCAAAGGATCCCATGTGATCTTTGTCTTTTTTCTCCACCTTTAGCTTATTTAATAGTCATTTTCCTTTTCATTGAGGCGGGCTCTCTGGACAGGCAGAACACTTCAAAAAAAAGGGACACGAACAGAGAGAACACTTCACTAAGATCTGGAAAAAAAATACCTCCTCTCCCTTGGAGAATTAGATCTAAAAAAAAATACTCTCCAACTTACAAGAGAGCACCTTTGAAAGACTGAAAGTGAGAAGCAATGAGAGCAAGTTGAAGAAAGGTCTTAGCAAGTTTAGGAGAGGTGTTTAAGGGTCGTTGCTGCTGGTTTTTTTTTTTTTCTGAAGGAGTTTACTGCTGCGTTTTGGGTGGTCTAAGTTGAGTTCCATTGCTATTTAGGTTGGAGTTTTTTCCTGCACAAGGTATTCTTGAATCTTGTAATATTTTCTTGCTAGTCTTTACTTTATGAAATGAACCTGCTTAAAGTCCACAGTTTAAAATGATGACTTGAATGATATCTCTATGATTTGTTAATGTTGCTTGTATGTTAATATCCTGTTAGCCATGTTTGAACTAAGGGAATCAAGAGAATAAAATAAATGGGCCACGTACATTCATACCATGCCGCTTGATTTAGTAAAGTAGGGTATTTTTGTATGTTTTAAAGGTTAATCATGTATTTAAACTGAATCTGAAACAAATAGTTGGCCATGAGCGAGATATGCATAAATGGGGATATGGATGCAAATTTAAAGTGAATAAAGGAATAGTTATCTGAAAGCTAAATAATGGTCAGACTTTAGTGATACTATCATTTGTGTAGAAGATAAAATCGAAAAATCAAAAAAATAAAAATGCAATCTTTTGAAATCATAAAATGGACATATTGTACTAACATGAAAACGAAACAAAAAACGAACAGCAAAGGGAGCAAACTATGAGCATTTGAATATTATAATAATGAGATATTAAAGACAATTCGATTAGGCGAGTACTAGGCCGAAACAAGTTAATCAAATGTTATTTGTTCACTTGAAACTCATTTAAGTCAAGAGATTTCGAACGGGTGAAGTACCTGCGCGATTTAATTGATTTAAGTCGAAAGACTTCGAACGAGTGAAGTTCTCGCGCGATTATATTCGATTGGAGTTCCAATTGTCAAACGATAAAAATAATAATGAATTGAAGCGTAATAAAATCAAGGCGAAAATACAACAAACAAATTCAAAGAGATCGAAATGCGTCAATAAAGCAACTGTGCTCGGCACAGGACTCGAGGGTGCCTAACACCTTCCCGCGAGTCAACCGAGATCCTTATCTGGAACTCTGACGCAGACCATTTACGAGTCAAAGGTGTTCTAGGTACACCACTTTGGTGACTTGGCACACCTTTAACTTGTCAAGTGGCGACTCCGAAAATCTCTTAATAATTAGTGTACCTTCAACATCGTCACAGAGCCTTTTAAAACTAATAGTAATATAAGTTTTTCTTCTTTTAAGTTGAAAAAAGGGTCGTGACACTATTTTGGGACGAAGGGAGTACTTCGTAATAAAATATTAGAATAATTTGTTGTGGTAACAAGTAAATTTTTGTTGGAAACTAACCTTTTGTTCTTGGGATTCACGTGTAAGTGGAGGTACTTGGCACCTTGTTATGAAAGTGGTATTGCATAACTCTTATACTTGCAAGTGGAGGTGTTTGACGCCTTGTTATGAAAGTGGTATTGCATAGCCTTTATAATTGGTAACATAAAGACTGTCTGTTAGGTGGAAGAAACTATATTAGGTTTCAGTTTAAGCTATTCGTTTATCGCTTATGATAACAACAATGAAGGCATCACTAGACCTTATTAGTTAGTCTCTGAAATTATAAATTACATGGATTAAGAATTTTGAGTAATATATAGATATAATCAATTTGATTTATTTATTTGGAAACACAATAAAGTTCTTAATACTAAATGTGTTAGAGAATTTTGTGATAAATAAATGGCTGCAATCAAAATGATTATTTATTTGGAATCTTTGAAAATTCTTAATGATATTATACATGTGAGACGATATCGTTTAGAGATTAAGAATTTATGATTGATAAATGGTTACCATTTTACATGAAATATTTATTGATCGTCATTAAAAATTCTTAATATATTATGTGAGACGTTATTGTATATGAATTAAAAGAATTTATGATGGATAAATCGCTACCTCCAAAGTAGAGTAACTATTCAGAATCATTGGAAGTTCTTAAGGTTCTACACATGTGAGATTATGTTAATACATGGATTGAGAATTATGATTAATAAATAGGATTCACTTGAGTGATCTATTTATTTGAGTCATTAAATATTCTCAATATACCACATGTAAATTTCTTTGGATAAGTGTATGCTAGTGGTGGAATTTTCTTTGGATAAGTGTATGCTAGTGCTGAAAAAAAAAATTAGTTCTTGATACTAGAAAAACCAAATTAATTCATGAGATAAGATATTAAGGTTTTCACCCAACGGGAGAAAATAATATTTTAGATTCTCATGTGTATTAATCGAGAGGACAATTTGACATAGAATGAGGTTTTGTGTATCTCAGTCAAAGGAGTAACACAATGTATGTCTTGTGCTCAGATAATTATAAGGAGAAAGGAAATCAGAATCGCGTTTGCTTTAATTCATAAATATACCTAAACCGGTTATCTTACGAATTTGGTCATAGCTTTATGATCATGAATTCCTGATCTCGGATTGACCTGAAATTTGGTACAGACATTGGAAATGATCAGGTAAGTAAATGGTGTCATTTTTTTTATGCTTTGAGATCGTTTTGGATGGGATTGTAGGCACTGTGATTGATTAAAACATGTGATTTAACATGAAAGTCATTTTTTTATTGATTTTTATTTGTATTAAATCTGGGACATAGTGATACATGATGATTTAATATGTGTTAATATATGATAAGAATGTAGTTCATATATTTTGAATTCTTAGAGACATAAGAGTCGCACTGTTTTAGCAAAATACAAGTTTTTAAAATATGTTGTTTGATCTTGATTCATGGATATCAAAGATTATATGCTGATATATGATTAGAACAAGCAACAACGATATTTTAAATCCTAAAAATGTGAAAACAATTTTTGTCCGAATTTGGTCATAGTTTCGGAGATCAGAAAATTTGACAGACTCTGATTGACCTGAAATTTGGTTGGTTCATCGAAAACGGCTCAATGAGAAAAACTCACTGCCTCACTGCTAACCAAGTCGTTTTTCGGCAGTTTAAGGCTGTTAAGATGGTGTTTTCGGCATTTTTCTATTTTCTGAAAATTATTTTCTTTAAGAAAAATTAATGGTTGGCATCCAGTGGCAATAGGGATTATTCTATATGGTCTCCATGATCATATACTAGTATAAACAATAAGTTTACGTGTTGACTTAGATCTTCCTCCATAACGGATAAATTTATTGTTAAGTATACTTGGCTTAAAAGTCCCTATGGTATCCATGATTAAAATACTATTATAAACAATGTGTTTACGTGTTGACAATAGGTCTTCCTCCCTAACGGATAAATGTATTGTTGGTATACTAGGTTTAATCATTAGTTGTTGATGACTTGTATATATCTCTCCAACTGAGAATTGCTTGTTAAATCAATGAGACTAGGGCTATTCAATAATTGGTATTTACTTGAATTAAATTGATAATAGACTCTCCAACTGAGTTTGATATTATTTAATTTAATGGGTGAAATCTGACATTGCATGTATATGGTGCATGAATAGTTACTTTCCCAACGAATTTGGCTATTCAAGTTGTATGAAAATATGTATGTGATGTGTTTTGAATTTGTTTATTCAATGTTACATGACTAGTATTGATTTATTTAAATTGTTTTGTCTCACTAATTAGATATGTCTTTATTTCAATTCCCTAAGTGCTATTCTCTCACAAAACTAAATGCTCTAGGATTTATTTTGGTGATGACAGGACAATTATTTAAAGGATGCATTATATGTATGTTAAGTTAGAAAGAAATTTGATTTCAGTTTCTAGCTTAATTAGAGATGGATATTCAATTTATTTTACCAATAACTATGGTGTTATTGAGGTTAATAAATGTTTATCTCTTGTGGTACAATGTTGCAAGGCCTTTTCATTTGATATGTCTTCCAAATTTAACTATATTGATCTGCTCCATAAGAGAAAATATTCTTTGAAATTGAATAACACTTATCTGTTGCTCTTGTATCAAGGTCATATATATTTTAATAGAACACTATGGTTGGTTATGGATAGATATTTAAGGTTCATTGAAAGTGGAGGCACTACCAACCCTATGAATTCCGGTTAAAAGGAAATATGACTAAATGATACTTCCCCTTAAAAGAAAATGGAGCTAGTGATAAGTTAGAGTTAATTCGTTCTGATTAGTATAGTCTGATGAAAATACATGAAAGAAGTGTTTTGAGTATTTTTATGACATTCATAAATGATTACTGAAAATATGAGTATATTTATTTGATGCACTATAAGTTCAAGGATTTTAAAACTGAAAGAGAAAAGCATCATGGAAAATATATTAAGTCATTGCGATCTGATCGTGGTGGTAATACCTCTTTGCAATGTTCACTAAATACTTACCATAAAAAGGAATTATGTCAAATATCAAATTGGTGTAATAGAAAGAAGAATCAAGACTCTTATGGAGATGACTAGATCAATGTGAGTAGTTTAAATTTATTATTTTCTTTCGTTTTGGGAATATGCCCTACAAAATTTAAATTACATTCTAAATGTAGTCCTTCTATGCTAGTACCTTTTAAAGGGAAAACTGATTAGTTGGAATCAAGGATGAATGTGTATATATTTATTGGCTATACAAAGGAGACAAAAGGAAGTTTATTTTCTTGTTATAATGAAAAGAAGGTATTTATTAGCATAAATACTAATTTTCTAGAATATGACTATTCAATAAATAATGTTCCTAGAAGTAAATTCTATTTACTGGAACTGCACAAAGAAATAACAAGTGGATCATCAGAAAATTCAAAACTTCAAGATATTCAATCCACTTGTCGGAATTGACGTTCCATTGTATTTAAGTAGTGGGAGAAATGTCAATAGACAAAAGATGCTTAAAATATTCACTACTCCAAAGTAGTGGGAGTGATTTTTTGATAAGTCAATAATATACACTACAAGAAAAAGTGGTTCATATTCTAATACCGTAAGGTAAGGAAAGAATATCGAGACTTAAGATTCTAATTGTTATATGGTTTGTCCACAAAAACATGGTAGTGTGGCTTAGTATTAGTACTTTGTCGTTGTTGAACCCCAAAAATTACCCTTTCTTTAGGAAAAGATAGGTTTCGGGTATATTTCAACAAAATGGGACTCTAAAGGGTTTTCTTTGGAGTCGCCACCTAATTTAAGGATTATTAGGAACCTAAGTTAATTAAAGAGTGCAATTTATTCTTTATTTAAAAGAAATTAAATTAAAATCAGAGATTCTTAGGTAAGTGGTTCTTTTATTTCCGAAAGAAGGTCCCTTGCGGGAGCACTTTCGAAAATCCGCTAAATGCGGTTAATCCGGCGATTTTCAAGAATTTGTTAAGGATAATAAGTGTATAAAATTAATTTTAAATAAGGATAATAGAAATAATAAAATAAGATAAGATATTAGTTATGCCGATACTTATATAGATAAACGACCAAATTTAAGATCAATTAAATGGATAATTAAATAATGATCAATTGGTTAATGAAGTAAATAAATAAAGGTTAAATGAAGTTAGATAAATAAATAAACAAACTAGATAAATAATTGGATAATAATAAAGGATTAATTAATTGATTGAACAAATAGATAAATAAATAAGCAAATGAATAACTTAATTAAATAAATGAATACTTATCAATTTTAATTAAATAAAGGAGTAAATGAATAATAATTGATTAAATAAATAAATAAATAAATAAATATTCAATGGATTAAATAAATGATTAATTGAAATTAAATAAATTAGATTAAGTAAATAAATAAATAATGGATTAAAATTTAATTAATTAACTAAATAAATAAATTATTGAATATTAATATAATCAATAAATAAATAATTCAAATGCGAATTATGACGAATGTACGATCTTAATCGAATTTTATTTTCACTCATTAATTGACAAATGATTCTAAACATCCATAAATAAATTGGCGATTCGCAAAGATATGATACAAAGCATTCATATAAAAACAATTTAAGTAATTTATAAAAATTATTCAAAATTCAAATATTATTTCTATCCTACCGGGCTACTAATCCGGTCTATGGGGAAATCCTATACAACATGCATTTTCTAAGGGAGCGGGGAACGATGGAGTTTAGAAGATAGAACCCGGAAGCGCAAACTCAATTATTGAGCCTTGCACTTTGTGATTTTCATTTTTTTCTCTTTTACATTTTCGGGGATATCATGTCCCGAAAATGCAGAGCGGAACAAATAACTTCGAATGCAAATAGTCGTCCCAACAGATGAGTTTTAATCAACTCGCTCCCAAGTGTTCATGCAAAGAAGCGGGGAGATAAGGATTAGACACATAAAATAATGTCAAACAAAATTTTGAAAAACAGCAAACGTGTGCGTTGACACTCCTGAGGAAAAGAGCAAATTTTGTCAAGGACAAAATGTAGAGAGTTTAGTAAAGTGTCATCAACTTAACTGATTTTCATTTTATAATAAATGGAATCAATTCATGTCAATAAGCTTAAAGTAAAACTCATGAACTCTAACCAGTCCTAAGAATTAGATGACAAAGTAATGAACTTCCGAGACATGACTAAAGAGTTTTCTTTGAGCAATAAAGAACCGATCCTTAATCTTAGGCTTCATCATTTAAACAAATGAACCAAAGAGGACTTCTACCTTTTGAGACTACAAGTCTACAAAGAAAAGTCTGTCATCCAACCTATATTTATTTCCTATCCTTTGAGAGCATAGTATTTAAACTATATAACATTAGACATAACAGCAGGTAGAGATTTCAATTTTTTAAAACATGAAGCAGAAATTTCAAGGGTTAGCTCCAGCTAAGAAGATTATCCCATGCAAAACTAGGACTTCAAGTATGATATCTGAACATTAAAAGAAATACTCCAAAGTGCAAATCAAAAGTTATCAATCCTCACTATATTACAAAATTTCAAAAACCAAAGAAATTACTCTGCTTCGCATAATCAGGGAAAACATAACTAAAACTGATTTTCAGAAAGCTCTCATTGCACCTGACTCACAAGCTTATTCCCTCCCTAAACAAATATGACTCCTCTCATTTCTTTCTCACAACTTCAACATCCATCACTTAACAAATGACCATAGCATCAAGGATAAAGACAACTCAACAAAGCTGAGACTAGAAAAGAAATTATAACAACAGAATGATGCAGGAAAACCACTAGACTTCATTCACCTTTACTCCTACTACTACTACTTAACAACCCTCCTAAAACTGGAACAAACACACACACATACTGACTTATAATCAGACATCAACCAAACTGGCATTCACTAATCTTCCCAGGCCCTATACCCTGAACCTGCAGCTATAAAGAACAGCCCCTTACACCTCTCATCAAACAACAAGCCAACAGGCCTCTAGACAACTCCAATACCAACTCCTGAACTCATCTCCACACTCCCTGAAAATACCAGGGAACAGACTTCATCAATTCACAACCACCTGAGCTACTCTACAAATACCAGGACTACCTGCTGCTTTTCAACAACTCAGCAACACTCCTGAAACTGACTACAGAGCCCCCTAACAACTCTAAAACATGCTGCTACCTCTACACGAGAAATATCCAGAACACCACCTGAACTCCCTCTTTCCTATGAACACCTCAGAAACTGCATAAACAAAAGAACCCAGGGCCCTTATCCTGCCAAACAAGAAGTTCAGACCCCTCTCCTTCAATGGCCTGAAGCCTCCTTCATCTTACCAGAACCAAGAACAACCCTATACCTCCCTTTAACAACTTTAGAAACCCCGGTTCAATAATACAGTTTCAAGCTATGCAGAATCAAACCAACTTCAGCAAGGAAAACTGAAATAACTACCTTAGAGGTTCAATTTCCATATTTAACAGTTTGAAATTCATGGTCTACTCACGTCTTATGATTATTACATGCTTCCAGTTCTACTTATTACACTACTCACGAAATAATCAGCACTTCAAGACTTAACACTAATATTAGAACTAAAAAAAGAACTGCAAGAAAAGTAAAGCTTTACTGATTCAGATTCATACACAAGCTAGAAAAACATACTGTAAAGTGCATAAACATGAGAGTAATAGTTAGGATTTACCTTTTAAGGAGCAGCGAATGGGGCGAGGATTCAAAAATAAATGGGACTCGACTAAGCGACTCGACTAAGCGACTCAAACGAAGTTGACGACTCGAACGATAGAGCGAAAACACAAATCAATCCCAGAAAAACAGCCACAAAGAAGATATTAAAACTCAAAAATCAATAAAAACTTGCGTATTTTCTGTTATGAACCCTGCCTCCCCCCTTCACCTCAAAAAACTGGAACCCCTCAAAATGAACAAAATAAGAATATATATACCTGAGCTTGCTAGGGTTTGATTCTCGCTTGAATTTCCGGATAAACCCTTACTCATTTTCACCTTTCCTTTAGAGACAAGGGTGAAAATGGTATATTCCTCTCGGATTGTACCACTTTCACCTTTTCCTCTAAAGGATTTGCCCGTTAGGATGATTTACGGCTCGGATTAACTTTGGGTTTCAAAATACACGATCAAGATCCGAGACAGCTGGTTGTACGAAGATAAACGATGTGGAGGATCGTGGGGGGACCATTCGTACTGGTTTTTGGCGGATTGAAAAGGGGAAATCGGGTTTGGGTCTAAGGGAGAAGAATCGGGTCTAGAATGGAAAACGGGTTGGGAAAATCGTATTCAGGGTTTTCTGATTTAGGATTATATTAGAATAGGGGGTTTTGCACGAATGAGCTGAAATTGGGCTGTGCATTATAGATTTAGCCACTTTCTTTTAAAATTAGCAATTTAGTTCTTTAAATTCTAAAATTGGCCCTTTAAATTAAACACACTTTATAATTTACTATTAACTTAAAATTCGAGACAAAATTGGGTGTCAACAGCTGCCCCTCTTTACCCGGAAAGGATGAAAGAGTTTTTGGGTAAAGAAGTTGACGGAAAAGCCAATTTTGTCACGATAAAGCCAAAGACTTCTGATTCCAAGGACCAAAAGGCGAGACTTATGGACATGGCCGAACTGCGGTTTCTGAGTTGCCTACATATCTCGGGCTGAAAGAGAATCAGGCCATATGTAGTGCGACGACACTTAGGCACGAAACTCGCACGATTGACAGAAAATGACGCACGAAATAGGAAAGAATTCAAACTGACGCCTAATCTGAAAAGAAAGATTAGGTAAAACTTGCTTGTTCGAGTGCGATTCTTCAGATCCTCGTTGACGAGTCTAGCTCATATCAACGATTGCCCCAGTTCACTGCTAAGAAAAATTTCCACGTTATGCTTCAAATACTGCTGCGGCATTGCCAAAATTCTGTAAAGACTTAACAAACGGTAAGCGAGCAACTACTAATACACTATAATAATTGGAATAAGAAATAAATAAAGGGATAGTATAAAATTGTAAATGCTGGTTGTGATGCTCAATAAGTTCTTCCTTCGACCAACTGACGAGATGCTCCGCCCGGAGAATCTCTAGGCTGATCATTATTCTGAAACAGTAAAGTAAGACAATAAGTAAAGCGAAAATGAATTGTAAAAAAGCAATGCTTTTATAAGATAAGTTTGACTAACAAGACATAATGTCTCAAGTCGAATCATGTACTTCAAATACAATATGCCAATATTGCAAGACAACCGACATCGCGAAACACTCCGAAAGCGGTGTTCCAGCCGACTTGTCTTAGACTATCAATCTATTTTAAATATATAATGCCAACATTGCAAGACAACCGACATCGCAAAACACTCCGAAAACGGTGCTTCAGCCGACTTGTCTTAGACTATCTATAAATGCCAATATTGCAAGACAACCGACATCGTGAAACACTCCGAAAGCGGTGTTCCAGCCGACTTGTCTTAGACTATCATCTACTTGAAAGAAATCTGCATATCCTATTTGTGGGTGGAAAGACCCAGATATCCTATTTGTGGGTGGAAGGACCCAGATATCCTATTTGTGGGTGGAAGAACCCTAGATATCCTATTTGTGGGTGGAAGAACCCAAATATCCTATTTGTGGGTGGAAGAACCCAAATATCCTATTCGTGGGTGGAAGGACCCAGATATTCTATTTGTGGGTGGAAGAACCCTGTATCTTGCAAAATCTGAAATCGCCTGGCCTGTGCTGGTGATGCGATAATCGATCAAAAGCTAAAATAGAGTTGTTCTGCACATGCGATAAGGCAAATATTCTTCAAGGAACTAATAGTTGCGAGTTCTTGTCGTTTCGCTGCTTGAGATTCCTGCATTCAAAGAAAAATTGTAAGTACTATAAAATTTTTGGGAAGTTGCGACACTTTGCATTGCTTCTTCCACCTCGATGCTGAACTTTGCGGTAAATGCAAAATTTGCCCCTGTTTAATCAAAGAACAATCGTTAGTTTTTTATCAAATAACGGTTGACTTGATTGAACACCTAATTTGGTTCGAATCTCCATTTTGCTTGCATGGCGATCAAATGTGTTGTCGTTGCGAAAAATCTGACATTCTTGAAACTCTTCTCGATAAACCATCTATAACTGCTTTGGCTTTGGTTATTTGGGAATAAACGAAATTTCATTGATTTTGGGACTAAGCCCAATAAGGGTAGCAAAACATAACGTAGTTTATTACAACCAGGATGAATAAAATTGCAACAGAGTAGTTCGAACATAAGATAGTTGGGCAATGAAATGTCATTTCAAGCTGCAAAATACGGTCTTTGCAGTCTTCTTAACTTGCAAACCGCCTCTTCTTTGAATATCTTGGGGCCGATGCCTCGCCTTTAACAAAAATTGTGCCTGCGGGAGGAATGCTGCAATAGCCACTTAATGGATCTTCTTGCACTATTATTTTGCCATTATAAATAAAGCTTTGAATTTTGTATCTCAAGCCACCGCATTCTTCAGTATCATGACCTTGGATATTTGAATGATAAGCACAATGCTTTAATGGATCAAAATGTGGAGGCAAGTGCTTGGGAATTGTTCCTTTCCTTGGTTGCAAAAGTCCTTCAGCTTGCAATTTTTCAAATATGCTACTCACAGACTCTTCTAGAGGAGTGAATGTACGAGGTCTAAACTTCTTCGTGCTTTGATGACCAGATGGTGCCTTATAAGATTGATGCTGGCGACTTGAATTTTGCATATCATGATTGTAGTGCACTTGCGAAGGCTGAGAGTCTTGAATATTTTCAGGTGCATCAGAACAATTGAAAACTGGCATTGTAGTGTCATAGTCGATCAACCTTCCGGTTTAAAATTTTCCTTCCAAAATCTTTGCATGCCGAATTAAACTGGGAAAATCCTTTAAATTGGCAAAAAGTAGCTTTTCGTAAAATATGCCTTCTTGAAGGTCAATGAAAGTTGCTATCAGCTCATCTTCAGGCAATGGAGGATGCATCTTAGAAGCCTCTAGCCTCCATCTCACAGCAAATTCTGCAACAGACTCATGCGGCATCTTCTTGATTTTGCGCATATCAATTAGATAAGGATCTCTTACTATGTTGAACTTGTATTGTTCCACAAAGTCTCGAGCCATGTCTTCCCATGTGTGCCATTTGGTAAAATCCTGTTTAGTATACCATGCAAATGCCATTCCTGATAAACTCTGACTAAATAGTCTCATTAGCAAAGCTTCATTCTTCCCAATTCCGATCAATCTGCCGCAATAATATTTCAAATGAATGTAGGGATTTCCCTTTCCATCGAAAGTGTTGAGTTTTGGTATGTTGTACCCACGAGGAAGCTCAATATTCGGATGAATGCACAAGTCTTCATAACATAAACTCTGAATGTTCCTAGACCGCAATTCTTTTCCTATGATCTTTCTCAAAATCTGTTCATCCACATGGTGAGGATAAGTTGTCTCAACTTCTTTCTTAGGCAATTCTGGTGAACGCACTATCAATTGATTTGATTGACTCTCCACAACAGGTATGGTGATAAAAGGTGGTTGGTATAAAGTTGCAGCTGGCCAAGCATTTGGATTGGTAAGATATTCTTGTGGGATTTGTGGGTATATAGGCATTTGGTAATTAGGCATTGTTAAGTAAGGTGGATTGGAGGTAAAGCTTGTATTTGGCAAAGGTTTGCTAGTATTGACAAAGTTGAAAATCCTATTCCTTTGGACCACATGTTCTTCAACATCATCATTCTGCGCTTGCAAGATACCCATACCAGAACTGGTTGGCCGAAGTTGCTTTGCCATGTTGTTTTGTCCTTGATGCAGATTCTCAACCATTTCAGTGTTCAATGCTAGCCAACTTTTAACAAATGAATTCTACACATTGAACAAAAGCAAGTTAATACTTAAAATGATAATGCATGCATAAAATTTCAAATGTAAAATAGGCCATTAGGCCGAATGGATGAGACCAAAATTCCGTCTCAACACATGAGTAAAATATTTAAGAGTTCGAAACTCAATGATCAACAAAATTTGATTTTTCAAGACGCAAATTGAGAAAAACAACTTTGAAAGTTTTTGCTAAATTAGTATGCGTGCTAGACCATTTTGACACAAATTGCTAAAATGGTCGGCTTATTTTGAACATCAATGCTTTGCTCGACTATCGATTCTTCATGCAAAACAACAGTCAGCACCAATCCCTTGAAAACTGCTTCTAATAACGACTAAACCAACGCAATGTCTTCAACTTGCTTTTTGCAAAATTTTGCCCCAGTTATGACTTCAACATTTCAACTTGCTTTGCAAAACTGCCCCAGTTATGACTTTCAACACTTCAAACGGTTTTGCAAAAGCTGCCCCAGTTGCAATCTCTCACGTCTTCTACTTGCTTTGCAAAATTTGCCCCAGTTTCTATCTTTGGGAAAATTAAAATTTAAATACTAAAGGGTCGAGCCCGATGGAGGAGCCTACGTATCCCTCCTTGGGAATCAGACCGTGCGTAGTTCTGCTTACACAAAAGAGAATTTTCAAATGCTGGTGTAACCGAAACTCGATATGAGTTGCCTACGCTTCCCGCCTTGGGAAACCGGTTACAGTAGTTTGCTTACATAGAAATAGATTCAAACATTCATAATTTGATATTCTTTCTTTTCTTTCAACAAAACTAACAAAAGAAAATTACAATAGCTACTTCCTACTAATGCAAATAAACTAACTTCTGCTTCTGCAACTCTACTGCTTTTCTGGAACTTGATAGGTGCCGAAATGCCCTTCTTCGAGGAAACTCCCTTTGCATATGGAAAGATTGCGACAAAAGGTTCGCCAGTGCCATTTGTAGGTAGAATTTTGACCTGGCCAGAGTTAATCAAGGTCTCAACTTTCTGCTTAAATAAAGTGCATTCTTCAATAATATGCCCCTGCATCCCTGAATGGTAAGCACAAAATTTTCCCAAATTGTCAGGCTTATGTGACCAATACGGCTTTGATTCTATAGGATGTACTAAATTGAATCCCTTGAGCCTCTCAAACAATCTTGTGTAAGATTCTGGGAGCCGTGTGTATGCGAAAGCAGATCTTTTGGCGCGGTTTGACTGTGAACTTGGATTGACAATCACTTGCCTGTGTGCACTAGGTTCCCCTACTATGGCTGGCAAAGGTTTTGACATGACAGCTTTTCCTTTGTCTTTGGACTGTGCCTCAACCAATTCACACTTTCTCTTGTCAGAAATTATTGCAACCGACCCTTCTTGAAGCTCTACAGATTTTCTTTTCAGTGGATTGCCCCTTGCAAAGGTTAGGTTCGGGAGTTCGTACTGCTTGACAAAGTTACGAGCTAAGTCATCCCATGTGAATCGCTTTCCAAGGTCTTGTAGTGCAAACCACGTTAAAGCCGGCCCCGCGAGCGTCTTAACAAATAACCTCAACTTGATTCCATTGCTTTTTCCAAATATTGCTACCCAATCAGTGAATGCTTTCAAATGATCATGAGGATTTCCTATCCCATCATACACTGGTGGATCAACCACGTCAAGAACATTCACATTTTCTTATTCTGCTTCACCTAAGCCTTCTTGAGATGTTAGAGCATTCTCATCTATCATTGTGACATTGCTCTCTTCAACCCTAGGAAGCCCTTCCCCGTTGCTTTTCTCATTGCTCGTCTTTGAGAAGCCACCAAATTCCTTTTCCAACAGGAATGCATGCAAATTAGGGAACTGTTGAGCATCACACTCAAATGCTGGAGCTACTTGCATTGTAGGAGGTGCAACAGTATAGATAGGAGCCACAGGAGCACTTGGTCCCGGGCTTGACACATTTCGCACTGGGTTGCGAGTATCCATGAGCGTGACAACCAATTCAGTAAGGCTATCATGTCTCTTCTCCAAACTTGCTACAGTTGCTTCAAGCTTGTTAACCTTGTCTTGGTGGGATCCATCATTTCCAGTCAAGTCAATCACAGCAGTTTGACGAGCCATAGGTCCTGATCTTGATGTTCAAATAATTAACCCTTTAGCAACGCATACCGAATTTAATAAAAATTTATTAAAGATGAAACTGACGGGTCAACTGATTCCAAAATGGATAAATAGAGACCGTACTGAATAGACCCAAAATTTAGAGCAAGACACTCATTTTGTTAAAGCAGACCAGGCGCGGAACGCTTGTTTAAATCTGAAATTATTTTCAAAAGGAAAACATACTTGCGAATACTTTAAAATATGACGCTAAACAATATTTTGCAAAATGACAAGACTGGGGTTAAGATAAACAAAATAACATTTAAAAGACGTTTTAAAATAATGGTATGCATGAATTCAAATGATAGATGAATGACTTCAAAAGCGGTTAACTTTTACAAAAGATAGGCTGAAGTAACATAACGTTAATCTTACCATACCACTGAACAAATTCAATCACTACGCAATCAGTGCCAACAAATTTCAAGCAAGATGCAGATATTTAGCAAGTAATCGCATATTAGACAGACAATTTGACATGTGGCAAACACAAGTAATTGAACGTAAATAAAATGCAAACGCTTCCTACCCTGTAAGGTGCCTCTTTGTGCCAGAGATGGGCGTAAGACGCGCAAACAAGTGATAACGAAAAATAGTTCATGCCAGTTTTGAGCAATTCAGATTTAGAGTAAGTGATAAATAATAACAATAATTGATAATAATCAGCTCTCCGCCTCGACATTGCAATTCCATTATCCCAACTAACTTCCAAAAAGCTGGTGTCAACTCGAAGTTCTAACATAGCTCATGCTATCCACAACATCTGCACCAAATTTCTGAACTCAAATGCCTAAAACCTGAACCAAACCTCTATACCTTTCGCAAACATCAACGCTCCACCAAGCACAACTTCCAATTATTCCACAACCTCCAGGGGTGAGATTTCCAATTGCCTTCACAATACCAGACTGCAAATCATAAAAGACGCCAATTGGCCTTTCAAAAAAATAAAACCTCACTGGTCCTCGGCTTTAGTCAAGCCTCTCAGCTTCCTAGGTTTTGCAAGGCTCACAGACCTTGTTCATAGGGCTCCTCACTGGTCCTCGGCTTTAATCAAGCCTCTCAGTTTCCTAGGTAGCCAAGACTGCACTGGTCTTCAAGGAGGGACCCCATTGGTAGTTTATAGACATAGGGGCTTCACTCACCTAGTATGCGACAAACATACTTCATTCCATAAGAATTTGCAGCTGGTTAGTCAACATGAGGTTGCACACACGCAAATCCATTCACGAGAGGGACCCCACTGATCTTTTAAAGACACCAGGGGCTTCGCCTCTTAGATCTCACTACACCAGACCATCTCCAAAACACAAGCCAACCAAATCCGTCTAACTTTCCCTCCGACTACAATTCTACCTTGTTCACAAAAAATCTGCATTATGATCTCAATTCTGCTAAATTCTTCCATTTTCTGACCTAAAAGACAACATAGGAGACAAAATTCTAAATCTGATTTCGCTCAAAACATGGTTAGGACTGAGGATTCGTTATCACACAGCACATAATATGCATTGTCGTTGGGTTCAAGAACCCGTTGACAAAAGGGCGGTTTCTTAATTCCTGGAAACGGTATCAAGGACCGGGTCCAAACTAAGGTGTATATGCATGCATGACCTAATCTCCTTCTAAGAGTGGGCTAACGGTTGAGGCTGACTCGACCTATGCGGGATAGACCTGGCCTCACAACGCAGTAGAACTGGCCATGACAAAACCAGGCAATCTCAATATCCCGAACTAACTTTTGGTGACACAAAAGAAGTTTCAAAGAGTGAGGTAAGGGCAATTCCCTTCCTGCATAACTACCCATCAAGCGGGTACCCCGTGATGAAATCGAGGAGGTGAAAGAGAATTGACAGGCTCCATGAGGGAGGAAATATGAACGGAATGCAGACTATGCACAAATAAAAACATACTTCGATACATTCATTTCCAACAATAAACATACTTCGATACATTCATTTCCAACAATTAATTCTACGCATGCAAACAAACAAAGAGTTAAGCTACGCATACATACAATCAACACATATATAAAGAAAGCAAATTCGTGAAAATCTTTTGGTTAGAACCATTTGCGTATCCCCAGCGGAGTCGCCACGCTGTTGAACCCCAAAAATTACCCTTTCTTTAGGAAAAGATAGGTTTTGGGTATATTTCAACAAAATGGGACTCCAAAGGGTTTTCTTTGGAGTCGCCACCTAATTTAAGGATTATTAGGAACCTAAGTTAATTAAAGAGTGCAATTTATTCTTTATTTAAAAGAAATTAAATTAAAATCAGAGATTCTTAGGTAAGTGGTTCTTTTATTTCCGAAAGAAGGTCCCTTGCGGGAGCACTTTCGAAAATCCGCTAAATGCGGTTAATCCGGCGATTTTCACAAATTTGTTAAGGATAATAAGTGTATAAAATTAATTTTAAATAAGGATAATAGAAATAATAAAATAAGATAAGATATTAGTTATGTCGATACTTATATAGATAAACGACCAAATTTAAGATCAATTAAATGGATAATTAAATAATGATCAATTGGTTAATTAAGTAAATAAATAAAGGTTAAATAAAGTTAGATAAATAAATAAACAAACTAGATAAATAATTGGATAATAATAAAGAATTAATTAATTGATTGAACAAATAGATAAATAAATAAGCAAATGAATAACTTAATTAAATAAATAAATACTTATCAATTTTAATTAAATAAAGGAGTAAATGAATAATAATTGATTAAATAAATAAATATTCAATGGATTAAATAAATAATTAATTGAAATTAAATAAATTAGATTAAGTAAATAAATAAATAATGGATTAAAATTTAATTAATTAACTAAATAAATAAATTGGATTAAATAAATAAATAATTGAATATTAATATAATCAATAAATAAATAATTCAAATGCGAATTATGACGAATGTACGATTTTAATCGAATTTTATTTGCACTCATTAATTGACAAATGATTCTAAACATCCATAAATTAATTGGCGATTCGCAAAGAAATGATACAAAGCATTCATATAAAAATAATTTAAGTAATTTACAATAATTATTCAAAATTCAAATATTATTTCTATCCTACCGGGCTACTAATCCGGTCTATGGGAAAATCCTATACAACATGCATTTTCTAAGGGAGCGGGGAAGGATGGAGTTTAGAAGATAGAACCCGGAAGCGCAAACTCAATTATTGAGCCTTGGACTTTGTGATTTTCATTTTTTTCTCTTTTACATTTTCGGGGATATCAAGTCCCGAAAATGCAGAGCGGAGCAAATAACTTCGAATGCAAATAGTCGTCCCAACAGATGAGTTTTAATCAACTCGCTCCCAAGTGTTCATGCAAAGAAGCAGGGAGATAAGGATTAGACACATAAAATAATGTCAAACAAAATTTTGAAAAGCAGCAAACGTGTGCGTTGACACTCCTAAGGAAAAGAGCAAATTTTGTCAAGGACAAAATGTAGAGAGTTTAGTAAAGTGTCATCAACTTAACTGATTTTCATTTTATAATAAATGGAATCAATTCATGTCAATAAGCTTAAAGTAAAACTCATGAACTCTAACCAGTCCTAAGAATTAGATGACAAAGTAATGAACTTCCGAGACATGACTAAAGAGTTTTCTTTGAGCAATAAAGAACCGATCCTTAATCTTAGGCTTCATCATTTAAACAAATGAACCAAAGAGGACTTCTACCTTTTGAGACTACAAGTCTACAAAGAAAAGTCTGTCATCCAACCTATATTTATTTCCTATCCTTTGAGAGCATAGTATTTAAACTATATAACATTAGACATAACAGCAGGTAGAGATTTCAATTTTTTAAAACATGAAGCAGAAATTTCAAGGGTTAGCTCCAGCTAAGAAGATTATCCCATGAAAAACTAGGACTTCAAGTATGATATCTGAACATTAAAAGAAATACTCCAAAGTGCAAATCAAAAGTTATCAATCCTCACTATATTACAAAATTTCAAAAACCAAAGAAATTACTCTGCTTCGCATAATCAGGGAAAACATAACCAAAACTGATTTTCAAAAAGCTCTCATTGCACCTGACTCACAAGCTTATTCCCTCCCTAAACAAATATGACTCCTCTCATTTCTTTCTCACAACTTCAACATCCATCACTTAACAAATGACCATAGCATCAAGGATAAAGACAACTCAACAAAGCTGAGACTAGAAAAGAAATTATAACAACAGAATGATGCAGGAAAACCACTAGACTTCATTCACCTTTACTCCTACTACTACTACTTAACAACCCTCCTAAAACTGGAACAAACACACACACATACTGACTTATAATCAGACATCAACCAAACTGGCATTCACTAATCTTCCCAGGCCCTATACCCTGAACCTGCAGCTATAAAGAACAGCCCCTTACACCTCTCATCAAACAACAAGCCAACAGGCCTCTAGACAACTCCAATACCAACTCCTGAACTCATCTCCACACTCCCTGAAAATACCAGGGAACAGACTTCATCAATTCACAACCACCTGAGCTACTCTACAAATACCAGGACTACCTGCTGCTTTTCAACAACTCAGCAACACTCCTGAAACTGACTACAGAGCCCCCTAACAACTCTAAAACATGCTGCTACCTCTACACGAGAAATATCCAGAACACCACCTGAACTCCCTCTTTCCTATGAACACCTCAGAAACTGCATAAACAAAAGAACCCAGGGCCCTTATCCTGCCAAACAAGAAGTTCAGACCCCTCTCCTTCAATGGCCTGAAGCCTCCTTCATCTTACCAGAACCAAGAACAACCCTATACCTCCCTTTAACAACTTTAGAAACCCCGGCTCAATAATACAGTTTCAAGCTATGCAGAATCAAACCAACTTCAGCAAGGAAAACTGAAATAACTACCTTAGAGGTTCAATTTCCATATTTAACAGTTTGAAATTCATGGTCTACTCACGTCTTATGATTATTACATGCTTCCAGTTCTACTTATTACACTACTCACTAAATAATCAGCACTTCAAGACTTAACACTAATATTAGAACTAAAAAAAGAACTGCAAGAAAAGTAAAGCTTTACTGATTCAGATTCATACACAAGCTAGAAAAACATACTGTAAAGTGCATAAACATGAGAGTAATAGTTAGGATTTACCTTTTAAGGAGCAGCGAATGGGGCGAGGATTCGAAAATAAATGGGACTCGACTAAGCGACTCGACTAAGCGACTCAAACGAAGTTGACGACTCGAACGATAGAGCGAAAACACAAATCAATCCCAGAAAAACAGCCACAGAGAAGATATTAAAACTCGAAAATCAATAAAAACTTGCATATTTTCTGTTATGAACCCTGCCTCCCCCCTTCACCTCAAAAAACTGGAACCCCTCAAAATGAACAAAATAAGAATATATATACCTGAGCTTGCTAGGGTTTGATTCTTGCTTGAATTTCCGGATCAACCCTTACTCATTTTCACCTTTCCTTTAGAGACAAGGGTGAAAATGGTATATTCCTCTCGGATTGTACCACTTTCACCTTTTCCTCTAAAGGATTTGCCCGTTAGGATGATTTACGGCTCGGATTAACTTTGGGTTTCAAAATACACGATCAAGATCCGAGACAGCTGGTTGTACGAAGATAAACGATGTGGAGGATCGTGGGGGGACCATTCGTACTGGTTTTTGGCGGATTGAAAGGGGGAAATCGGGTTTGGGTCTAAGGGAGAAGAATCGGGTCTAGAATGGAAAACGGGTTGGGAAAATCGTATTCAGGGTTTTCTGATTTAGGATTATATTAGAATAGGGGGTTTTGCACGAATGAGCTGAAATTGGGCTGTGCATTATAGATTTAGCCACTTTCTTTTAAAATTAGCAATTTAGTTCTTTAAATTCTAAAATTAGCCCTTTAAATTAAACACACTTTATAATTTACTATTAACTTAAAATTCGAGACAAAATTGGGTGTCAACAGTCGTAGTGGGAGAAAAGAATGAAAATGGTTCGGTTAGCACTCTTGGAATAGTTTCATGACTGAATCCTGCAGAGGTTAAGACCGGCTGGTTAGTATTGAAAAGCACTGTTGGACAATGACTGCATCAGAAAAAGCAACTTGGCTAGATCCTTTTAGTGTTCGTGTAAAAAGAATGCTTGTGAAAGTTGTAGGTGCATGGTTAAAAGTCTAAGTGAGAGTTTGATGAGATGTATACTATTAATCATGTATTTAGATATAGTATATATTATAACAATGGCATGTTTATAGGTATAAGTGGGAGATTGTTGGGATATACTAATAACCATGCGGTTTTAGATTATTCCTAGTCGAACAATTGGTTATTCATCGATCAAATATAATAAAGTATTATTTATTTAGATCAATTGTGTCACATGTGTCCTATTATTTATATAGTAGTTGATTTAGTGTGTAGAGCCAAACTTATATACGGAAGATTAAATCATCGGTTCTTATAAATAATAAAGTAATGTTCACAATCTAAGATGGAAATTGGACAAAGCCATCGGTATGATTGTAGTACAAGATTATATATAATTTATCTTGATTATGAGAACGGTATAGTTCCAACTTCTTGTGCTAGTACGCTTTGTGTGTATTGAACGGACCAAGTAGGGATAAGTGTTTTTATACTGACTATATAAAACAAACTTTCTAACTCATCAAATGTACTTATACTCTTAATCTTGATATAGCTATTATTAGTGGTGCATATTATTTATTGTCTTGATTTATCAATAGGTGAGGTCAAGGATATTTGGGTCAAATAATTCCTAATAAGTTCGATAATGATAATATGCATTTGCGAAGTTATAGCAAGTTGATAGAATCCACGTCTCGCTATAGAGATTGATGACACCCCTTTATGAAAGCTTATAAGTTTTTATGTGTAAATCTGGCCAGTGGATTTTGCATCCGGCACATGGAATAAGTTAAGCAGAAGTCTAAAGGATATTCATTTAGTCAATATATTAAATTGTCAGTAATTTGATATTATTGATTGGTGTCTGTAATCTTAACGTGGGGAGTTAAATAAGATTTGATGGAAGAATTTGAAATTTAACTGAGGGAAGCAATTACGAATTTCTAGTGGAAATAATTTGTAATTTTTTATGGAAGGATTAATTCTAGAGAAAAAGAATTAATTCCATAATTGGAAGCATCATTAATTAATTTTGTGGTCCCTGTTGTGACCGGATCCAATTAGGACTAGGAGAGAGGTTTCTTAGTGGAAAAAAATCCTAGACAGTTTTGGAAAAGAGTTTTACCCTTAAAACTATATAAAGGGGATTCTTGGCCAAAAGGAAAAATACAAGAAAAACAAATAGTTTTTTCTCTCTCTGAAACACTTGTTCCACCCAAGTGATTATTAGTCCGGTTATTGTTCGGGCACACGACAGAAGATCATGGAACTGGAGGACAATCCTGTAGATGATCTTACTCGTGATTGAAGACTCGTTTCGCGGTTGAAGCCACGCTTCAAGAGGTATTTATTTTATGTTTATGTAAAACTAAATAGCCTGTTAATTTATCTAGATTACATGTGTGTTATGATCCTGGAATTGCTTCCGCTGTGTTTATATTCCTTCAATTAGTATCAGAGCCTGCTTCTGTCTAACTAGATAACTAGGATTTTCATGAAAAACGAAAAAGGAGGAAAATCCGATGATATTGGTTGATCGGCTATGACATAAAAATCGTGGAAAGCTTGATCTGGCAACCTATTGAAGTTCTTTTCCTAAAATTTGTATTTCAATGATGCAAAAGAAAAGGTCGCCGTTGTATGTTTGATTTCGGATGGCAGCTGCAAAATAAATAATTTTGTGTGTTTTCAAGGTGCCGACTAATGGGATTCGTTGATTCTATAGAACACGAGATTAGTTCAATAACTTATTACTCCCTTCGTCCCATTTTAGTTGTCGCCTTCAACTTTTTCACGCCTATTAAGAAAATCATTAAATATGGTGTATATTTTACTATGTTATCCTTATTTAATGCTTGACTATTAACTTTCTTTGAGAATTATTCTAATTATTAAGGATATAGTTGGAAATAACTAGTAAATTTAGTCTTGAAATCCTAAAAAGACAACTAATTTGGAACAAACTATTTCTCCTAAAGCGCCAACTATTTTGGGACGATGGGAGTACTTCGTAATAAAATATTAGAATAATTTGTTGTGGTAACAAGTAATTTTTTATTGGAAACTAACCTTTTGTTCTTGGGATTCACGTGTAAGTGGAGGTACTTGGCACCTTGTTATGAAAGTGGTATTGCATAACTCTTATACTTGCAAGTGGAGGTGTTTGACGCCTTGTTATGAAAGTGGTATTGCATAGCCTTTATAATTGGTAACATAAAGACTGTCTGTTAGGTGGAAGAAACTATATTAGGTTTCAGTTTAAGCTATTCGTTTATTGCTTATGATAACAACAATGAAGGCATCACTAGACCTTATTAGTTAGTCTCTGAAATTATAAATTACATGGATTAAGAATTTTGAGTAATATATAGATATAATCAATTTGATTTATTTATTTGGAAACGCAATAAAGTTCTTAATACTTTCTAAATGTGTTAAAGAATTTTGTGATAAATAAATGGCTGCAATCAAAATGATTATTTATTTGGAATCTTTGAAAATTCTCAATGGCATTATACATGTGAGACGATATCGTTTAGAGATTAAGAATTTATGATTGATAAATGATTATCATTTTACACGAAATATTTATTGATCGTCATTAAAAATTCTTAATATATTATGTGAGATGTTATTGTATATGAATTAAAAGAATTTATGATGGATAAATCGCTACCTCCAAAGTGGAGTAATTATTCAGAATCATTGGAAGTTCTTAAGGTTCTACACATGTGAGATTATGTTTATACATGGATTGAGAATTATGATTAATAAATAGGATTCACTTGAGTGATCTATTTATTTGAGTCATTAAATATTCTGAATGTACCACATGTAAATTTCTTTGGATAAGTGTATGCTAGTGGTGGAATTTTCTTTGGATAAGTGTATGCTAGTGCTGGAGTTTTATCTACTGAAAAAAAAAAATTAGTTCTTGATACTAGAAAAACCAAATTAATTCATGAGATAAGATATTAAGGTTTTCACCCAACGGGAGAAAATAATATTTTAGATTCTCATGTGTATTAATCGAGAGGACAATTTGACATAGAATGAGGTTTTGTGTATCTCAGTCAAAGGAGTAACACAATGTATGTCTTGTGCTCAGATAATTATAAGGAGAATGGAAATCAGAATCACGTTTGCTTTAATTCATAAATATACCTAAACCGGTTATCTTACGAATTTGGTCATAGCTTTATGATCATGAAGACCTGATCTCGGATTGACCTGAAATTTGGTACAGACATTGGAAATGATCAGGTAAGTAAATGGTGTCATTTTTTTGATGCTTTGAGATCGTTTTGGATGTGATTGTAGGCACTGTGATTGATTAAAACATGTGATTTAACATGAAAGTCATTTTTTTATTGATTTTTATTTGTATTAAATCTGGGACATAGTGATACATGATGATTTAATATGTGTTAATATATGATAAGAATGTAGTTCATATATTTTGAATTCTTAGAGACATAAGAGTCGCACTGTTTTAGCAAAATACAAGTTTTTAAAATATGTTGTTCGATCTTGATTCATGGATATCAAAGATTATATGCTGATATATGATTAGAACAAGCAACAACGATATTTTAAATCCTAAAAATGTGAAAACAATTTTTGTCCGAATTTGGTCATAGTTTCGGAGATCAGAAAATTTGACAGACTCTGATTGACCTGAAATTTGGTTGGTTCATCGGAAACGGCTCAATGAGAAAAACTCACTGCCTTACTGCTATGCAGTGAACCATGTCATTTTTCGGCAGTTTAAGGCTGTTAAGATGGTGTTTTCGGCATTTTTCTATTTTCTGAAAATTATTTTCTTTAAGAAAAATTAATGGTTGGCATCCAGTGGCAATAGGGATTATTCTATATGGTCTCCATGATCATATACTAGTATAAACAATAAGTTTACGTGTTGACTTAGATCTTTCTCCATAACGGATAAATTTATTGTTAAGTATACTTGGCTTAAAAGTCCCTATGGTATCCATGATTAAAATACTATTATAAACAATGTGTTTACGTGTTGACAATAGGTCTTCCTCCCTAACGGATAAATGTATTGTTGGTATACTAGGTTTAATCATTAGTTGTTGATGACTTGTATATATCTCTCCAACTGAGAATTGATTGTTGAATCAATGAGACTAGGGCTATTCAATAATTGATATTTACTTGAATTAAATTGATAATAGACTCTCCAACTGAGTTTGATATTATTTAATTTAATGGGTGAAATCTGACATTGCATGTATATAGTGCATGAATAGTTACTTTCCCAACGAATTTGGCTATTCAAGTTGTATGAAAATATGTATGTGATGTGTTTTGAATTTGATTATTCAATGTTACATGACTAGTATTGATTTATTTAAATTGTTTTGTCTCACTAATTAGATATGTCTTTATTTCAATTCCCTAAGTGCTATTCTCTCACAAAACTAAATGCTCTAGGATTTATTTTGGTGATGACAGGACAATTATTTAAAGGATGCATTATATGTATGTTAAGTTAGAAAGAAATTTGATTTCAGTTTCTAGCTTAATTAGAGATGGATATTCAATTTATTTTACCAATAACTATGGTGTTATTGAGGTTAATAAATGTTTATCTCTTGTGGTACAATGTTGCAAGGCCTTTTCATTTGATATGTCTTCCAAATTTAACTATATTGATCTGCTCCATAAGAGAAAATATTCTTTGAAATTGAATAACACTTATTTGTTGCTCTTGTAACAAGGTCATATATATTTTAATAGAACACTATGGTTGGTTATGGATAGATATTTAAGGTTCATTGAAAGTGGAGGCACTACCAACACCCTGTGAATTCTGGTTAAAAGGAAATATGACTAATGATACTTCCCCTTAAAAGAAAATAGAGCTAGTGATAAGTTAGAGTTAATTCGTTCTGATTAGTATAGTCTGATGAAAATACATGAAAGAGGTGTTTTGAGTATTTTTATGACATTCATAAATGATTACTGAAAATATGAGTATATTTATTTGATGCACTATAAGTTCAAGGATTTTAAAACTGAAAGAGAAAAGCATCATGGAAAATATATTAAGTCATTGCGATCTGATCGTGGTGGTAATACCTCTTTGCAATGTTCACTAAATACTTACCAGAATAAGGAATTATGTCAAATATCAAATTGGTGTAATAGAAAGAAGAATCAAGACTCTTATGGAGATGACTAGATCAATGTGAGTAGTTTAAATTTATTATTTTCTTTCGTTTTGGGAATATGCCCTACAAAATTTAAATTACATTCTAAATGTAGTCCTTCTATGCTAGTACCTTTTAAAGGGAAAACTGATTAGTTGGAATCAAGGATGAATGTGTATATATTTATTGGCTATACAAAGGAGACGAAAGGAAGTTTATTTTCTTGTTATAATGAAAAGAATGTATTTATTAGCATAAATACTAGTTTTCTAGAATATGACTATTCAATAAATAATGTTCCTAGAAGTAAATTCTATTTACTGGAACTGCACAAAGAAATAACAAGTGGATCTTCAGAAAAATCAAAACTTCAAGATATTCAATCCACTTGTCGGAATTGACGTTCCATTGTATTTAAGTAGTGGGAGAAATGTCAATAGACAAAAGATGCTTAAAATATTCACTACTCCAAAGTAGTGGGAGTGATTTTTTGATAAGTCATTAATATACACTACAAGAAAAAGTTGTTCATATTCTAATACCGTAAGGTAAGGAAAGAATATCGAGACTTAAGATTCTAATTGTTATATGGTTTGTCCACAAGAACATGGTAGTGTGGCTTAGTATTAGTACTTTGTCGTAGTGGGAGAAAAGAATGAAAATAGTTCGGTTAGCACTCTTGGAATAGTTTCATGACTGAATCCTGCAGAGGTTAAGACCGGCCGGTTAGTATTGAAAAGCACTGTTAGACAATGACTGCATCAGAAAAAACAACTTGGCTAGATCCTTTTAGTATTCGTGTAAAAAGAATGCTTGTGAAAGTTGTAGGTGCATGGTTAAAAGTCTAAGTGGGAGTTTGATGAGATGTATACTATTAATCATGTATTTAGATATAGTATATATTATAACAATGGCATGTTTATAGGTATAAGTGGGAGATTGTTGGGATATACTAATAACCATGCGGTTTTAGATTATTCCTAGTCGAACAATTGGTTATTCATCGATCAAATATAATAAAGTATTATTTATTTAGATCAATTGTGTCACGTGTGTCCTATTATTTATATAGTAGTTGATTTAGTGTGTAGAGCCAAGCTTATATACGGAAGATTAAATCATCGGTTCTTATAAATAATAAAGTAATGTTCACAATCTAAGATGGAAATTGGACAAAGCCATCGGTATGATTGTAGTACAAGATTATATATAATTTATCTTGATTATGAGAACGGTATAGTTCCAACTTCTTGTGCTAGTACGCTTTGTGTGTATTGAACGGACCAAGTAGGGATAAGTGTTTTTATACTGACTATATAAAACAAACTTTCTAACTCATCAAATGTACTTATACTCTTAATCTTGATATAGCTATTATTAGTGGTGCATATTATTTATTGTCTTGATTTATCAATAGGTGAGGTCAAGGATATTTGGGTCAAATAATTCCTAATAAGTTCGATAATGATAATATGCATTTGCGAAGTTATAGCAAGTTGATAGAATCCACGTCTCGCTATAGAGATTGATGACACCCCTTTATGAAAGCTTATAAGTTTTTATGTGTAAATCTGGCCAGTGGATTTTGCATCCGGCACATGGAATAAGTTAAGCAGAAGTCTAAAGGATATTCATTTAGTCAATATATTAAATTGTCAGTAATTTGATATTATTGATTGGTGTCTGTAATCTTAACATGGGGAGTTAAATAAGATTTGATGGAAGAATTTGAAATTCAACTGAGGGATGCAATTACGAATTTCTAGTGGAAATAATTTGTAATTTTTTATGGAAGGATTAATTCTAGAGAAAAAGAATTAATTCCATAATTGAAAGCCTTATTAATTAATTCTGTGGTCCCTGTTGTGACCGAATCCAATTAGGACTAGGAGAGAGGTTTCTTAGTGGAAAAGAATCCTAGACAGTTTTGGAAAAGGTTTTTATCCTTAAAACTATATAAAGGGGATTCTTGGCCAAAAGGAAAAATACAAGAAAAATAAATTGTTTTCTCTCTCTCGGAAACACTTGTTCCACCCAAGTGATTATTAATTTAGTTATTGTTCAGGCACACGACAGAAGATCATGGAACTGGAGGACAATCCTGTAGATGATCTTACTCGAGATTGAAGATTCATTTTGCGGTAGAAGTCACGCTTCAAGAGGTATTCTATTTTATGTTTATGTAAAACTAAATAGCCTGCTAGTTTGTCTAGATTATATGTGAGTTATGATCCTTGAATTGCTTCCGATGTGTTTATATTCCCATAGTCACAAGCCAAATTTCAAGCTGAAGTTCAGTCCAAATATGCCATTTCCCTTTAAAACACTTATATATTGACGTGGAAAAGTAACGCTAGCTAGGTGTTACTTTAGGGATTTTCTTTTTAAAAAAATAAAGATATTTTCCTGACATAGAAAACATAGCAAAACGTAAAAAAAAATGCTATAAAACATAGTAAAAATAAGAAAGAGTGTGGGCAACCTTATTATCTCTCTCTCTCTTTCTAGATCTGCTTCAGCGGGGCTGCTGCTCCGGTGAGGCTGTCGCTCTGACTGTTCACTTTTTCCTCTTTCCTTTTTCTCCTCCGCCAAGCTGTGCTGCTCTGTCGATATCTCCTTCTCTGTCTCTCTCCTCCGATATCATCTTCCACTTTCTCGTCTCTCTTTTTTCTTTTCTGTCGGGCAACCTCCATCTTCTCATTTATTTTCCTCCAATGACATTCTAGATAGGACCCAGCATATCGGAACTAGAATTTTTTTGCATTGTTTGTCAATTGTATATCAATTATATGTGAATTGTATTTCATATATACAATTGTATTACTTATGTGTCTCTTGTGCTTCGCTTGTATATATGTATGTATAGTTCTTCTTCTTCTTCTTCTTCTTCTTCTTCTTCTTCTTCTTTTTACGGTGATTATAATAGTGGTCATAGTGCTTTTACGGGTGATATATTGAATATACGATGGACATGCAAGTGGTACATAATGACATACATCAATTGTATATCTATGTCTTGTGTATCACTCTTCTTACAATGGAGATACATTAAGCAAACAACTATTTACAGATCGAAAACAATATAAAAAAATAACCTGCGACATGTGGGTTGCGACAATGGCGGCAAAGAATAGGCGTGACCGAGGCAGCAATAGGGGTGGCGGGGGGAGGGGTTGGGGGAGTAGGAGGGGAATCTAGGATTTTTTTCCAACTTTTATGTATATTTGTTATGTCTTAATAGAAAATATTGCTATGTTTTGATGGAGCAGAACTATTATTTTTGTGTAAATGACCTATTCAAATTCCAAAATATTTTTATTAGATAGCCTTATGACACATCTGGCGTAAGTTTTGACCTTGTTTCTTAAATTTACTAGATGGGAGTGCCCGTCCCAGCACGGGTCCAACATTTACATTTGCAAAAAATTGGCAGTTATTTATGTATAATTCATGTGTTCCCCTAAAAATAAAATTGGATAAGGAGAATAACAACATTCAGGAACCACAAAATCATACACATATTTCAACTTTATTTACAATTGTTCCTACTTGAAGTAGGAGGCAAGGTCTTCGAATATGACAGAGAGCATGCATCACAAAAGAAGTCGAGGCGGCATGATGTGCATACCACAATCTCAATCAGCTGACATGATTTCTTAGTTGATCCAAATGATGTTTAGTATTCTAAAATTCTCTCTGGAAAATCATGGATTTCCCACATGGTGTTGATCTGCTTAGTCTGAATTTTGGAGGCACAAAATTGTTAACTTTCTTTTCATTGCGACCACCTCCGTCATCATTCATTCAAGATTGAATGAATTCTAAGCTATGCGTTTCATAGAATGTTATTGCCACTTGAAGGGCTCTGCATTATTACAAAAGCTTCAACTATGATACTTCTCTGTGAAAAGAAAAAATTTTACACAAACAGATAGGTGATAAGAAAGTTTACATAAACAGATAGGTGCTAAGATTCATCCAATTTAGTAAAGACCATACGTGACCAGTTAAATGGTAAGGCACACAATTTTCAAATAACTTTATTGAACAGAAAAAGAGCGGATGAATGTTTTCTGTCCCTTAAATCCATATGAACAATAGTGTGAAAGAATAAACCATGAGCAATAAGGAAAAAATAAAGTATGTTCCATTGGGAAACTATCAAGTACATAATGGGTGAATCAATAAGTAATTGAGACAGGCGCGACAACAAAAGCAAACTAAATTCCTTTCTTCTCATTATACTTTACAGTGAAGAAGCTACTACAATAGGCACTTTTCGATTTATTTCTTTGTTAAAGATCTTCACCAAAGTTGGTAAGATGTTCATCCAAGCGCTTGATTTGGGTAGCTATCTGAGATAAGAAAGCAGGAGGGGTTAGCAGCTGTCAGTATTTTCCTTATTGATTTGTTGAAAATCGAAATATTTTCACGAGCCAATATTAATCTTATAGACATCTTAGCAGTAGTACTAACATATGGTTTGACGAATTATTTTCCTCTCTTACTATAATTTTCTCCCTTTGAAAATGTTGCTTTACTATATGTGAAAGGAGTTGAGTTCATTAAATACCTACTTACCCACTATATGTGTTGACTTAAGTTTTGTATACACCACTAACAAGTCAAAGACACCATTAATTATTACGTTAAATAAGAGAGAGTGAGACTTAATTAGTGGTAATAGTCAAATTAAAACGCACACACAAGCTGAGTTGGTCACTTTGGAGTTTAGGACCTTTAACATCAATTATCTGTATGTAAAGGGTGTATTTACTTCAATTTGGAATGATTAGACTTTAGAGTGCATTGATTAACCAAAAAGGAAGCTAGACATAGTTATCACTCTTGTACAACAAATCCTTTTGTTGCAACTATAATTGAAAACCAAGATAAAACTTGAACACAAACAATTATATATAAGCAACTAAAAGTTTTGGTTACAAGTTACAACTTTGAGCCTCCCAAGAAGCAATAACTAAAAAAAACAAGAACAGAAAATTCTACGGTGAATCTCATTTTGATACATTTTACATTGATGGGATCATAGGAAAAATTCAGATCACAAAAATCCAAAACACTCTCTGGACTTGTTTCTTTTTTCTCTTTTAGCTGCACAAAATGGAATGAACAGTGAAATCAAATACTGCAATGCATATAGTATCATATATTCTATCACTCACCACTGTAAATAGAGGAAATTTTTAACTCCTCTTATTAGAAAAACAACACTAAGCTAAAGTTACCCGGTCTGGTTCCAAATCAGCCGTTCATTCAACACTGCTACCACCGAGTGCATTTTTTTTAAGACCTGACCAAAGGAGAATTCATTGGAGAATGAACTGGTGAATTCATGAAATCATCCATATTTCTTCTGAAAGATAAACTGATTTGAAGTTTGCTCCTGCTGCATTGTTTCTTGAGAGCACCAACAGCTTTGTTAATACCCTTTGTTTGAAGCACAAAATTCCTTATCCTTCTTAAAGTAATTCCCATAGTTTCATCATCCATATTTGCAAAACATACTCTAAACCAACCTGGTTCAGAACAATGAAAAGAACAACCTGGTGAAACATTAAGTTTCACTTCACTAATAATAATTCTCCATAATTCTAGTTCAGCTTCAAATGTAGACTCTTTTAATAGCCTTCTTAAATCCTCTAAATGAAATAAACCAGCGTTACTCTTCAATGCACCAATTCCAGCAGCGTTTTTTTACATTTTGAAAATGAATAAGTTAAGAGCCGTCTATCAGTACTTGAAGGCACCAAAATTTGTAAGCAAGAATCGTTTTCAAAAAAACCATCGAGTTACCAACATGAATCTCACAAGTGACAACATAGAAGGTAGCAAACACAATTTAGTTTACAGATCATGGATTGTTAAGAACAAAGTCACCATCAATTACATCAAAAATCAATCATAGCTACGGTAAAACAAACTCACACAGAGAAAACCATATTAATTCTATGATTTAGTCTTCCAAAACATCTTCCAAGGCCAATTTAAATCAAAATGACATAACTGTATTTGCAATATATTATAGCTATTCTTAGCTGAAATATCCATCATTTGTTGTTGCACAAATCTGGTAATCCTCCTTACTAACACCAGGAGTAAAAGGTTCCAACAGTTGTAAGAGTCGACACACATCATCCACTAAGTTATGATAACTCGGAATTCGGTGCCAAAGGTTGACTTTGATACCAAAAATCTAACAAACAGCTAGAACAAAGAAAGGATTTGAAAGAACAAGATATTTCCTGAAATAAAAGAATATTTTGGATGCTTTACCACATCAAGTCTTCAAAGAAAATGAATCAACAACGAAAAGAAGAGAAAAGATATGACCATCGACAGACCTTTTAGTTTTAAGATGATTAAATATTACTATTTGTCCACTATTTCCATTGAATTATGCTATACAGTAGCTCATCTTCAAACTTCAAAGGAATTTAAAGTATTTCGCTATTCCCTTTGAACACCAATGTGATAGGATATAATTCTAATGCCAATATTTCATAATCAACTTTAAATTGTCACATTCTAAATAGTGCTTGAAATAAATCAACTGTCAACATATTATGTACAGACTATGCCCATGGATACGTGAAGAATTAAGTCAAACACACTAACATGACAACATCAAAACCAAGTGAGCTGACACTATAATGTTGCTAACTTTGTCAGAAAATCCATTTCCACTCCCCTTCATGGAGCTACCAGATGATAACACACTGATACCAAATAGCACGATATCAAGTGAGACAACGATAAGTGAAGCAAGCTTAAAAGAGTCGTATTACGAATGTTGTTCCCTCCGTTTTAATTTATGTAACATGTTTAGCTCTTCCATACTCAAACTAGATGAACTTCGGCCGATATTATAAGATGTATTTTTCACAATATTAATATGATAAAAGTTACAACTTGTAGTACATTTTGTACAAGTTTCTAATATCTAAATTTTAATTTTAAAATATTGTATTAATCTAATCCAATTTAGACTCCAAAACTGAAACAAGTCACATAAACGGGAGCAGAGGTAGCATGAAAAGAGGTATTCAGACATGTTGACTCTCTATAATACCTGCTAGAGCTTCTACATGTATCGATATCATCGCTTTCTTGGAGAACTAAATCAAGCCTATCGATTTGCACAATTGTTGGCTCTATTTGGCTCATTGCTCATTGACGGAAGCTTTTAATTAACCAAAAAAAACAGTTAGAAAAAAAAAAAATATATATATATATATATATATATATATATATATATATATATATATATATATATATATATATATATATATATATATATCTTAATAAAATAAAATGTATCAGCATTTTGAGCTACAAACGAATCTCTGAAGTAAATAGTACAAATGTACCTTAGAAAGTAACTCACTTGCAACAAAATTGAAAATGAGTGAGCTCCCTGTAGATTTGCATCAAAGAAGCTGTGAAAAGACAGAAGTGCTTTGTGCCTCTTTACGGTTTCTTTCGAAAAATTGGAAGATAGATGGAGTAGAGTGAGCGTCAATTGTCAAACAACCTACTCAGCATAAGTGGACACTTGTTGTTTTGAATGAAAATACTGAAGTGCCCTTGTCTGTCCAAGCAGACATGTTGGACAATGTACCCCGAAGACCAGGCAGTAGGATGATTCCAACACTGAAAGTACATAAATAATAATAAATTTTTAAACACTAATGGTTACAGAAAATTAAAATGTCATCTTCATCCGTCCAATGAGAGTAACGATGAGGACATTGAGTAGCTAAGACTTCTCTTTACAACTCTTCCATGGCGTTGGCTTGTGATTCTTCTTTTGTACTCCTGCTATGATAAAAAGAGAATAACTGGAACCCATAACTTGCAAATAATCAAAAATAATATAACATTACCTCATGTTATGAACGTGGAAGCACTTATGCAAATATTAGTCACGAACCAAGCAAGTAGAAGGTATTCATGGCAGGAAGTAATCTCAACTTTCAGTATATAGATCGAAGTACGATAGATTTATTAAGGCTTTTTCAATAATTTCGTTGTACACTACATTATAGGTAGAGTGATCATCATGATTATCCATAACAGGAGGTCGAATCAATATTTTTATACAGTTCGAACTTCTCGCTCTCGATAAAGCAACATATAATTGACCATGGGAAAAAACTGGTTCATGCAAATAAATACCAACATAATCTAATGTTTGCCCTTGTGCTTTATTTATAGTCATGGCAAAACACAAACGTACTGGAAATTGTGTTCTCTTAAAAGGAACGGGTGATTTTTCATCCTCCGACGATAATAATGGTATTCTAGGAATAAATACATGTTTATCCTTGAAATCGCCACTTGTAATTTTAGCACTAATGATATGTGTCTTAAAATCGCAGCAGACTAACCTTGTACCATTACATAAACCTTCACAAGGATTTAAATTTCGTAATAATATAACAGGGCAATTCTCTTTTAATACTAACTTGTACGAAGATAATCCAGCAGGGTTTAAAGTGTGCAAGAAATCCTCAAATTGACTTTGATCGCTTGGTTCAACAGTTTCATGAGTCGCAATGAATATCTTAGCATCTCTAGGAAATTGAGTTATAAGTCTGTCATTAATTTCATCAACAAAATCGTTCTTCGTTGTTAAAATAACACGTGAAGTCATAAAAGAAGAATCATGAAAAGATGCAGACAAATTCGGATAAATTACCTTGAATAACATATCCAACGACTCTTTTTCTGTAGTAAAAGGAATGATGAAAGACTTCGGGATTTCTATTTTGTGATTCATGTTTGTTTTTTCTTTTCCGTTTCCAACTTTCATCAAATATTCACAGAAAGCAGGATCATTCCTGGCACGCTTATTTTCTGATAGTCGTAGAATTTCAAGTTGATTCCAAATATTGGAGTATAATATGCTTTCAGAAATAAAGTCTTCTCTCTTTCTACTTTGGACTACAGGAAGAGTTTGTCTAAAATCTCCTCCGAATACTACTATTTTTCCACCAAAGAACACATTTGTATCCGTCAAGTCTTTCAAAAGCATATCAAATGCTTCGATCATATTCCTTTTTGCCATTGATACTTCATCCCACACAATTAATTTTGCATCACGAATTAAACAGGCGAGCGAACTTTGCTTACTGATTTTACAGTAGAACTTCTCATCAATATTAATCGGAAACTTGAAACGCAAATATGTTGTTCGTCCTCCGGGAAGGATCGATGCTGCAACACCAGAAGTTGTTGTTGCCAAAGCTATGAACCCTTTGGATCTTATAGCGGCTAACAAAGCACGATATAAGAAAATTTTTCCACTTCCTCCTGGACCGTCTATTAAAAAAGCTCCTGCTTTACTGGTGAAAACTCTTTGAAGGATTGTATCGTATGCAGTTTTTTGTTCGCGATTCAACTTTGTATGCAGTAATAAATCTTTTTAAGTAACATCTATATTTCGTTCAAAGTTGACATCTTTTGCCTCGGATGCTACTCTGGAGCAGACGATATTTTCTGGAACAAGTTTAAACTCGTTAACATCATGCCCCATGGAATGTAATATGTCATTGATATGGTTCAAAACGGAATGACGAACTCTTTTTGAATCCATATTCGGCAGGCTCTTGAAGTTATCAGACATCGAAACTTCAAACTGTTCCCACAACTCTTTCGGATTGATTGGATTGCAATATACTAATATTGTAGCAAATAATCGTCTCAGGCTATAAGGCATTTGATAGGATACTGCTTCTGCCTAGGATGCCGCTTCTGCCATACATTCAGTCAAATTGTTATTACAGTGTAGTAAGCCTCTTTTTTCTGCAGATTCTCTGAACGTGCTATAACATATTTCATTCACCGTTAAAAGATCTTGGTATGATTGTGGCCCTCTTACATTCATTAATAACAATCTAAGATAATATCTTTCACCTTCTGTTGGATGGCACGTGACAACACGTCCAATAACAGACCCACACTTTCTTAGCATCCACATTCTGTATACTGGTAACCACACAAAATACTAGGGAATTCTTTATATAACAAATTGAGCTCTCGGGCATGTTTGCTAAATTTATTCATTAGGAAAAATTCTGTAAACATTGTTTTTTCAATCATAGGATTATTCAAAATTTTATCTAAGCTTTCCGCAGCCTTAAAAGAGACAAATTGCTGACCTTCCAGATGAAGTTGAAGATGATAAACACTTGGGTTCATCTCACTGATAGGGAAACCAAATAGGCGCCACACGGCCTCTGGTGGCGATACCCATCTAGCAGATCGATATTTTTTTATCTCGTCTATTTCCATATTTGTAATATCCTCCTGCACAGAAAAAGCAATTTTATCATGACCTTTAAATATATACTTATAAAGATATTTCACAACTTTTATATCAGAGCATATCTCAATGTTAATATGACAGTTATATTTGCAGAGCAAATAAGGATTGTATGGAACCACCCATGAGTTGTCAAGAAGTTGACTTCTAATTTCCACAAATTTACCCGTATCTCGCCTTCTATAAATTGCATACGAATTCTTCCCTTTCACTGTTTGGCTAGCAAAATCCTTTGGATAGTTAAATTTACAGTATCCTTTTTTCTTCATACAGGAATTTGTAGGATTGAAATGACTGCAAGGACCATGCATCATGTGTTTCCTGACAAGTCTGTGCAAGTACCGGCTTTCATGAGGATCGGGCAACTCAGCAGAAACAATTTGATCGTATGCTTCAGTTGTCAATAATTTTTAGTCATCAGTAAGAATAACAAGGAAATGAGCGTGCGGCAGGCCACGTTTCTGAAATTCAATAGTATACATAAAAGCAGCAACCTTTCCAAATATGTTTCTTTTTAATATATCTGTCTTCATCTCTTCTACCTTTGCTCTGAACACTCGAGTTACTAAGTCAGGTCTGTTCTGAGATTCATCAGTTGGTAGCAAATGTTCTTTTATTTCTGGCCAAGAGGGATTGCATGTCATAGTCAAAAATATATCAGGTTTTACAAAATGTTGAACCAATGCAATAGCATCCATATAACACTGACGCATATCCCTCGGACCTCCTATAAAACTTGCTGGAAGAAAACTCCTTTTTCCTATCTTTGTAGCATCTCTTTTTCCATGTCTTAGAAAGTCCATAAGTCCTTGCAACGCGTCCATTCGAAATAAATCTGGGTTAAATGCGGCAAAATCCAACCTTTGAGTTTCCACTTTAATGTATTCATCGACGGAGTATTGTTGGAACAATCTTCCAGAATGTAGAACTCCATTTTGCTCATTATCTGTCATCGGAAACTTATAACAATAATATTCACGACAAGAAATGTTATCTCTTTTTCGTTTTCCCTTTTGTAAACTTTTGCTTCCATATCAAGCAGTCCATCTATTAAACATATATTGGATACACTTAGAAGATGTTCATTTTCACAGAGAGTCCGGTCTCTTTTGATACAAAGTTCCTTAATCTTTTTTATCCCGCAGTGCCATCTATTTTGACCATATGGAAATAACAAAGGGTATTGTAAAGGATCATAGCAACCATAGTAGTAATTTACTAATTGGCTCTCATTGCTGCTAGTATAAATCCGAACATGTGGTGTAGAACTATTATTGTCGGGTTCTTGTTCTAACCATATTGCTGCAACTTCTGACGCAGTTGGCAAGTTGTAAACCTGCTGGTTTAAACATGAGTCACACTTGAGCGCAATATAAAAATTTGGCAATTCGAGAACCTGCATTAGAGATTTCAAGAAGATAGAGTATGGATTTTCCTTCAGTATATTCATCAATTTTTGTACAACTCCTTTCTCAAGTTTATCAGAGGCTGCCATACGATTCAACATTTCATTGTCATCATCATAAAAGTATAACTGTAGATTTCTTGGTTGTTGATTTGAAGCAATCAAATCATCAATAAAATGATAAATTTGTCCTTGAACTCTGAAAGTATAGATACCACGATTTCGTTTTGCTAGTTCTTTGTCATATTTTACTCCAAGAGAAGTAAATGCAAACATGTTATTGTACATTCTAATGTATGTACGAAAATGCTCTGATTCATTAGAATTACCCAGATAGAGATTCAGCAACTCAGTCGGCATTTCATTTGACATCAATTTAATCGAGCCATTGTTGCAACAGAATCCCGCTGATTCATATTCAAATTTTTTCGCTCCACAATATTCACAATTTGGCACCTTTTTTAAAATGCTTGCATTTTCGGGCAGCTGCTTATTATTCCAACATCCTATACACGTTGATTTCTTGCCTGTGTAAAATCAATTGTAAGAAAGTATGATACAAGCTTGAAAAAAAGAGCACAAATGAATACTGTTATAAGTTTAGAGCAAGATGAACCTTTGTTTCTGCCTGTCAATGCTCCTAGATTATGCGTTACAGTTGTATCTAACACATATATGATTCCAATTAAATTTTAGAAATTTTTTCGATTAACTTGAAAAGGAGATCACGGTAAACTATTTCATAACTTTAGAGTGAGGCAAACCTTTGTTTCTGGCAGATGTTACCTCTGGATTAAGTTGTTCAACTGTATCTGATGTTGAACCTAACATAAAAATAATTTCAATTAACATTCGGAAGTTTTCACGTACTCCAAAATTTGGCGAAAATGAGAAAGATGAACTTTTGACAATTGCATAAAAACAAAGCAGAGAGAAACCAAGTTGAACGAATCGACTACAGCATCGATGAAGTGCCTCCTATTTTACATAGTAATATAATGCTAAAAAAAATTTGTCGAGAGTACAAGAGGAAGTTGACGTGTGTTAATACAACATGACACTTCCATGACTTAGTAGATGCTTTACTCAAGTAAAATAGTGTAGAACATTCAGAAGAGCATTATATGGCTTAATTTTCAAACTTTTTTAACAATCAATAACTTCAGAAATTGTTAACCTTATCTTGCATCAGTGAAATTAAAATTGTTTCCACTCTAGAAAAACTGACATTGTGTTATTCACTACTTTATAAAATTAATCTTATCCTTACAATAATTGACAGTTGCAAGGAGGTCAAATATATTAGAATACCAGCTTAAGCTATTACCTACGAGCGACGCAGTTCATCGCCAAGAACTAATTAGCACCTAAACCTTTTAAGAATATACATATTAGCACCATCTATATATGACTTACCAACTTCAAAAATGCAAGTATGGCCAACTATATTCTTCCCTTTGCCCGACACAAGAGTACAAGTATCAGCGGGTGAGATATTTGCTGAAATTAAAATAAGAGTGTTTTAACATTAGTAGATCACAACTATGTCTAATCATAAACATAATTGTACAGTAATATGCATGATATGTATCAAACCTGTTTCATTGAGACATGTTGGTTGAGTTATAGTAAGAGTTCCTTGTCCAGGTAACTCAGCAACAATATTAACAAATGATGCACTTTCAGAACTGTTACAAGTCGAAGAGTTATTCAGATGACTTTTGCTCTTTGTTTCACGGTATTTTGTCCGTCTTTGTGATAGAATTGCCTCTCTTTTATCACAGGAGAATTGTTTGTACTGATCATGCCACCTACACTTATTCCAAGCGGCTTTTTCCGCTGAATCTTGGCACTT
Source organism: Petunia x hybrida (assembly GCA_037355625.1). Lineage (NCBI taxonomy): Eukaryota > Viridiplantae > Streptophyta > Magnoliopsida > Solanales > Solanaceae > Petunia > Petunia x hybrida. The sequence goes on from JBBBVM010000045.1 coordinate 6,778,652, forward strand.
ATTTTTTTGTGCGTCAAAAGTTCCAGGCAGGGTGATTTTATCTGTAGGCATCTTCCCAACAACTTATACAACTGCAATACCAAATTTCAACAGTTAATCTACACAATGATAATCTGAAGTAGTGGAAAATTTGTAAATATCACTCATATAGTATTTTAAATAAACATCACAAACAACATGGTTTATAAGTTTTCAATCCATGCTAGTTCAACAACGGAAAAGCAACCTGTTAAGAAGTATTATGACAGAAGAACTTACAGTTGTTAGAAGAAAATAGTTGGTGAATCTTTTTAAAGTAAGCCAAATAAGCAAACAGAAAATTTATAGTAAAAACTAAAGCAAACAATAAAAATGCAGTACTATCACAAGAAGGCTCACCAGAAATTGAGATGGAGAATTTCCAACAAGATAGTGCGGATTGAAGGTATACATGGAGAAGTACTTTTTAAAGCAAATCAGTGGAGAAGGAGAAATAGTATGAAGGAAAACAGGGGAGATACTGAAGAGAGTGGAAGAGAGATAGGAAAGGATGAAAGTCAAAAAGGTACCTCAGAGGCAGCGTAATAGTCAGCAGCAATTTGGGTACGTGTGTCAGCTTTTGGAAAACCTATCTTTATTTTTTAAGAAAATTAAATATTAGTGAAAAGACCAGAGTGCCCTTACTGAAACAGACATGTTGACGAACAGCAGCTCTCAAGCGGCTTCTAAATAGTAGGAATGCAAGAATAGCTTATTTGGCAAGTTAAAATGAGCTTTTCCATAATTTCCATAAGTTATGAGGAATGCATCAAAAGTTTAATTTTTCACTACCTTAACAGGTTCACTAAAACTTATTTGTAAGTTACTTAATAGTTGCCAACATTTTTTAACGAATCTATCAAAACATGAGAAGGAATTATTCTTATACATTCGTTAAAAACTTGAAAATGTCACCATTCTTACACAAAATTAAAAAAAATGGGGTCAAAAATCAAACAAAACTAAAAGAATTGTCTATTGTCACAATTCACCCTTTAAATTTTAGGAATATTACATATAAACTAGTGAAAGAGCTTTATTATTATCATACATAGATAGACTATTGAAAAATTATGAAACATAGCTAAGATGTTTACATATGCTACAAAACATAGCATTTAGGAAAAAATAGGATACAACTTCCTCTCACCCAATTAAATGCTAATTCTCAAATCTCTTTCTACGCTTTTTTGAATCAGCCATCACCCACCCCTTAACCAACATTTCCGCCATTGTCGAACCACCCCTTCTAAGATCTCCGTCCTCACTGACTCCTTCAATATACTATGAAGTCGAATAAGTGACTCGTAATCACTATTAAAATGGACGAACAAATATTAAAACAAGTAATAATCACTACAAAAATGGATGAACAGAAGTTCTATAATAATGGGATATAAAACATCCATTATTCATTTACCCATGAATGAGAAAAGGTTGGAGGAGATGGGATCAATTTGCAGTAGTGCTAACTAAATCCGTAATTGAGTAATAAAACTTTAGATAAAAAATAGGAGTAACATATTATACACCGAAGGTCTAAATAATATTTAAAAAATCATATTAGTAATCTAATTACAGATTACACATAAATATTTACGATAAATAATGTAGTAGTAGTTAGCTAAATTATACATGTCATGTAAAAAAGAAAAAGCCTGATATTATCCTTGCATATAACTTAAATCATTATTAACTTAACGTAATAATCATGAGCTATTATTAAAAAAAAATAGTCCAGTTATTTTCTTTTAAAATTAATTCTAGTATGTTTTTATTAGTTTATTTATTTTTTGTTTCTAAAAGGAAGTGAAAAAGGGATACAATAAACTGATATCAGGTCCCGTATTCCTAAAAAATTTCAAAATTCCTCCCGGCGGCGATCATTCCGTCGCGGGAAGGATCAAGATGATAACCCGATCGAATTTGGCGGAGCAGTTAAGAGAATATCAAATAAGATCAAAACATGATTGGTCTTCCTTCTCTTTCTTCTCCTCCACTTGTAATTTTGGGTATTATTACTGCTTCAAAATTTAATTTCTTGCATTTTTGCATTTACAGTATTAGAGACGGATTTACTAATATATGTGTGTGTCTCTAAATATTTAGATATATTGTTATACAAGTTTAAGTTATATACACGGCATGCAATCAGGTCTTGCATGTTACTTGCCTTATTTTCAACATGAGTTTAAGTTTTGCACTGACAGACAGTGTACACATCTTTTACCCCAATCATGTCATTCTAGAGATATTTATAGGTAACCTCGGTAAAAAGCGGGATTTGTGAAAGTTATAATAGAACAGGTAGACGCGATCAAATAGTGTAAAAATTGAATTTTTGAGATCGTGCGTAAAAGTTAAATAATTTCAACATAGCAAATCCCAGCTTTTATGAAGGCTTAGCTTGATATTGTAAAAAAATTCTCCACGCTCTGAAGGTGTATATAACTCATTTTTAGATGCATATACATAGTCCAATTCCCTGAGTGCATCTATATGTTGGATCCGTCTCTGATACCAGATGTTTATGGTTGGATTAGATTATGTTTAGGATAATTTACTATTTGGAGGTTGTTCCTGTTAGCAAACCAACCTGTGCTTCTGCAAAATTCGAGTTTTATCTGGCTCTTTGATTTGGAAATGCTTATGTTGACAAAGTGTTGGCAGAATTAGTCATTCAGATTCAAAATTTACTGTGAAAAGATTATATGATTGAATTTACATGGAGTATATAGGTTTTGAAATGAGACATAAAATTTATTACTTCTTACTAACAGATTAATTGATTGAATGTACATATGGAATTTATATGTTAGCTTATTCTTACCTTTTCCCTGCACTTCTTTGCTCCTAGGAGTGTTCTAAAGTGGGTTTATTCATGCATGGCAAGTAAAAAGAGGAAGGTAAAATACCCGACTGCAAGAAACTTACAACTGCAGCGTTAGATCACTCTAGAAAAAGTTGTCCCTTCATCTCTGCAAGTTGGTACTATGTGTGATGTGTGTTCTTTTTGCTTCTAGAATATAGAGAATCGAAATATTTACTATGTAGCATCCCTTCTTCTGTATTCATTTCATGACAAGCTTTGGTTTGATCCCTCAGCATGACCCGTTGAATTCCAACGCTGAATATGCTTGCATGTTCATATTTTTTGTATGCAAGAAAGCTAAATGACCAAAATCAAGGCACAAGGAGTAACCAGCCTAAGAAACGATTCTATTAGTGAAAGCAAAAACAATTGATGAAGTATCAGTGATCTTAGATTTCATAACTCATCGAGATGATTGCGTGTTATGGAAACTTTATTTATTTTTTTGTTTATTTTTTTGTTGTACCTCCTTGGTACCAGCCTAAGAAGGCTAATGATCTAATTGCTACCTTATTTTCATATGTCATCGACGCTTCCCTGATTCCTTACTCATGATGCACTGGCGTACATGGAGTTTTGTCGCGTTTTGATGTTCTCAATTGTGCCAATGCATACTCATCAATCCTCTTGGGGCTCTAGAAACCGATATTCTATCTGCAAAAACCCCTTTTCTTGCTTTTTAAATAACTGGCTGACACCGAATCTATCATTTGCTTGATTCTTTTACCTCCAGTAACCTAAACCATCCTACTTGTTAATCCATCATGTCTAAAGAGCTCCTTTAACTAACATGCTCTAGTGCTTAGATGTCTCCTGAATCTAAAATTCCAGAAAAGAAAAAACTCCATTATGTGTGGAGGCCGCTTCACCCGGAGAGAGTTCCTAGACGAGTTCCAATTTTCTGGAAACATATTGAGTGAAATTTTCCACTTTTGAGCATATTGAGAGTATATCATTTTCATGTAGAAGTTATTCGTGATATGTTGTTGAGTGGAAAAAGAAATCAAAAGCATCTAACATTGCAGGACTTGAACTTCAATCCTCCCAAGCTGTAGCATGAATTATTTAGAAACTAAAAGCGTGAATGAATTGCAACTATGGACATGGTCCCAGAGCTGCTTAGTTTTTCTTGAGTAACTACTCTTGCAACTTGCTTTTTGTGGAAGAACTAGTAGCATGCTACTTGGTTTTATCCTTTCTTAGCAGTATTGTGCTCGACTTCATTGCAATTCGGATATATCATCAGTAGGTTATGTGGTCCATGTTTACTTCTGACTATTTGTGGTTGAGCCTTCTTTTCTCTTATCCTTTTCTTTTGCTTTGATGCAGGGCAGATGTAGTCATCTTTGTAATGTGTGAACTGGTTGTTTTGGCTTTCCTAGTTTTCTCTGCAGTTTCACTGTATTTCAGACATCTAAAGCTTGCATTTATCTTAGTATCTGTTGGCTTGCTATTGCTTTTATGTGTGACAATTGCAAAGCAAGTCACAGCAGCCAGGAAGAAGAAGCGAAGGATGCTTCTTCCCTTATCAATGTAAAAGTATGCGAATGGAAAACTTTTTGTTACATGCAACCAATTCTTTAATTCCAAATATGAGAAATCTTGAGCAATAATTCTTTCTTGTTTTCCTTTTGGGGATTCCTTTGACACATGAAATTGTAGTGGAGGCAAGCTGATTAAATGGTACAGATGTTTAGATCGTTTGACATCAGAGCTGCTTTGTGGATTATATATTTATAGGTGTATGGGCTGGTTGATAAAGCTTCGTGTAAGTTTAGCCTCAGTCCTACGGTGCAACTTTCATGTGCCTTCATATTCAAAGCATATTTATCTCTATTCAGTCACAAATTTTCACGTCATGATGAAAGGCATATGCTCTGTCAAGATTAGATGCTTATAGGAGGAAGTGAATATTCCCAAATCATGAATGATATTGATCTTTGAAGTTTGCACTTTGCTTTCGTTACATGACAAGCAAAGCTGAACTTTTACGTACTATCGATGACATTGACAAGTAAGATGCAAGTGCTTGTATGGTTCTATATTTACATTGTACATGAAGGAGTTGCAGCTTTCCTATTTGTTGACTGCTGTAAGGTTCTTTCTGCCCTTTCGCCTTATATGACCAATGCAGTTAACCTGTCAAGTATTGTTTAGCTTTTGATCGATTTTCAGGAACCATTTTTTATAATCACTCTGGCTTGAAGAAGTGCACTTGCATACCTTCAGTTGCTATGGTCCATATAGCACCAAATACCAAAAGAACACTTAGAACCAAGCCTAAAACTCCAAGTGACCAATTAAAAAACCAACTTGTACTATATGTCGTGGGCTTCTTGATCATTGTCCACATTAGACAAGGATATGCCAAGGTGACTGGCAGAGCAATTCCCCCAATCAGCCCAGCCAAACTTGGTAAAAAGGGGAGTGCCACTGATATGAAAAATGCTAGGCATCCAAAGAATACCCTAAGCCCTGTTCTCAGCCACCTGGGACAAGGTTTTTTCTTGTTGCTGGTGTACCTAAACTCCAAATTATCAAAAACTGGCATTGCATAGATTTGGAATGATGTAAGGCTGTGCACAACCACCAGTAAGCTTGTTATCCCTAAAATTACTTTTGAGGTGTCTTCACCATGGTATTTGTCCAACGCACTCAATATTCCTCCATTTGGCATCTGCCATTGTAAACAAAAATATACTTAATATTCAACTTATGCTCCTTCCCTTAGGTGGATGTATATAACAAGGGAAAATGGTCAAGAATACACATTTACTAATCAAAATATCTTTATTACACTTCTGGGTCATTTTACCCTAGCCATTAACTTATTGTCTCGTATTTTCTCTTTACGCTAACTGGAGAAGGATAGTTCTAAACATTAGCGAATATGCTGGGAAATTCACTCAATTTACTTAAAGCTCCATCAAAGTCGAGGAAAAATTACGAGACAATTGCTAACAAGGGTATTAACGGCCCCAATATACAATGGACAATTAAATTGAATATTTCCAATATAACCCAAAAAAAAATAAAAATACACCTTCTTAAGAGCTTACCAGGTTTCCATAAGCCCAGTAGCCTCCAATTGCCAATGGAAACAAGCACAGAGCAATGATAGAGTATGAGAACTTGACTCCTTTCCACATGGGCGCATGGGATGGGTTCGTTAAGCTAGAAGGCATTGTACTCTGTGACACACAAGCCCATGTCAAATAAAGAGAACCTTAATAACATGTGTACTAAGAACACATTGAAATCATAAAATTTTCTAGTTAACTACCTGAATCTCAAGGACAAGATTATGTCCCCTGAAAGCAAAAGCAATCATTCCAAGAGCATTCAAAATGCTACAAACTCTTGCAACATCAGATTTATTTTCAACAGGTTCAAAGGAAACACCTTGAGGCCTTTCTTTGATAACAGAAATTACCCATGTTATGGTGCAATAGGTCACTGCTGAGATCGAACCAATGAGAGAAACTCCAGCAATGGAATTTAAATTAGGAAGTTGAGCAAGAATTATTGCTGAGACAGTGAACACAATGTACCATTCTGTTGTACTTAGAGAGGTTATCTGGTTATTGGTATTACATATAGTTTGGAAGAAAATCTTCATCGTGCTACCTCCAATCATAATTAGTGCAACACACGTACCACCTGATAGGTACATGGTCGGAAATAGTGCCAAAAATTTTCCCAGCTTTTCACCTACAAAATTAACACACTTTAAAATTAGTCCCTTTTTTTAGAGGTTAGGAGAAAAAGGAAGAAATGATCTCCTATAACCAAGTTACAATTTGGAAAGACGAAAATCATCAAACAAATATCTTCTAACTGCGCAGGATTGGCAATGGGGTTCTAAATTTATGTCTACAACAACAACAACTAAGCATCAATCGCAAATCGCAAATCGCAAAGGGGTCGGCTATGTGAATTCTTGTAAGCCATGTTTCTCTACTTAAGCTCAATTCATATCATCATGATACCACATAGGATTTTCAACCTCAAGTAGAAAGGATGAAGAAGATAATTTTTGAAAACAATTACAGGGTACAACATTGTTTCAGGGAGGGAAATGAACTGGCTGATTCTTTATCCAAATATGGAGGTGATCAACAAGACATGCTCATTGCAGAATTGTTTTATTCTGTTCAAGCACTGCCTGTTAATGCAAGAGGAGCCTATAGGATGGATAAATTTGGAATGCCGAATTTCAGGATTAGGCACAAAAGTCCTAATGAAGAGGAATCTGATGTCTCGTAGCTGTTCAAAGGGGTTGTTCCCCTTTCTGTCTTTAACTTTTCAATAATAGTACTCCTAGTTGTTGCTCTAACACTAGGGTCAAATGTATATAGCTGTAGTGGGTACAGTATCAATGTACTAGTTAATTTTTTTGGTTAAGAAGGTTAGACGAAGAACTAGAAGTAGAGCCGTCAATATGGGCTTGGCCCGTTGGGCTGGCCCGGCCTGACCCGTGATTTGATAGGTTTGGGCTATGATTTTTCTAGCCCATAAAACACCGAGGCTTTTTAGCCCGACCCACGGAAGCCCACGGCCCGTGAGGCTTGACCGAGGCTGGGCTGGGCTGGCCCATGGGCTTAGTGAAATAACATTCGCCTTTTTTACCCTTTGTAGGTGCATTTAATTTGGGGTAAAATTATAGTAACAAAAAAAATTTATAATTAAGAATTAAAAATTAATCTTACTAAATAAGTTAAAGTTCTACTATAATACTATCTCTATATTATTGGTAACCTACTAATCTTAATCACCAAGAAAGAAAATATCTTATTAGGGTTAAACATTCACGTTTTCCTATAATAGCAGAAAAAAAAAATGTGAACTTTTGGAGCCTTTTCATGAGATAACTAACTTGATTTCTGGTTCAAGTTACCCAACCTCTAATTTATATTTTATGCAAGTTTGGAGAATTGAATGCATGCTTAAAGAGAAATTGAACGATGAAGTTAAAGTTATTAAGGATATGGCTTCAAGAATGCATGAAAAGTTTAAAAAATATTGGGCAGAATACAGTGTAGTATTGGCATTTGGAGCAATCCTTGATCCCCGTATGAAGTTGCAATTTTTAAACTTTTGCTACTCTAAATTGGATCCGAGTTCTGCACATGAAAAGATAGGACATGTGAAAGATAAATTGTGTAAGCTCTATAAATATTATATAATTAGACAAATTGATATTAATGATTCTTCTAGTATTCTGACCACATCAAGTGAAGAAAGAAGTAAATCCAAGGGATCCAAGTTATTCCGCGTAAGTAATTTTTATATTGTTGTAAGTCGTATAATTTTCTATTATTTATATTATTATTATTATTATTATTATTATTATTATTATTATTATTATTATTATTATTATTATTGTTGTTGTTGTTGTTGTTGTATGTTATTGTTGTTATTGTCATTTTGCTTCTTTTTTTTACCTTATCATGTTTTTAACTTCATAGGAATTCAAAGCATTTGATATTGAAACTGCTTCTAGCGATGGAAAGTCGGAATTAGACCTTTACTTGGAGGAACCAAAGCTCGATCTTGAGAAGTTTCAAGAGATGGATGTTGTCATGTATTGGAGAGATTATTCTGGAAGATATCCCAATCTTTCAGTGATGGCACGAGATGTACTTAGTATTCCTATTACTACTGTAGCATCTGAATCGGCATTCAGCATTGGTGGTCGTGTTCTCACTAAGTATAGAAGTTGCATCCATCATGATAACGTCCAAAAACTTGTTACTACCCGAAATTGGTTGCATGGCTTTATCCAAAAGCAAACTGGTATAATTTTTTATTTAAAGTAAATTTTATTAGTTCTTAAAATTTAGTTATTTATTAATGTTTAACTAACTCACATTGAATTGTAGATATAGATGAAAATGAAGATATTATGACAACTTTATTGCAAGAAGATCCAGATGCTCATGATGAAGATGTGGTGGAATTGGATAAGCTATAGTGAATGAAATGTAGTCTTCCATTTTCAATATTTTTTTTTTTTTTGCAATTTTAAAGTACTTACATACTAGAAATCTTTATAATACTTTTTATTTATATTTTAGTTTTTAATGTTGTTTCGAATGCAGGTTGATGGAAAATATCAGTTATGTTAAATTTGTGGTTTTATTCTTACTATCTTGTATTATCTGAAGTTGCATCTAAAACTTTTGATTAACGAAAATTGAAAGCTGAAATTTGAAATGACTAAAGTCCAAATCAAGTATTTGTTAAGATCAAAATTTTTACAATTTGTTAACTAAAAGTAATAGTAATACTTGTATATTTCTAGTTTTAAAGGTTATCAAATTCAAAATCAAAACTCACTATTTAAAAAAAAATTAAAAATTAATATTGGTGGGCTGGCCCGGCCCGGCCTGCAGCCCACATAGGGCTGGGCTGGGCTAATGATTTAAAGGCCCGCACAAATTGTGGGCCAGCCCGACCCAGCCCGGCAAACTGCAAAGCCCACGTGGGCTGGGTCGGGCTGGGTCGGGCCGGCCCATATTGACAGCACTAACTAGAAGTAGTCAATGCTCACATAGGATTTGGGAGGTAAGACTTTATGTTTCCCTCCTACATGTATTCTTCTTTTGGATACTAATTTACAATGTAGGGGTCAAGCCAAACCCCATAAGAAATGGAACATATGTATCAATGATCTATTTGTCTTCTCATAATTTAAATGGAACATATGTATCATTGCGTTTAAATTACAAATTGTTCACAACAACCTTTTCCTTCTACAAGTTCTACATCTTTTTTTCCCCCATAGTAGGAGGAAATTAAATAGCAGGAGGGTTAAAATAATTAAATAATATGGGATTATAAGCTCATTTAAAATATAAAAGCTAATACACGTGAAGTCTTGAATGCATATTGAACTATATATGGTGATTAAAGATTTTGATGCTTACCAAAGGCAGCCATTGAGAGCCGAAGATAACGGCTATAGCGCATGCCAGGGACTGATTCATGCAGTTGGATTAATAACCATAGCGTATATAATTGCCACATAAATATTAGTGATAGGCTTATTATCCCCCATATCCTACAAAATTATCAAACCACAAGCTTATCAGTAAAATCATAAAAAAATCCAACAAATCATTTTATTTCCTCTTTTCCGGGAAAGAGAAAATAAACAAGAGTTAAAGTTTATGAAAGAAACGTGTGAGCTTATGAGAAAGAGTTAAAGTTTGTATGCTAACAAAGAATACCATGAAGTTCAATTTATAATAACAAGTAACTGTTCATATCAAATCAGATATGATAACTTGAAATATAAAGTAATAGTACTTGCTACTCCATCCATTTCATTCTATACATGGAGGTGTTTGACTAGCTAGGCACATATAGGGTTTCATAATGAAAAAGAGTGTTTAGAATCTTTTGATAGTAAACATGCCATAATACTGTCAAAAATCACTAATCAAAGTTGTTAAACTAAAATAAGAAGTTTAAAGTTAGATTATTTTTAAATATTGAAAGCGTAATTTTTTCTTATATAAACAAAAAAGAAAGGAGTGTCACATGATATTGAACTAAGGGAGCATATATTTTCATATATATTTTGCAATGACATTATGAATATTCTTTACGTTATCATTATACAGTACATAACTTAAAAAAAGAAAGGCAGAAAGTTTTGATGATTGTTGAACGTACCATCCAAGTGTAATAAAAGCAAGAGGAAGGACAAGAGCCTGGACTCCGATCCCAGAAGAAAGGGTATGAAATGCAGCATAATATGCATTCCCACTTCTAGACTCAGTAATAGGAAGCCAAGCATCTTGAGGATCAAGCTTTGTGAGATGACCAATTTCTTCCATATATGTTAAAGCTTTTTTCATGGGACTAGCTAATGGGGTCATTATTCTTGTAGCAAATGGACTTTTGGGTGTTTTAGGTATTGAATCAAGATGTGGAGATGGTGTTAAAGAAGCTGAAGTTTTGATCAATTCTCCATCACTAGATTTTTGTGTTGATGGGCTCATTTTCACTTCCTCCAACTCAATTCTCATAATCTTCGTATAGTTAAAGATGATTTTCTTCTGCAATATGGTGCATGTTATATAGAAATAATAATTTCTACAGTTGCACCCCAAATCCCCGTATGAAAAGAGAATAATAGTGGAGTACTTTAAAGATTGACCAGCAGACCCCACAGTTTGGCTGCTGTTACCTACTAATTTACTACTCATAGAATTAAATTATACTGCCGCGGATCCAAAATAGTTAGATCTTTTTTTTTTTTTTTTAAAAGTCAAACAATGTAAATTTTGCCAATATTTTGAAATATATTTCTTCACAATATTAGTAATATGAAAAGAATTACAACTTGTAGTATTTTTGTGTAGTTTTTTAATATCTAAATTATAATTTTAAATATTGAATAAATCTAGTTCAATTTAACTCCGAAAATTGGTCAACTTGACTCTCGAAAAGTAAAACTTGACAACTATTTTGGACCTGAAAGAGTATGCATTTACTGCATATATTTTCTTACATTATGTATCAGTATAATTTAATAGCTATAATAACAGATTCTTATATTATTTTTCCATTTTACCATATCAAATTTGATACAAAGAGTTAGATGTTAACGTAAGTCAGCTTAATCAAACAGTGTAAAATTTATGTATAATATCCGTGCACATAATATAAATACTTTATTTTGAGGTCGGTGGTGAATATGCATGTTCACAAGGTATTTGTTTCATAGTCACTACTAGAAATAAGTGTTATTCCGAGGGGCTTCAAAAATTGGAGAAGGAATTCCCTCTCCAAACATGTACTTTCACTCGCCCGAATAAAAAAATTAAAAAATTAACACCGGCTTGGGAATTCCCTCGCCAAGCTGAAGGGGAAAATTTTCTCTTTCCTGATTGGAGAGGGAATTCACTCTCCAATCAGGAAAGAGAAAATTACAATTTTCACTACTTTTATTGGAGAGGGAATTCCCTCTCCAATCAGGAAAGACAAAATTTTCTCTCTCCAATAAAAATAGCCAGACCTGTCAAATGGCGGACTACTACTAGAAATACGGACAATTCCGAGGGATTGTTTGGAGAGGGAGTTCTCTCGCCAAGCAAAAACAAGAAAAATTCTCTTTCATGATTGGCTTGGGAATTCCCTCGCCAATCAAAACCTACAGATCTGTCAGGCGTTTGGCGAGGGACTTCCTTAGCCAATCAGGAAAGAGAATTTATACTCCTTCAGTGTAAGTAATATATAGCACACTCCACACCAAACAACTCCACACCAAACAAAACACATCTCCCTTACTGCCTCATCGTCTCCTTCACTACTACACCGTCGACGCCACTTACTCCGGCGACTCCATCTTTATTTCTCCGTCAACCCATCGCAAGGTAAGTTTGGTAAGTTTTTCTCGTCTTTTTTTCACTTTTTTTTGGTAAAATTTAAACATAAACGGGTTTAACTTTTTTCAAAATTTGCAGCCCCTCTGTCAAGATCTATCATGGATATCAACCTCAAAGACTCAATTGATATTGCTCAAGAGTCAATCGAAGACTCAATTGAAATCGTTCAAGATACGATTGAAGATTCAATTGATATGGTACCGGAATCAGACTTGGATGAAGATGTTGATTTACCGGAGTTGGACTTGGATGAAGATGTTGAAGAAAAAAAGAAATCAATACAAAAAATGTTAGACATATTTCTTCCATACCACTATTAATGATTCTCGGTAGTTTGTTATTTTTGTGTCGAATTAAACTTGAAAGTGGGACGTGTTTAGTACTTTTAAGAATTATTTTAGTATTTTATTTGTTTGTGTTAGTTGATATGAAACTAGTGTGTACACTTGTTTAATTGCCCGGATATAACTTTATTAGTAATGGTGGTGCTGTGTAATTCTGTGCTATTTATGTTGTAAATTGTTTTGGTGTTGGTGCTGCTGTAATTGCTTTGTTATGCTGTTGTTGTTGCTGTGCTGCTTTGTATCGTGTTACTGATTTTTGTGTTTCAGGTATACTACGCTTGGCGAGGGAACTCCCTAGCAAAGTGAAATAAAAATAGATAATTTTTACACTTGGAGAGGGAATTCCCTAGCAAAGTGAAATAAAAATAGATAATTTTTACACTTGGAGAGGGAATTTCCTAGCAAAGTGAAATAAAAATAGATAATTCTTATACTTGGAGAGGGAATTCCCTAGCCAACAGTGTGTAAACAAATATATTTTTTATACCTGGAGAGAGAATTCCCTAGCTAAAGTGCAGTAAAAATTTTTCTCTCTCCTGAATTTGGCGAGGGAAATCCTTAGCAGTATTAAACTGACACAATATACAAAATTGGGCCTACACAACAGCTTGCTAAGTCATTCACTCGCCAAAAATGCTCTGCTACGAGCCGAATTCCGAGGGATCACTTGCTAGGGACTTCCCTCTCCATCACGTGTTTGGAGAGGGAAGTCCCTCGCCATTTTCCCTCGTTAAACGCGTGATTTCTAGTAGTGAGTGTATTTATTTTGAGTTTTGTATAATACTCCATGTATAGTTTAGTTATTTTTAGTGTTAGTTTAAATTTTTCTTTCTACTTTATCAATTTAATTTAACCTATTAAATAATTATATAATTTGTTAACTTAATTTTATGAGGTTACTCAATATTTACCATACATATCTATATATAATACTGTACCTAGTACATAAATGATGTCTTACATATATGGGATAAATAAAAACATCAATTGAGGTAAATTTTTGGATTACTACTTCATCACCTTTGTTTCATAGGAGTATTAGATTAATGATCATGTTCAATAGAGGTAAGATATCACCCCATGCAGATAGAAGTATATATGTATGAGCCGCCTTCTTTTAAAAATTATCTTCTTCTCCTGGAAAGTACACACTAAATTGCAAAGTTTTCAGGATCATGTAGAATATACCCGTCCGCACTAGCTAGCACCGCCTGAATTAGAGCAAACTTTCCTAAGATATTTCAAAAGTACAAATATGAAGATTCCCGTTGAAAGTGCACGGAAGTTTCACAATTTAGAAAGCTTGTATAATTAAATTAATTGTATATGTTTAATTTCATGTATGAATTGGACTTGAGAAGCACAAAATGTGAGTGTGTTGCCACACTTATCTCTTTCGAGGAAAGTACTTAAAAGTTGAAACCAATCTTAATAAAATTGAAGCATTTAATTTGTTGATGGAATCTTGAGTCAATTTCAGGTTTGTTTTCGTGGGGAAAGGTGGAGCGGGACAGTCACAACTCAGAATTGAGCCCTCTCATCGATATCACTAGATCACAGACGGATGTACTCTTATTATCTTTGACACAAAGTACAAATATATGTGGAAAAATCATAAATATTTGACAAACATTAATTTCTGAAAGTACAATAAATTTAAAAATTGAACTTGTCAAATCTAAATCCTGGAGTGGTTCTGCTTTTGACTGTAAGCATTAATAGTAATAGTTGCACCTAATTTAATGTTTTAGTGAACTGATAATTTGACTAGAATATTCAAAGTTGCGAAAGAAAAAGAAGCTTTTTAGCCAATAAAATCAAATGCCCTTTAAAGTATATAATGTCCAGGATCGATGTGGCTCAAATGATCCTTCAACAACCTTAATTTATGTTCTAAAGGATATAAAGAGGGTTTCAACTTTTGAATATGATATAACCTGCCTTTGTCAGCTTTCCCCAGCCACTGGAGTGTATATAGCCAGTATTTTGTATTGCTCTTCATCCTGTCTCCTTTCACTTAAAAAAAGCAAAGAAAAAAGTAATTTGACTAATGACGACTGTACTATGATGCAAAAAGTGACGCAAGAATTTAAAACCAACATGTATACATGTCTAGTTTGTTGTCTTACAAATATTTGAGTCACATGCTATAATAACTATGATAATCGGAAAACGTATGCAAATAGAGTATTACGTATTTTATTTTCTCGACTATTATAAAAGTTCAAGTTTTCATATGTTAAGGTAAATAATGCATGAAGTTGCTAGTGCTAATGCGTGTATGATTTGAAAGGCAGCTGAAATAAAGGAGCTGACCAACTTTGAATTGGTGCAACTTTATGAATTGGGGTTATTAGTACTTTTGTTTCTCTTTTACATGTTCACTTCTTTGACTAAGCACCTTTGCTCTGTAGATGTCTCAAACTTTTGCTTTGGCAAGGCTGCTCCTTGGGTTCTTTGTATTAGAACAAATCCGTTTGTAACTCGGACAGAGTTTTTATTGTATCCTTGCTCCAAGAAAAGACGTTAATTAATTAAGTAGGTTAATGGAAAAAGGAGAAAACATTCTTACGTGATATTATATTGTCTTATTCTTAAATATGTGTGCACTTGCGCCTATGATGAATGTGTTCATTTTTAATTTTGTTTAATCTTTGTATATGGTTGGACATTCATATACGTATTCATATTTTTGCGACACTGATTTTGTGATTGCGTTGGATATTAGCGACCTAAAACTTTTAGCACTCTAATCCCCTAGCTCTCTTTTGGCATTGCTAGAGCACGATAGTGAGTTATATCACTTGCATTAGAATAACTTATCATTTATACTGAAATTGTTGGATTTGATGTCTTCAACACCGTTAAAACACTCTTGTTTTCAAAGGATTTCATCAGAACCAGCTTCCGACAAATCTTTTTTTAACGAATTTTCGTCTAAACATGCTTAGGTGAAAAAGCATTTTTTAGTAGTAATATCCGACTATGTCATCTTGTAAAGTTAAATGATTTTTCAATGAATTGATAAATTATGCACTCCATATCATCATTCACATAGAGACTTATCCGTCCCTTTATCATTTTGACATATGGTTATCAAGAAATGAAGTGTAGGGGAGGTACGTAGAACACTTTCTCGATTTATCTCTGAGTGGACCCTAACTACATGCTTTTAAAGCTTATTAAAGTATTGAATTCATACCACAATAGAGAATACAGAACGAAAAAGGGCAAGAAAAAAAGACACTACTTTCAACAAAAGGCATCTCAATTAGTTAGCCTCCACCCTACTATTTGAGGTCACTTTATACACACACAAACACACAAGCTTGTTAATGATAACCTTTCTTAGTTAGTGCTTATGCTCATTAATTTTCTCATCGGATCTTTAACCCAAATGAAGTGGGTGTTTAAATAAAAAGATATAAAAGCAAGATTTTTGGTTGCATGATCACGCTCTGTCACGCCCTAAAATTTATTAAAAATGAAAGTTGTGACTTAGGTGTTTTAAGGCACACGAATTATTTAGAGATTTTTTGGAGTCGCCACTTGACATATTTCAAAGGTGTACCAAGTCACCGAAGAGGTACCTTGGAACACCTATGACTCGTAAGTAGTCTGCGTCAGAGTTCCAGATAAGGATCTCAGTTGACTCTCGGGAAGGTGTTAGGCACCCTCGAGTCCTATGCCAAGCACAGTTGCTTTATTGACGCTCTCCGGCTTTTGTAAATTATGTTTATTGTTTAGTTGCCAAATTATTTGTTATGCTTTGATTTATGTGAAAGTCACCGTTCATTGACGAAAACTCTATCGGAGACTAACTGCGGACACATTGTCCGTTCGAATCTTCTAATATAAATGAGTCTCCATGTAAACGTCGGACATTAATTTTTTGAATGAGCCTACGCGTCGATAGCGCTTCAACTCACTTAAAATTATTAGATTTGCTTTGAGGATTACTATAAGTATGGTATTTCACTATTGATAATTTCATTTGATTTAATTCACGGTAATGCTTCTCGAACAATTTATTATAGCTAGTGATTCGACTAAATGAAATTCTTTTAAAACCTTTTGAAGAATAACCATATTCCTTTATTAAATAGGTGCAGCCATAACTTAAAAGACTTAGCTAATTATAGGTTAGGCCTCAAATACTTAGATATTGATTACTGCCCCGAATGCCTATTTCATCTTGCCCTCGTTATTTTCAGTTTGCAGAACAGCCCCTTTTTCTTGTTATCTGGCACTAAATGGTCAGATTTTGGCCTCCTTTTAGCATGTACAAAATGGGTTTATTTTGAAGTTGTTCATTTATGTCCTCACTTTGCCAAAATCATTTATTTCCGTCTGTCAGAGTTTCCAACTTTAGTTCTTTGCAGATCTAACACTAAGATTGAGATAGACATCAAATTTGCCTACTATTTGCATTACATGGCCAGTTTGCAAAAAGATTTCAGATTTCAGATTTATCATACAAATGGATCTTTAGACAAAAACCTTTATGTTCGAGGTTCTCTAGTATGAAATTTAACCTTTACCTACTTGGTGTAACATATACAACAACTAAATAAGGAACCATGGTAAACAATGACTAAATAGATTTCTAACTTGTACCATTTTCTAACAGATTAAAACAAAAAGGCCTAAACAAGAATTTCATAACTTAACATATTGATTTCATGAACAAATTTGATAAAAGTACAAGGAATTTTTGTGTTTACCTTGTATGCAAAGAGAAAAACTGAATATAAATGAGAGACTCGCAACACTAGCCCAACAAGAATGGCTGAGCAAACCAACAGCAGAAAACACTAGAAACCCCTCTTCTTTCTTCACTTACACCTCAAACCTTGGTTTAAACTACTGATCTTTCTTCTTACTTTCCTCCATTTTTTTCTAATGTTTCTGCCTCTTTTTTATATCTGATGGTTTCTTTTATTGGAGGTAGGTGAAGAGTTAATGTGGTATTCCATCCCCTCTTGTGTGTATTTAATGAAGCCTTAAATAACTCCCCAAAAGAGCTGTTGGACAGCTTGAGCATTTAATGGCCAAGTCCAAATTTTTGGACAAAAATTTAGCGTGGCTTGCTTTTCATTTAATGCCCCCAGCTGAAAAAGTGAGAAAAGGCTAAGTATATACCAGCTATCTCCATGATGCACAAACCAAGATAATAAATGCCAAGAAGTATGCTTCACAACAAAACAAGAAATGGCGGGGAACCTTGTGCTTTTACTGCCAATTTTTGTACTTACCTTTGACTTTCTTTTACTTTAATCTCTCCTAAAAATGACAAAGATCTGCATTTTAAACTTAAAGCTTGGACCTGCTAAAGTCCAAACCCCAACTTGACTCACTTTGAAACTTTTAACTTTAATAAATCCCAGATTTTTTCAGAACTCAACTAAAATGGAACTCATATGGCTCAAACACAGATGGACTAAATAATCTATAACCAAAGCTCTAACTAGACCAAAAGAAGGTTTTCTTGACCTCTGGCGACCAATTTCTAAGCTAAGGCATTCCCAGCAAGCAATAATTCTAAACAAACAAGTTGCAGGCTATGTACTTATGTCTTCTATGCGACACAAGTCAGATGTAGATGACATTAACATACTAAACACAAGCCGAAACTGAAATTCATGTTCAAGCTAGCGGTCTAGCTCTTGATTCAAAAACAATCTTCCTCTTGAACTAACAAAATATAACAAACTCAGTGCTTTAACACGGCTCAAGCCATTTCGCACTTCACACTTCACACTGATCCAAACATGTAGTTTTCTTGCTAATACTTAAACAATATTAATGCACGATTAAACCAACTACATTTAGTGTGAACAAGTTCAAACTCATACAAACATGAAGACAATTAAGAGAAAAACTGTCAAAAGCAAAATACTTTACTTAATCAATTCAAATTAGGACTACGATACAATCTGATCAAAATGGAGGAATGAGCATACATGATAGTTTCTTTTTTAATACTAGCAACTAAACAATAGTCAAGAGAAGAGGATTTTACTTTTGATCCGCCAAGCCAATCGCCAACACTGTTAAGCCATCAAGGTTCGCAGCATACCATTGAAACTGCCTCACCAAGAAATGACAGAGCATCGCCATCGTCACTGCAACGTCTCCGATGTTGCACTACTACTGCCATCATAGTACCAACTTGGACATCATACCACCACTGTAAACAGCCTCGACACGCCATGAAACAAACATCACCGACCGTCACCACCCTAACACCACCACCAACAATGGTCACAACTTCACCACGCCATCACTGCCTAATCAAATCAAACAACAAACCAGCCGCTACATACCTTTCACAATTAACATCATTATAACGGCAGAAACAAACAAATTCCATCATCCTTTTCTCATTCTAATTGATGCGATCTCCATCAATTAGAACAAGAGAATAAAAATGGACAGAAAAGCACGAGCAAAAACAATGGGATCCGAGCGATGTCGTTCGATTTTAGCCGGAGAAGGATCTTTCCAACCAATCAATATATACGACGAGAATAGGGCGGGGAAGACGAGCCTGGACATGTAAAGGTCGTCGGAAGAAAAAGCAAAGGTGGTCGGAGGTGAGTTTTGCCGCCACTTTCTGTCCCGATCTACAATGATTGGTGCGTCTTTTAGGAAAACTAGTGGTAGAATCGAAGAGAGGAAGGCGGGGCGATTCTGTTGATGTAGACTTTAACAGTCGCCAGCGGCGGCGGACGGCGGCCGACCGGCGGAACAGTGGTGGCTCACAAGTGGGGCGATTTCTGGTGGTGGTAAGGGAATTGAGCAGAGTTTTCATGTGTTAGTCTTGTAAATTGGGGAAAAACTTTACCAAAAATAGCTAAAATGGAGATTATATACCCCGGGATTGGGTCGGGTTATAAGGGACATTGGGCCAGAGTGTTGGGCTGCATTTTTCCTTTTATCTGAATATTTTTCATATGGCCTCAATAACAAAACAACTAAGTACTAAACAAACAACTAATTAATTAATTGAAAAATACACAAATTCACGATCAAACACAATGAAATTAGACACTAGTAGCATTTGAGAATATTTTTTGGTTAATTTTCTGATATTTTTCGCTTAACATATAATAACAAATATTAGAAAAGGAAACAATTTCTAGGAAAAAGAAATAGCAAGATATTTGGACGATTATTCTAGCGCGTGCCAAAATTAGGTGATTACAAGTCCAAAACTTGTTCTCGAAAGGATAAGCTATCGCTGCAAATATAACTCGGTTTAACAAGTCCGGGGTCGAATCCCACATGGAGCAAACGTTAATTCGTAACTCAACTTTTACCAAGTTTTCGTTTAAACAATTCCAATAACAAATTTAAATGGTTTTGATATGAAAACTAGAAATAAATGATGTTGAATCCCCAAAAAATTATCCTTTCTTTAAGAAAAGATATGTTTCGGAATATTTCAACAAAATGGGATTCCAAAGGGTTTCTTTGGAGTCGCCACCTAATTTAAGGATTATTAGGAACCTAAGTTAACTAAAGAGTGCAATTTATTCTTTATTTAAAAGAAAATTAAATTTAGATCAGAGATTCCGAGTAAGTGGTTCTATTAAATTCGAAAGAAGGTCCCTTGCGGGAGCACTTTCGAAAATCCGCTAAAAGCGGTTAATCCGGCGGTTTTCACGAATTTATTAAGGATAATAAATATAATTTTAACTAAGGATAATATAGATAAGATAAGGGTTTGAGTTATGCCGATACTTAGATAAATAAATGATGAAATCTTAAGGTTAAATAAATGGATGAATTACAACAGGTTCGATGGATTAGTTAATTGAATAAATAAAAGATAAATACATTAAATAAATAAACAAAATAGATAAAATAAAATACACTTAATAAATAATTAGATAAATAATAATAATTGATTGATTGATCACTCAGGTAAATGGATAAATAAATAGATAGATAAATTAATTAAATAAATTAATATTTATATTAATTTAATTAAATACAAGAATATATTGATAACAATTAATGAAATAATTAAATGAGTAAATAAATAATTATTATTAATCAATTAAATAAATAAATGATTAACTAAATTAAATAAATAAATAAATGATTAATAAATAGATAAAATTAACTAAATAAATATAGCATAATTGATCGGATTAATGAATAAATGAGTAGATAGTTTAAATAAATGTTTAATAAATGGATGAATATAAATAACAGATGGGAATGTATAATTTAATTAAATTTAATTTCTTTGCACTCGATAATTAACCATAGATTACTATTAACCTAAATTAATTGGCGAGTCCCAAAGGAAACGGGATAATCAATTATATAATCATTTTAAACATGCAATAAGTTAACAATTCAACAAAAGCGACTATCCTACCAAGTTTCTAACATACAAATCCTAGTCCGGTTTCAGGGCTTCCTAAAACATGCTTTCTAAAGGGGACGAGAAAGAAGGAGTTTTAGAAGGTAAAACCCGGAAGCGCAACTCAATCATTGAGCCTTGAACTTAGAGATTTTCGTTTTCTTTTCTTTCTTTTTTAAACATTTTCGGGGATATCAAGTCCCAAAAATGCGGAGCGGGTCCAATAACTTCCAATGCATGCAGCCATCCCATTTGTGAGTTTTATTTCAACTCGTTCCCGAAAGTGTACATGACAAGGAAAAATAAGAGAACAAAAGATTAGCATTCATTCTAAGGCAATCATAAGCAAATGCAATAACGCGCACAAATCATAACACGTTCTATTACGGACTTCCGACACTAATCTATCCCATCGCCTAGACAAATCTCCACACCTTTTCTAACTCCGACTACTCCAAATACCAACTCCCAATTACTTTCAAACATTTCTGGATGAACTTTCAATTATTTTTGATACCAGACTGCAAATCATGAAAGGCGCCATTTGGCCTTTCAAAATAAACCTCACTGGTCCTCGGCTTTAATCAAGCCTCTCAGTTTCCTCGGTTTTGCAAGGCTCACAGACCTTGCTCATAGGGCTCCTCACTGGTCCTCGGCTTTAATCAAACCTCGCAGCTTCCTCGGTAGCCAAGACCGCACTAGTCTCCAAGGAGGGGCCCCACTTGTCATTTAAAGACGCAGGGGCTTCACTCTCCTAGTATGCGACAAGCATACTTCATTTACCGTAAATGCAGCTGGTCAATCAATATCGGCATGCACACACGCAAAGCCATTCCCGAAAGGGACCCCATTGATCTTTTAAAATCCCAGGGGCTTCGCCTCTTAGTATGCAATTTACATACTCCATCGCCAACCTGATATATTTTCCAGAACTTGAAAAAAAAAAAAAAAAAACAAGCCGGGAAACCAGACTAACCTCCAAAATCCACCACCAAAGCTACTGCCTGAACCAAACTCCGGGCTAGCCTAGAACCTAAACTGATCATTTGAACACATGCACACATCCTGAAAAAATCAACCCCAGACAACCCTTCAAATACCCTGCATATCTACAACCAGGACACAACCTAGCCTTGTACCTGCTGCACCTTCACACACTAACAGAAGAAAAGGCCTCACTGATCCTTGGCCAAACATAAGGCCTCACAGGTCCTTGGCACAAGGGACCCACTAGTCTTTTCAAGACAAGGGCTTCACTCTGCTAACAAAATCTTCAGGACATATGACACGCCTTCAACATCCAGACCAAAACAATCCGACCTCCTTTTACTTCTTCTCCCGACTACTAAGGAAACAGAACCCTATGCTACTCCTTCCTTTTTGAACTGCAACTTCCTTTCTTACTACACCCTCACAGAACCAATCCCTAAACCAACTGAACCACTATAATTCCTTTCAAACACCAATACACAAGCAGAACATCAAGAACCTGCTGCAATCTGCTGATATTTTAACTCACCAGAGAACAGGCAGGAAGGGAGAAGGGATGGTGAAGGTTCACATTTAAACTAGAGCACATTACTATCATCATACTTAACTAATGACTTATTTCAAACATTAGACTTTCAAGCTAAGTAAGAACATTTCAGATCAGTGCATATATAGGCAAAACACATCAACTTGAGCTAAGGTCTGACTTCTATCTTCACTTAAAACTATTGCAACATAGGCAAGACTTTAAGAGAGAAAGGAAAAGAAAAGTATGGTTTTTCAAGTTTGAACTCATATGCAAACATGAATGCAAGCCCCTGACCCTCACAGACCAAAAGAACTACGCAGCTGCTGCTCCTTTGAACCAGACAGAAAACACCCTGAACCCCTGCTACTATCTCCAGTACCCGCATACTTTAACATCACAACAGACCCCTAAACAAACTTCAAACAAATAGAAACTCTCACAGACCTCCAGACAACCACAGAATACACCTCCGCACATCCACTTCATACCCTCCAAAAATACCAAGGCAAGAACAGACTTCTATGCCCTGAGCTAGCAAAACTAAAGGAGGGAAAACAGGTTAAATTTTAAGGCAAGGGGCTTCCTCTATTCTCCTGAAGCCTAACAATCTGACTCTTCTTGCTCAGATACCTTCACCAGGACACTCTGCTCCTTATAACAAACAAACACAGCCCCTACTATTCCAGGACAGCAGCACCTACATCTCTTCTAATAGAACCTGAAACCAGCTCTACAGCAAACAAGACTGCACACCATATCAGACATCACCTAAACTCATGAACAACCCTGAAACAGACTCTAATCTACCACTAAACCTGCTGCAGCCTCCTCACAAAACATTCACCTGAATCCCCTCCTAAACAAACCTGCCCTGCCACTAACATATACACAACCTACCTGCTAGCCACCAGCACCTCTAAACAAACTAAGAACAGCCTGCAGCTACCTGATCCCTCAACTCACACAAGAACAAGCATTTAGGCTCCATGAATACCTTTGAAATAATCTATGCACCACATAAGCCACCAGAACACACCCTTTAAACTCCCAGGGCTGCTATTAAGACCCTCCTGCATCTGAACTCCCTCAAATACATAACATCCCAAACAGAATGGAAGCAGACAGAGCAATAACAGCAAATCTAGGGAACACTTATTTTTTAAGCAATAGAGCAACCAAAAAAAAAAAACCATTTATAAAATCAGCTTCCTTTATTAATAGAGTTCAAAGGACTGGATTTTCGAAATAGACGAATTAAGACTTTCAGGCTTCTATCACAGCTTCAAGAATGCCAGTTGAATAATGGATTCAGATGCAAAACCAAGTTTTGTTCACTTTAAACTAACAGAAACTAAGGAAGATAGTCATAGAGCCTTTTAAGACTCAAGATTCTGCTAAAAAGACATCCTAAACTCAATAAAGGTTTCATTTTTTCTTAATCTTATAACCCAAGCTCCTTAGGCAAACAATACATTGACATTTAAACTAACCTTCAGCTATCAATAATAATCATGCTACACTACTTAAAACCCATATAGAAAGATGAGGAGTATACTGATACTATCAAGAACTATCTTCAGCATTTTGTTAGCAAATCACTAAAGCAAACTTTCTAATATCATTTTACTGTCTAAACACAAACACAAAGAAATAAGCACAGAAGACATAGTAAAAAAAAAATGAATCTCATGCTGCTAAAACAGAGTATCAAAAATAAATAAAGTCGAGATTTTACCTCTTTGCGAGCAGCGGCTGAGACAAAGAAAGTGAAGTTATCGACCCGAACTTTAAAGACGACGACAACGATGTAGCGATAATAACATATGAACACCAGGAATCATAACCAGGAAAAACGGAACCCTATTTGTATATATTTTTTTTAAGAAAAGTTGAACTCTAAAATATTTTATATCGCCATTTTTTTTCTTATGTCCCGATCCGAACTCCATAAATGAACAAGATAAGGAATATATATACCTGAGCTTTAGGGTTTTCTGCTGAGATATCCTCCTCAATTTAAAACCTAAATCGGGCATTTTACCTGAAAAATAGGGGTGAAAATCGTAAAATCCCTTCAAGGATCGTACGTTTTCCATCCTTATCTTTCAAGAAGGATCTGTTACCTTCAATGAACGAATCAGATCGATTTAATTTGAAATGGACGCTTGAGATTCGATCCAGCAAAGCTTTGGTACGGTGGAGATGAGGTGGAGGGGTGAGGGACCACTAGGGGTACGAATTCTTTGGACTGATTCGGAGAGAATCCGAGGAAAATCAAGAAAGGGAACGGATTTGAAACGGGTCGCGCGCTGGGAAAACGGGTCAGGGGAAATGGAAAGAACTGAAAGGGGAACTGATTATGTGTATATGTGTATTATATATCTATTTGCGGAAATAGGCTAGATTGAAGGTGTAAAAAGCAATTTTAGCCCTCCTCTGAAAATAGACTAGGAAATTAAAGGGATTGCACGGTAGGACAGAAATTAGGATAGGCCTTGTAATTTTAGCCTTCTTTTGAAATTAATTAATTTCAATCCAAATAATTTAATTATCTAATTTTAATTCTAATTTTATTTTAATACCTGATTTTCATTTAAATAATTAGCCATTAATTATATCTCGGGACGAAATTGGGTGTCAACAAATGACAATAACTAAAACACGTAATAAGTACTAGAGAAGATTTCAAGATTAAAAGGTCTAGGACAACCCCACACTTATACTTTTTCTCGTCCTCGAGCAAAGAAGAAGAATACACAGAAAGCAGGTAAGACATCAAGATTAGATAAGGACTCGTGACAACAACTTAGCAAAACTCACCCATAAAATTCAAACACCCTTTCTTTTGGTCATAGTCAAGTATTGAAAGTTGAAACCTATAGACCACTCAAGTTTCAATGTACCTCACAGAAAGAAGATGCCACCAAACACACAACATATGATTTCAAGAGAAATTGTGGCTTATCAAATATCAAATACTCTCACACTCAGAAAGAAATTTCTCATGTCTCACAGAAAAGTACCATAGGCTTTCCCATTTTGTTATTATCACTATTGTAGGAGTCTCAGTCAAAAATCAAGTAGGGCTTTTCCATAGCTTGTAATGTTGGCTTGGGGTAAGGTGTGGTATACTTTTGGGTATATAGTGGCTAATTCTTCCCCTCAACACTTTAAACATCACTTACTACTAATTTTTCCTCACCTTTTTCATGTAATTATAGCACTTCCCAACATATTTATCATATATCCACTTTCCTTTCTCCTCGTTTATTCATCAACTCATTCTCTTCTCTTTTTTTTCTCTTTTTTTTTTTTTTTTTTTTTTTTTTTGCTATGATTTTCACAACACTTGGATGATTGGGGACCTAAGAGTTCAATGAGACACATCAACCTCACTAGGGTGCCTTTGGCGTGTTCATACTCGAGGCTTTTATCACCCTTAACCGAGCATAGGAACATTGCCCCCCATCTTTTATTTCTTTTTTTTTTCACATCTTTCACGAAGAGAATATCAAGTATTTTATTCCTTCATTCTTTTGCAACTTTCTTCCCAAGTATACAACAACTTTTATTAATGACCCACAATCCTTCCAAACACACAACCTAAAGTAGTTAAGGGGAAGATGGGTAACAAGAGAGGTAAATAGAAAAATGGATAGGGCTTGTAATTCAGGTTGCCAAAGAAAAGGTCAATAGGCTCAAATTGGGGATTCTAAGGAATATGTTCATTAGATAGGATAATTTGGGAACTGGCAGGCCAAAGAAGGCCTACTTTCATTCTTATGTTCAAGATTACCTAGGATTTCTCCCCAAACAACAAGCAGGGAAAGTTCTAGACTTAACATGAAATAATGAAAGGTAGAGAAATAAGCTCACCACACAATGTACATGGAACTCAAAGATCATTTCAGTTTCACCTCGCAATACCTGACTATGAACTCAAAAAGGAAGTTCAAAAATATGTAGGTAGTTCCGTCAAGCCTATAAGTGACGATTTAGCCACTCATATTCACAAGACTCATGACATAAGCAACCATAATCAGTAAAATACAAGAAAAAGATTGAAAGAGAAGCAAATTCATTAGATCCTTGTTCTCTACTGCCCTAGACTTCTTCTTGTTCTCTCTAGGTTGAGAACTCCTCTAAAAGTCGACTTTTAGGCTTTTATATCACGTTCTTGAGCCAAATGATCAAACTACTCTGCTTTACAAAACTGCAGAAATTTTGCCCTTGTGTTATAGCTGTGCGAATCACAACTATAGCACAGAATGTGTGGAACTTCTTCAAAGTCTTGCGCGACGCACATGGCACCCGAAACTTGTTTTTCTCATCTTTTGTGCGATGGCTATGTGTTGGGAAGTTAGCTCACTGCCTCGAAAATAATTTTCTTCATCAAAATTTCATCTAAAGGTTGTGCTATAGCCATGCGACACACAATACCCTTAGATTTATCCAAGCTTTGCTTTTTGGCTCCGTTTTTGCTCAAATCATCTTCCTTTGGCACTAGTAGTCTCCTATAAATCAAAATACAACCAATTAGCTTAATTCATCATA
Source organism: Petunia x hybrida (assembly GCA_037355625.1). Classification (NCBI taxonomy): domain Eukaryota; kingdom Viridiplantae; phylum Streptophyta; class Magnoliopsida; order Solanales; family Solanaceae; genus Petunia; species Petunia x hybrida. The sequence continues at coordinate 6,805,734 of JBBBVM010000045.1, forward strand.
TTTTTAGCATAAAACGTCACTAGAATGCACAAAAGTATGGGTAAAACACATCCAATTATGTATAAATTTGGCGTATATCATTGCACTATGATTCTAAGTTTTAATTTTATAGATATTTTAGTATCTTATTTTGTTAAAAAGATATAAAAGGAAAGATTTTTTGTCGCACTATGATTCTAAATTCTTAACCTTGAATGGATAAAGATTTTGATAATGCATCTTCTCTACTTTGTTCAACCTCTATGGGAACTAGGAAAATATCTTTTAACATATAAAATTGGGGTGACTCAAGTTAATGATGACGATATTACATCCACTTTAATTGCTGGAGACTTGTGAATGAGAATGAGCCTCTTGCATTATGTTGTATAACAGATTAAGAGACCGTTTAGATTAGCTTTTTTAAAGTGGCGGATAAGCATCAAGTGCTGAAAAGCACTTTTAGGTGTTGAAGCTGATTTTATAAATAAGAAGTTACGTATTTGGATAGAAATGATGAAACTAGTAATAAGCAGAAGGCGTATTTGGTAAAAAAGTGCAAGTATATTTTTATTAAAATGGCTAAAATGTCATTTAAGTTATTTACAAAAAAAAATTATCTAAAGTTATTTTTACATTAAAAAAACAAATGACGAATATGATTGAGGAGGAGGTTGGAAATTTTATTTTAGAAATGATATTTCATGGATTACAAAGTTTTAAAGATAAAATAGTAAAATACTTGGACAAACTTAAAGTGCTTATAAGCTGAAAAAAATAAGTTGAGAATGATCAACTTATGGCTTATAGCTGATTTTGGCTTATAAGCACTTGGTTTATAAGCACTTTTGAAACTTACCAAACACGTAGATAAGCCAAAAAGTACTTATGAGCTAGTTTGACCAGCTTATAAGCTTAGCCAAATACCCTCTAAATATACGGGCAGGTAAAATCTTACTTTTATTTACCTTAGATATAAGTAAATATTTCCATATTTATGGGAATTGATAATTTTAAATTCTTAAGTCATGATCTTAAAATGTAGAAGTGTTATTTGTTCAAGGTTCTTGACTACATAGGGAATTCGTATTCAACATTTGCCTTGCATAGATGTCTATAGTCAATTTTGTTTTAAATTATTGAAGTAGCGTTGGGAATATTTATTATTAAAGTCATCTGACAATATAAATTGTACTCCTAACAAACTTGGATTCCAAATCCTTTATGTAGTGAAGTAGTCAATGACTCAATGTTGTTCGTGGGAATTGAAAGTTCTAAGTACTAAATTCTATATATCCTCCAAGAACTTAGAAATTCAATTGAATGATAAAAGTTATTTGCATAGCACACATACACTTGAACTTGTTGAACATAGGATGGTATGCCATTCCCCTCAAAGATCAAGAGGAAGTTCTCTGTTTTGATGTATATTTTCTTTTCATCAATCAAAAATATGATGTCGTTTGATTAAAAAAGAGCAAGCTAACATCAGCATTTGAAAACTTTTATATCAACTATAATAACTTAAAGCTATTCGATAATACCATTTAATTTGGTTATACACATAAATGATCAAACTGTTCATATGTCTGGAATTAAAACAAGAATCAGTAAGAAATTTCTATATCCACACGTATCGCATGAGCAATCTAGTCACTTTAAATTTCACGAAGGTGACTTCAATAGCCAATTGAATTGCCCTATTACAATTTGGATGTTTCTACATGAATCTCGTTGTAGGTAAAACAACATGCACTTCAAGACAAATCTAGACCATCCTTTTGCACTTGCATTTATACCTTAGATCAGTTTGTCTTTCACCATTGTGATAACGCAAATCAATGCAGATAGATAGAGCACTTTCACAATCACACCAATATCCCTCTTTAGCATTAGCCACACACAATTCATCCACCTTTCTTATTCTTGCATGGTATATTTGTATATATAACTCTTGCTTCTTCCAGCTAGGAAAGTACGATCATATTCACAATTTACATAGAGTAAATAGGGTTAAGATTTTAACAAATTTAAGTCGTTTGATCGCTTTACGTGAATCCCTCACTTTTTATTCAGAACTTGTAAGAATTTTGATAAATTGAGCTGAGGCACTCGCATGAAGAGTCCTTCTAAGAAGTTAAGCAATATCATAGCCAAGTGGAGAAAGAGAAAGAAAGGTCAATTTGTTGTCTATACAAAGGACAACAAGAGATTCGTTGTACCTTTGTACTATTTAAATCATCCTATCTTCAAAGTTCTACTGGAGATGGCTGAAGAGGAGTATGGTTCCATTGTGGATGGCCTTTTAAGAGTTCCTTGTGAGAATGAACTGATGGAGTATATTTTCTCTTTGTTGAGAACAAAACTTGATGCTGAAATTGGATCAGCACTTTATTCCGTTGATACATGTAAAGGAACACATTCTTCTAATTTAACCCCTCTTCATCAAGGTGATGTTGAAGCTACAGTGCGATAGCCTAGCTGAAATTGTGTCATGATTTCCTGAGGTTAAAAAATAGATTAGGAGACGAAGACTGATGCATATTCTTGTAAGTATATCGATGACAAGTTTAACGTTTTGATGCTTATGTAGTGGTAATCAACATGTCTTATATTCCCTTACCTCAAACTATTATACAACTAAATGAAATTACTTATTTTATACAATATTGTTGTATGTCTCTAGGTTTATTTATTTATTTATTTTTATTTTTTTGTGAAAAAAGCTATAATAATCCATGATGGTTGAAGACCTTTTTTTAAAAGAAAACAAAAAAAAAAAACATCGAAATTTATTAAGAACATGCAATGAGTAGCTCATTTTTACTCTTGATTTAAGATAAAAAAGATTATTGTCCCATTCAAGGAAGTATTGATCAGGCCCTAAAATTGAATGACTGCTGGGACTCGATGGCTAACCCCTTACTGGTAAGCATGGCAATGGGGCGGGGAGGATTGAGACTTAACCGGTTGGATGAATCTCCCTGATGGTTAGAAATAGAAAGAGTAAATACAATTTTTAATACTTTAATTTGCTTATGTACAACTACAAAGTACCAAGTATGTCGTACACATTCTGGCGATTGGACGAGCAAATAAGTCAACTTCAAGTGGATTTGTTGTCTGAATAGTGTTATGATCCGTGACCACCTTCTTGGTAGGGGTGACTCCTCCGTCGTGTGCATAGAGGAAACACGACTTGTATGAATCTGAGGAAAAGTTGCACAACAATAGTAGAGGTGTTAAGATCGTCGACGTACCCATCATTCATCAAATCATAATTAGGCCATCGATTCATAAACCCGACTCAACCAGGATTTTTTTTAATCCTGAAAACCCAATAAGCCCTCAAACGTAATAGCAAGAATTACACCTAGCAGATATACCCAGTGTCATTATAGGAATCTTTTTTAAAAAACATAGCAATATTTTACTGCTTTACGAAACGTAGTAATATTTTTACCAATGCTATCAAACATAGCACAATTAGGAAAACCCTTGGTTTCCCTCTCTTTCTTTTCTCCAACCTCACCCCACTGTTTGTTCCCGTCCACTGCCCCTCCTACCTTCCCCGTCGCCGTCCTCCGCTCCACCTTCCCCTACCATCTCCGGCATTCCTTCTCCATGTCCCGTCATCGCCGGCGACGTTCACTAGTTTTATTTCTGTTTCTGTCTCGTTGCTGTGCTGTTGTGTTTTTTCCCGTTACAACCACCCCCATCCCCATCTTCATGCTTTCCCCATCGCTGCTCTGTTCCGGTGTGTTCGTCTATTACAATGCAGCGTCGGCGACGGTGTTGCTCTTATCCGGTCGCCGTTGCTGCTTTGTTTATAAAAAGTTGTGACAAATCTGGTACACAGAGCAGTAGCGGTGCTAGACACGGTAGATCGGCAATGGGGCTGTTCAGATCTCGTTTTTCCTTTTTTTTATTCTTTATTTTTATTTTTTGAATTCTCCGGTACGACACGGCGGAACCACGGTGGTTGTGGTATATGTTTGGTATTTGTGGACTATATGGAATGCATGACATGTGTATTCCCATTATATGCGCGGTGTATGCACTATTTATACAGTAAATATAAACCGGACATACATTGAATATACACTTATCTTAAAATAAATATACAACACGTATTTTGAGTTATCGATTTGTATATGGTGTGTATGTCCGGTGAATGAACACGCATACACTATGCATATAGTAACCATACAGAGAATATACAAACATACACTAACTGTATGTGTGTGTATCTACAGTATTTTAACTGTATGCACGATATATCATTGTCCATACACTGTTTACAGTAAAAATGCACACAGATCCACAAAAAAAATCAAAAGAAAAATATTTTTCAGCGATCGGAAGCCAGTGGCCGTAGGCGGTGACAGTGATTGGGGTGGCGACTGGGGCGTGGTAGGAGGATGATTTAGGATTTTAACACCCTTTTATGTATTTTTGCTATGTTTTAAAAAAAAATATTGCTATATTTTGTAAATGAAAAAATATTGACATTTTTTTATAAAGAAGATTGTTAGCTTGTATACTTTTGTAAATTTCTCTACTTTTGATGATGCTGACACAATTATAAATTATAATCCCTATGTGCAATTCTTTAGTTTCTAGCTCCAATCACCAGAGAATTGCATAGACGCATCAGATAATTTGCAGCCACGCGCCATAATTTAGTTCAAAAATTTCTGGCAAGCACTAGGATCCGTCATGAATTTTACATTGAAGTTTGCCAATTTGGGCTAAAAATCAAAGAGTTATCTTATAGATGTCAAAGATATGAGAGTGGCGCCAAATTGTCTTCTTGTTGTAAATTTCCCATTTCTAAAGAGTGTTTGGCCATTTCTGACAATAAGGACTAAAATTTAAAAAAAAAAAAATTAAGTACGACCAAAAGTGTGAGGCTTTCGTGCTAGAAAGCTAGGCTCATTTGCAAAAATATGACAGGGGAAGCTTTGGTTTGCCAAAATGCCCTCACTAACAGATGTTTAGCAAAAATGCCCTCATTAGTTTAATGAAACTTTTTTCGGACCAAAATACTCCCTACAAATCAATTAAAAGACGCGCCCAAGTCCCTCCCCTTCCTTTTCTCCATTCACGCTATCAAGAAAACCATAAAACCCCATTCCTTTTACAGATTGCTCTGTTCAAGAGAAGATTCAACGTAAGATTTCTTCAAGTTGCAAGGGTAAAGTTCTCTGCAACTATTGCCAAGAGTTTAAGCTCTGGTGCAATCAGCACCCTACATACACTTCTTGCCTATTGTCTTTTACTCTATGGCCTGTTGCAAGCGCCAACTTGCAGAGAAAGTCTCTGCAACCCTTGGCTTATAGCTAAGAGCTTAAGCTCTGGTACAATGGGATCCTGGGAGAGACTTCTTGGCTATTGCCAAGACTTTAAGCCCTCTTGCACGGCCAACTTCAGGAAAAAAATCTCTGAAAGTCTTGGCTTAGTTCTACTGCAAAGGGAAACTTACACTGAAAATCTCTAAAGTATTGTCAATAGCCAAGACTTTAAACTCTACTACAATGGGAGGCTTATAGAGACTTCTTGCCTATTGCTAAGAGTTTAAGCCATGTTGTCATGGTCTCTACAACTACAAAAAAAGTCTCTACAACTATTGCCAATAGCCAACACTTTCAACTCCAGTTGAAGGGGCAACTTGTACAAATAGTCTCTGCAAGTATTGACAATTACCAGGACTTTAAACTCTAGTGGAAGGAGCAACTTGTACAAATAGTCTCTGCAAGTATTGGCAATTGCCAAGACTTTTACCTATATTGCAGTGCAAAACTTGCAGAGAAAAGTCTCTGCAACTCTTGGCAATAGCCAAGACTTTAAGTCCTGCTGCACGGGGGACCTTACACTAAAAATATCTAAGAGTATAGGCAATTGTCAAGACTTCTACCTCTACTGTGGTGAACAAGTAGGAGACAAAGTCTCTGCAACTCTTGGCAATAGCCACGACTCTAAGTTCTGGTGAAAGCGATAACTTACACGGAATATCTCTGCAAGTATTGGCAATAGGCAAGACTTTAAACTCTACTGCAATAAGCATATTGCAGAGAAAGTCTATGCAACTCTTGGCCATGGTCAAGATTTTAAGCTCTATGCAAAACATGAATATCTAATAGCCATAGGTAATAAAAACCTTCAAATCACTGGAATCAAGCAAACACAAGAAAAAAATCCCAAATTTCTAGCACACAAAGAAGAAAGAAGGAGGCCATGAATGGGGAAAGAGAGAAGGAAACATGTTCAGCATGAATTTAACAAGTTGGGGCAAAATAGTCCTTTCATAAGGGGGTATGATGTGGAAGACATTTACTTAAAATATTTTTAAGTGGGGACAATTAGGTAAGACCATGTCTTATTGAGGACACTAGGTGAAATTTTTTGAGAAAGCTACTGAGTGTATTTCTTTGGATACTAAAAATTTCACATGGTGTCCCCAAATTTGAATAATTTAAGAGTTTGTCCCCATTTTTTATGGTTTTCGCAAAACTGGTTTTCGCAAAACTGTCTCCTCTTTCTATCCTTTTTTTTAGTGTTGCATATACCAGACTTCAAGGCAGTAAGCTAAAAGAACAAGGGATGAGGCTGGGGGGCAAGTTTTTTTAAGGCTAGACTTCAATTTATCTAGGAGATTGAGGAAAAGGGTGAGGGAAAGTACTACCTAGCCAAGACTTCTATGCAATGAGCTAGGAGAATGTGGAAGGGGTCGAGGGCAAGTGCTGCCTAGAAAGATTGGGGGAAGCGTCCGAGAGAAAGTGCTGCCTAGACTAGACTTTAGAAAAAATAACTGGGAGATTGAGGGAAAGGATTGAAGGCAAATGTTGTCTAGGCTAGACTTTTTGGCAACTAACTGGGATATTAGGGTCGAGAACAAGTGTTGCCTAACCAAGATATAAGACAATTAGCTGGGAGAATGTGGGAAGAGGGTTGGGGGCAAGTGCTGCGTAGGCCAGTCTTTTTAGACAGAGAAAAGGTAGGGAATGGATACCGTAAAGGTGTTCACGGTTTGGTTAAAAACCGATCCAAACTGATAACCAAACCAAACCGACTAAAATAACCGATATGTTCTTGAATATGGTTTGGTTTGGTTTTCAAATTTTAAAAACTGACATTATTTAGTTTGGTTTGATATCATGAAAAATAAACGAAGAAATAATTGAACCAAATCGACGAATTATATATACTAATATAGTAATTTTTTATGATGTAATATAGTTTATTATACATTTTCAATAAATTTTGTAATTGGTTCAATGTTATTAGATTTTACATTTTGGCTAACTTTTAAGTCAATTTTAACAAGAACCCAACTCATTTGGTTAAAAAAGTGGCTAACTTTTAAGTCCATTTTAAAAATAAACCAACTCATTTGGTCAAAGGGGTCCAATTCATTCAATAAACTTAAAGTTATACTATTAATTTATGTCAAAAATCTGACTCACAGACACATATACCCATTAATAAAGCCTAAAGGCAAAGCAAATTTTAGTTTTGAAATCGTCTTTTCAGTAACCCTTTCATGTTCAACTTGATATATGAGTCATGACATATCGAAAGCTGAAACATCGAGTAAATATAAGTATACTTCAATTCTTTATTTTGTCCTAAAATAATTATTTTTAATTGCACCACTATTTGCTCTAGTGGTAAGAGTGCAACATTTTAGGTGTAGTTAGGTTAAAATTTCAAGAACATACTTGTAATTCTCTTTATCGGTCGTGTTTTTAGGAAAAATTCTCTTTATCATTCATTTTTTTAAGAAAAAGTTCTTTTTATCATTCTTATTATCTTTATTGTTATTTTGTTTCTTAAAACCAGATAAACCAAATCAAACTGACAATAACCAAACTGATGGATATAACTTTTATTTGGTTTGGTTTTAAGAATTTAAAAGCCGATTATATTATTTTGGGTATGGTTTTAATCAAAAACCAACCAAACTAACCGTGAACACCCCTAGATACCGACATACTGCGTGTCATTTATAAGATTGATAGGGGTATTTCTACCCGAAATTTATTCATTAAACTAAATAGATATCATTTGTACTAAACCAACATAATAAAGGCAAAAAAAAAAACAAACCATTGCCTATTATATCATAGTTATGTAATTCTCCCTTGTTGGTATAGGGAGAACTGCAAAACTATGACACCATAGGCAGTGGTTTGCATTTATTGATCTCACTAACAGTGGTTTAGCAAAAATGATCTCCGATAAGTTTAATGAATAAATTCCGGACATGAATACCTTTACGAAATCTTATAATGACGCTAGCATCCCCCCTTTCTCGTACACTTGGCAGTACATGGTTTTGACTCCCTCTTACATAGACAACATTTGCCCTTTTTTGAAGAGACAATATTTGTTGATTCATAAGTTTAAGTATTGCCGCCGGACAAAAAGGCAGCACTAGTCGGACATGTGGTGAAATTGTTTGTTTGGTATAAGTTAAAGGGAGATTTACACAAATATACAATCCTAATACCATATTTACAAAAAATAGCAATACTTTATAACTATACAAAATATAACAATAGTTTTTTCACATTCCATATACAAATTTCAACAAAACCCTACAATTTAGGGTTTCATCTCCTTCTTCCTTACTTTCTCCCGCCCATCACTGCCTGGAGGCTGCTGCCACAACTCACCAGCGCCGGCCAACTACCCTTGACTACCGGAAAGCCACCGCCGGCCACCGCTGCCACCACCGGAATTATTTTTTTTTTTTTGGATCTACAAGAGTAACATACAAAAATATAAATATATACATTGAAAAACTTTATAAATTTTCTGTTTTGAAACTATACACAACCAAATATACACAAACATATAAAAAATATACACTGCACATACACAAAAATACAAAAAATACAAATACAAATAACTATCCATTCTACACAAATATACAATAACATACACATATATACAAACACATCCACATACAAAAAGGGGTGGATATAGACATTTATATACAAAATACAAAAATATACGAATTTATATACAAAATACAAATATATACATAAACATACATATTTATACACATATAAAATGGAAAAAAGAAAAAAAAAAAAAAGAGAAAGCGAGCAGATCGGAAAAAGCTCACCGGAAAAACACTAAAAACACACGTATCGGGGCTGCCAGACACCACAGTGCAGCAGCGCCGCTGCACTGCAGCGGCAGCAGCACCGCAACAGAGACGGGGGAAAGCAGATCCCGGCGAGGAACAGCGAGAGAGGGGAAGGGGGAGGGTCGGCGATGGGTGGAGGATGGTGGGGGAGGGAGAGAAGGAGAGAGAAGAGAGGAAATTAGGGTTTAATGTTTGGGAGGGGGGAAATGATAAAATTGCTATGTGGGGTAATTAGGGGAAAGTATCGTTATGTATTGTAAATATTCAAAAAGTATCGTTATGTTTTGTAATTAAATTATTAGGGTAGTTGTGGTGTAAATTTTCCTAAGTTAAAAAGAGGCCCATATATAACCCGAACAGCTCTTTAATTTACCAGTATACTCAGATACAATATTTGGTTGCAGCACAGAGAAGAGTGAAAATGGAAGGTGGACACGGTGGCGTGACGTACAAAGGCATCACAATTCATTAACATAAACGTTGGCACACTGTTACTGGCAAGGGCTTGTGCGCTGTTATGTGGTAATTTTCCCTAAACCCTAGCCCCCCTTTCTATTTTTCATTTCATTTTTCCATTGATTTTACTGCCTAATTTTAATTCTCTTATTATTATAATATTTTTAGATCAAAGATCTTTTTGATTTCTTTAAAAACAAAATCTTAGATTCCTCGTTGTTGGAAATAAATATAGTGGAATTGATTTAAAGGATTTATATAGACTAGTGTCGACTAGTTTGAGATCGAGGTGTAGTTGATTCGTCGATTGATATATGTCTGATTTGTTGTCAATCACTCTACAACAACAATATACTTGGTGTTATCCCACGAGTGGGGTGGAGGACGAGGTGTCTGGAGAGGTTGTTTCCAATATTGTTGTCAATCACTATGATTTGTCTTTTTCTTTCTTTGAGTAAAAATTGAATCTTTCCTTATGGGGTATACTTTTCTTCTCTGCGCTGAAAGTTATCTGTCCAAGTGCATAGCAGAGTGAATTTGTTGGGTGCTTTCTTTTTGTTTGTTGACTTTTTTGGGGTTTGATACTTTGATTGGCTAAGATATGATGCTGCTTGTTTTGAATTGATGTGTTGTTGAGTGAAGAATCCTGCTTGTTTTGTAACAATCTCTTGCTTCCTTGATATTGTGGAGTTGTAATTTTGCTTGAAAGGTTTGAGGTAATGGCATATGGGGTTGTTGTCCTAAGTAAAAAAGAAAGGCTGGTTTTGTCAGCTCAAGGGGCATACTGCTCTGCTGATGATGAGTTTATTACATGAAAACCATGTGATAGTGTATTTTTTATTGGTCTGAAGTATTGGGAATTGCTATCACGAAGATGAGTGAGATATATTCTAACATCTCAAAGCATAGTTCTGATAGTTATTAGCTAACATGGTAGTAATTATCTATGGGCTGTACTTCTCATCCATCTTGACAACCTCCCAAAGTGATATGACATGGTCTTTTGTACTCTGTATATATCCTTTCCTCACCAAAAAAAAAAAGTGTTTGTATCTACTTGTATTTGATATTCACAACCTAATGAAGCTTACAAATTTTGTGGGAAAAGCGTCATTTACCAGGTGCAAGCAGTCTATCAGGTTGATCATTAGCTGCTCTTATTGGGCCGTCGAGGTTCCAGATACTGCAATCCCCCCACCCTATTGTGGTGGCAGCTAAAAGAGATAAAAGATTTTACAAAAAAGAGGGATAAAGTAAATGTGCAAGTAACCTTGATAAATTATCTGAACAGATCTAGGCGGGAATCTACTTATAAGTATGTTGCTGGTGTTAAATTTGAATTTAAACGTATCTGTGCATGACTATATTCATAAGTTTTAACTGATTTTATTTCTAGGGGGAGTAAGTTCTTATGCGGAGTTCATTTAGAACCATGTGAATTCGACCAAAGTTTCTGTCTTGTTATATTCATGAAAATTATATAGTTCCTCAGTTGTTAGTTCCCTGTACATGAGCTTCTCCAATTTGTTTGGGTGAAATTGAGTTCGGTGACTGACTGAATTTAGCTTCACTCAACCTCAGGCTCCCTGTCAGAGGTTGGGTTAGTTCAGATGTAAGAAGAGAATTGCTGATAGTTAAATTATTCATGCCCTAAGTTTTGTATTATTTGCTAACGTTTATCTGGTCAGCAATAGGAAGATTGTATTTAGCAAGGTGGATATCTTAAATGCTCTGGCCCTAAGTATATATGAATGTGCCAACTTCCAACATACTATGTATAGATTGGTGGGATGACTCAATATTAATGCATAGGGAATGTGGTGTATGAACTGTATTCTACCTTTTTGTGGTATAAAATTATAGGAGATCGTATATATTGGTTGCCCAAGTGTTTTAAAAAGCGGTAGCTTCATCGCTTAAAGCGATGAAGCGAAGCGACCTTTCAGCGCTTTTGATCTGTGAAGCGAAGCGTGTTCAATGAAGCGCACGCGCCATGTGCTTAAGCGTGAAGCGACTGAAGCGTGAAGCGAGCGCTTCAGTGAAAAAAGCATTTACCAGTGTTTTCTGAAAGAAAAAATAGAAGCTGGGACCAATTTGTAAAGAAAGAAACTTGGAGGTGTTGTGTCAAAGAGCTGAGACCTTAAAGAAAAAATAAGACCAGTGGAGTCTTGGAAAAAAATCACGCTGCCTATGGTTTCTTCATCTTGTTTTAAATGTAAAGTCTGCTTAAATGTTCTTGGTGAGTTCTTATTCATTCTACTTATTTTTGCAAGAATTATTATTTGTTTTATTTAAATTTCTCTTCACTTCAATGAAGCGAGCGCTTCGCTTCACGCTTCACGCTTTAAGCGTTACGTTGTTGCTTTCTTTCCTTCACACTCTCCAAAACACTGGGTTTCCCAAGGTTTTTGTTGAATTAGTTGATATAAATCTTAACACCAAAATGTGTTATTTCAGGTTTTGGGTTCTTTACCGGGCCAAGCAAGATGGTCCTGTAGTATTGGTGAGCCTCACTATTGTTATAGCGTTTACTCTTTTTTGTTTTGTTATATACCATTCTGGTGATTTTTTATGACTTAATATGATTTTTGCTGCTTAGGGCTGGAGGCATCCTTGGGAAGGCCATGGCCATGGCAACCATTAGGTAAGGTTTTCAGAGTTTTTAACAAAAGTTATCCTTTAGGTTTAAGATCAGGTCTACTTTTTTCCTTAATATATTACCTCGAGCATATATAGTCCTTTAAGTTTGCTAAAAGTGATCACTTTTGGTCTTCCTAACAATTGCTTAACAAATATCCTAAAACTAACTGTGCACGTGGAAGCTTATCTATCGGGTCTCTTCCAATTAGATTAGTCAAGGATTCGGCCATCTTCGCCATAGTTCTGGCTCATTATCACCAACCAAACTTTATTCCTTTTCTTACTTCTAAACTTAATTTCCAATGCATTTTTCACTTTTCCATTCCTTATTATACTTGAAGCTTATTTTTTTGTAGTGTTGGATACCATATAAATATTCTGAGAGTAAATGAGGCCGTGAGAAGGGGTTGATAATTCTGCCAAACTTGTGTAGTTACAGGAATCATCTTTCGCCGAACTGATACAGTAAGACTATGGACATCAAACTATTCCATCGTGCCTCATTATTCCATCACTGTAACCCGAATAGAAGAAATGACAACAGCTTATTCTCATTGTAATTTGATGATTTGATGGAATCTTGCTTCCCTAAAACTTGGCTGTTAATTTTCAAGTCATGTGGTGGTGTGGTGGCCGTTAATCTGAACAATTGAGTTTTCATGATACCAGGGATGGAAGATCTAGGACTTAGCTTAGCCACTTTAGTGCTTTGACAGCTTAAGCCTTTGAGATATTGTTAATGGCAGTAATGGAGTTCCTTGCATTGTGACGACAAGCAGTATACCGCTTCCAAACACGGTACTGGAGGAGACAAGCAAGTTTTCCTTTTTTTTTAAACCAAATGATCGATCACATGGAAAAAAATGAGGGCACCATTAGTTTTTAGGATTCTGTTGAAGTGTCCGTCAGTAAGACCAAAAGTGATCACTTTTAACAAACTTAAAGGATTATATATGCTCAATGTAATATATTTCAAAAATAAATCTACCCTTAAACATAAGGGATAATTTATGTTAAAAGCTCAAGGTTTCACAACTTATAATGCTTCTATGGAATGTGGTTAGTCATTGTTACATTATTGTGGCTGTAAGAATTCTATGTTGTTTTTTTGCTAAATGATGGTTTTAATCCAAAACCTTTTATATGACCCGAAGTGAGGTGTCGGTCAAGAGTGGTAACACTTATCTTCATCTAAACAATACCTGTAAGAAGTTTGCCAAATGGAAATGTAATAAGTACAGAGGTTTTTCCTTTCTGTAAAAATAACGATAATAAGCATAGGAAGATTCATGCCGAAGCTACCTTCTTCAGTAGGACGACCGGTTCATATGAGTTTGATTGTTGACCAATCATATGACTACCACCAACATTTTCCCAACTTTTGCAATCTCTGTATTATTTGCTTATTCTCGGATGTCCGCTGCTAGTATTGAGACATTCATTGTTTGAATCTCAAAACCTATGAAAACCTTAAGGTGTCATAAGTTTTTGAGACAGTCAATGTCTGAATCGTTGTGTCATTTGGCAGCTTCAAGTTCATGTCTAGCTTTCAATATCTTGAGCTATCATATCCTATTTTTATTTAACTAACCTGTTCATATGAATTATTTTGGAGATATGCCCGGGAAGCAATGGCAGGATTGTAATGCAATATGCTAAATGTGGATGTATTTCTTTGAAAACTTAGATAATATTTGTCAAAACAGTTGTGTTTTCTGTTCAATAAATCCAACAAAGTGGAGAACTATTTGTGATGTTATGGTTTAAGCAGCGTTGTGTTCTGCATTTTCATTGAACTGTTTTTCCATTGACTTATAGTAGTGTCATCAACTTTTTTAGGTTTGAATTTCCTACATGACAATGTAAAGTAGTTGGATTTTCTTTCTGTCCTTACATTGTGCAATACGGTGCATTATTGGCGCCAACTTCTTTGTTTACAAAGTTTGTTGTTGGATATAGTTGTGTTCCTTCTAAAGGAATTAGTGTTGAAAATTAGATACGGGCACCCATGTGGGTCAATCCGGGTCCATGTCCAACATAAATAAATATAAATATATTTATTATTTATTATTATTTTAATAATAAAAGAGAGACAAAAGACACAGCTATTAGAAAGGGTTGTGTCTCCTAATATGGCATAAGATAAGTCCTATATATTAGCAACTTCTATATGGAAAAGGAATGTTAATTTTCCTGGAAAAACAGAGAAACGGAAAACGTTTCTCTTTCTCTCTTTCTTACTTTGAAAAATTATTTTTTCTTCTATGTGAAGAACTACAATGGTAGATTCCTGTGAAGAAGAAAGCGGTCTTCCACAAATTTTGAAATAATTCTGTAACCAGGTACGACTTAGACTATGAATTAATCTTTACAGTTCGTGTATTTTACATGTGATTGTATTGTAGACTAGTGAAACAAATACGGTTAGACCCTGGGCGAATTGTATGTTCTTGGATTGTGTGTAATCCCTCATTGGTATCAGAGCCAGGTTATTTGCTTTCCTAGTCTTAATCCTTGTGTCCTGGAGACACTGTCGTTGAACAGTCACTTTATCTGGTTATTGAAAATTTTTACTGCTTTTGTTTCTTATCGTTGAAAATTTTATTTGGGGTCGTTTGATTCAACTGCTTATTGCTAATTGTCGTGGTATTTTTTCTATAACTCAATTGTTGTGAAATCCCGTCATTGCTTCTTTGCTGAGTAACTAATAAAAGGTTGTCGGGGTGGACAAGATTGTTGGACTCTACGAGGTCTAATTTCATCTTTGGTGCTCATCATATTTTTCTTCACTCTATGGAACAAACAGGTCCGTTTTGTTTCTATATAGTTACTGATGAATCTAAAATTTTTGAATTGAATTTGCTTTGGCAATCGTTTCAATGCTTGGCTCGTGAGGAATAGTTAATAAAGTTAGACTACTCTAGCCATCTGTTTGAAACTGATGGAGCCAATATTTATCTAGAAGATAGGAAACTGAACACTGAGAATTGGATCTTTATAGCCATTCATTAAAGTTGTTGCACTATGAAGATTTGTTCTTCTACAGTAATTGAAATAGAATTTTTTTTTTTTTAAAAAAAGATGAAGTTTTACATAAACCTATCGGAATTCTGAAAAAGAGACGTATTACTATGTGCATATAATGATGGTCATATATACACAGAATGGCTCGCTGGCAAAATTTGACTTAATGTATGTCAAAGTTACTGCCATTTGGACATATCACAGAGGGTGTTTTTCCTTCTTTCTTTTTATTGTGAGAGATACTAAGTTAAAGGTACTACTTGAGCAATACATATGGGCTATTGAGTGAAACTCCTTCTGTTCAACTCTTATGTTGAAAATTCCTTTACGGTGCACAGACAACCTAAATTGGTGGTTGCAAGAAGCACACATTGACTTTGTACCATTATGTTTTTCCTTTAAATTTGTGTCAACACTTGGCAATTTTCATGGTTGGGCTATGTGGATGCTATGTGCATTGTGCTTCAAAGTAGAAAAGGAATCTGAAGTGATTAAGTTCCTTTATATTCTCTGCATACGAAATAACTCTAAAGAACTATATGTAGTACTTTGTAGAGTTACAAAACTTGCACACAAATGAATATATTGTTTATAAAGGCGTCACTTTTGTAGAGTTATAAACTTTATTTCCACCATAGTTTTCATATATATATATATATATGTATATATTTGTATATATAATAAAATACTTATACATATGTGTATGTATAGTTGTAATGATCGAATTTTTCTATTTATGTTGAAAAAAAAAGTTAAATATTTCAAGATGCAAATTTTCTATAAGAAGGGACTTTGTGTCTCACATAGCATAAAAGAGCAAGAGGCTCTTGAGGCGCTCTAGATATGTTTGTGACATCTCCTGAAAGTGACATTACACTCCATTGTAATTAGTACACTATGACATCTATGATCCAAATTATAAAATTTTTATAAGTCAGTTACTTATATTCCATATAAGTTATGGATAGATGAAAATCCAATTTTTTTCTACTATTGGATTTGTGCTGCTACTGTACATTAAGTTATTTTCCCACATAGAAAAATAGTTCCAAGGGGAAGGACATGTATCAATTTGTGATACTTTTTTTTTGTCCAAGATTTATATGTTCATAAGTGAACAAGATAACAGTGACATAGTAACTGAAATTGAATCACGAAGTTACATTCTTAGCTAAAATTCTTTTCATAAGTAAGGCTAAGTCAAGACTTGTCTCTTTGTGAAACTGAGGACCAGATTGCTTCCGCTGTTAATACTAAACGGATTCGAGTGGGAGTCATATTTGGTGACAATCGATATGTTCCAAGTAACACCAGTACGTTGTCCAAAAAGAGAATCCATTTATATTGATGGTCCCAGTGGGAGTAACTATCAATTGATAAATCAATTTTATTAATCTCAACCTCGACAATGAGTCATCTAATTTTCTCCTTTGTCGATTTGAGATCGAAGGGGAAGCATGTATAGTTACTCCACAAGATGAATAAGAGCATTGAATATACTATAAAGTTTTTAGATCCCCTACTAAGGATAAGTACCTAGAACAATGGAATATGAAATGGAGTTAGTAAAACCAAACCAAGAGTTGAAATTGGTTGATCTACTTATGAGTCATAGTACCATTGGGAACAAATAAGTTCTCAAAATACATGAAAGACTTAATGTAGAAAATAAATATGGGTGAATTCTTGATGTTTAGATTTTAAGAGACCCTTCGAAGGAATTGTTGTCTCTTTCACAAGAATCTTATATCAAGAAATTTTCTTGAACGATTTCATATGTAAGGGCGCATACCCATATATACTTCTACTTCTAGAGCCGAATGGTTAAGTTGGAGGATGTGCCCTCGTGAACCCATAAGAATATGATTTGGCTCATGATGCCTGATATTTGTTATCTTAGTTAACGGATATCCATCTGACTTAGAAAAGAAATACTGGAAAGCAGTTAAAAGGATACAGAGGCATCTCAAAGGCATAGTCGATTATCCTTGTATTGTCAAGGAAAGGATCTCTGACTCAATGGCTATATCTATGATGATTGAGAATAAAATTCAGATGAGAGAAAATCTAAATATGAGTATGTTCTTCTTTCTAAACAATGGCGTTGTGTATATTGTTGAATTGCAAGAAATAATCATCAGCCTTGACACAATGAAAGCTGAATTTGTAGCGCTTTCAGCAACTGTGCAAGAAGCTATTTGGCTTAAAGGTCTTTAGTATAAACTTGGGTGTTTCTGATAGTGCTATTGAATTAGTGAAAATCAAATGTGATAGTCAAGTCTCAATAGTTTATACAAAAAGGTCCCAAGTATTATTGGAAGACAAAACATATTGATGTAAGTATAATTTCCTTAGAGACAATTGTATATAGAAAAGTGAACATGAAATATATTTCTTTAGCCACAGTTGTATATAGAAAAGTGAACATGAAATATATCTCTACGCATTATATGATAGTAGACCCGATAATGCAACTCATAGCATTTGTTGTTTATGAGTGATAAGTGAAGGCATTGAGTTTGCATAGATGATGTATTTATACTTTAATTTTTCCAAGCATGTTCACATAAAACTGCATTATTGAAGTTAATATAGTTGAAGCCTAAATTGTTGGATGTTGGTTTATATACATAGAATGTTTTTATGTTTAGTACATAAATTTGCAGTATGTCGGACAGATAAAAAGGTTGGCCTATTCACACAGGCAATTGCCTCTATTATCTAGGTGACTAATAGGGATGAGACAGTTATAAACTTATTATTATCACATGTAATAATAATAGAGAACTTGAAGTTTATAATATGATTGTCGTTTTGTTTATGGTTAACTATATTTGATTAAATTTGATAGTCTGTCTTAATTCCAGATGTGAGTTCTAAATGATAAAATGTATGAGTAGATATGTGGACTCAAAGTTAGACATGAGTTGTCTGAACTATCATCTGCAGTACAGTATTTAATTTTTTGAAAGACATACGCTCTACGGGGAAGGAGTCAATACTGTGCTACGTGATTTATATCAGGTATGCATAAAGTGACCTCTGGGCGATACAAATTTAATCTCTACTTGCTTATCGTGTGAAGCCCTGAAAGTTCTTATAATTTTCTTTCTTTGTACCCTCATTACTTTGACCAGTTTCTCGAGATTCAATTTAATGTTTGCTATCTTAGGATGTTGCCAAGAGATTATGGATGATCCGGTCTGGCAGGACATTTCTAGAAAAGCAAGTTAGATTGAGATTAAGAGATTCTTTAGATGAGGAAGATCATTGAGTATTATCACATTAATTGTATTCATTGAAATGTCCATTATGTTTGTCTTTGAGACAAGATCATAATGATGAACTCAAATTAATACAAAGAGATTGTGAGAGATGTGGATGTGATAAATGATCTAGGGTACTGCATACTACAATCTACTCCAAGGTTCTGTTAATCGAGATGTTATATATTCCTAACAAATGTATAACAAATAAGCTCTCGAATTATGCACTGGTCACACAGTCTAGTCGTTATGTATGGATAATATAGACTGGGAATAAGAGTTGACCCAGCATGTATGAGTGGGAGATGTTGGAAATTAGATACGGGCACCCATGCGGGTCAACCCGGTCCATGTCCAACATAAATAAATTTAAATATATTTTATTTATATTTTTATTTTTATAATAAAAGAGAGATAAAAGACACACCTATTGGAAAGGGTTGTGTCTCCTAATATAGCATAAGATAAGTCCTATATATTAGCAACTTCTATATGGAAAAGGAAGTTAATTTTCCTGAAAAAACAGAGAAACAGAAAATGTTTCTCTTTCTCTCTTTCTTACTTTGAAAAACTCTTTTTCTTCTATGTGAAGACTACAATGGTAGATTCCTGTGAAGAAGAAAGCGGTCTTCAGTAAATTTTGAAACAATTCTGTAACCAGGTACGATTTAGACTGTGAATTAATCTTTACAGTTCGTGTATTTTACATGTGATTGTATTGTAGACTAGTGAAACAAATACGGTTAGACCCTGGGCGAATTGTATGTTCTTGGATTGTGTGTAATCCTCAATTAGAATATATCAATCTAACTGATTCTCGTTATTGTCTTATGGATTAGTTTGCGTAGAATTTTAGTAATCGTTTTCACGTATCCAACATTGAGTGCCAATTCTTTAATAAGCCTTCGAACATTAATAGCAGATTTGTTAATATGAAAAATATGTATAGGCTTTATAAACTAGCCATGTTTCGCATAGGTCAAGAGTTAATTTAAGCAGCTAGATTTATAATCTACCTTAAATCATCTGTTTGTATATCTTAAATTCATATCAAGTAGATAAAATCTTTGTAATCTAAGGCAATGAATTGGATTATCGTAAAGGTGGTGCTTAATAAGGAATGAATGATAGGGAACGGTCAAAAACTTAAACATCATATGATATGTTTTTATACATAAACTTCTTCCACTTAACTATGGTTAATAAATTTATATTTGTACCACATTAAATTAATTAACTATATGTTATTTCCCACGATTACATCACTTTACTATTTTAAGGACCAGTTCCTTAAAATGTGTTCCTTTACTTTACGATATGCGGAATTAAAACTGTAAGTAATTGAACACCAGATTTTAGCGTGGAAAAACCCCTAGACACGGGATCAAAAAACCACGACCTACTTCTCAAGTAGGATTTCAACTTCACTATGTAAAAAGACCCACTTGGTTACAAGACTCACTCTTACTAACCTAGGACTAACTCTAATCCTTTAGTGATCTTTCTCACGATCAGTGAAGTTGTGTCAAGTCCACGACTTGAACTACACAGTTTACAACTCGATTTTTGCTTACTACAATTGAACTAAGACTTGAACTTTTACAATACTCAATCTAAGGACCAGGTTCTTACTTAGTTCTACTGTAGCTAATGATTACACAAATAAGCTAATAATTCTTCTCAGCTTTTGCTCGATGCTCTCTCTATTTGTGCACCTCTTCTATGGCTGATAAGCTCCACGTTTTATAGCCAAGAAGTCTTGATGAATAAGAATTCCAAAGCTCCCTTGACTTTGAATCCTAATTGGATTCTACCTTCTAGGATCCGAATCCTTTATCCCTTATCCTTGTGTTTATGCAATCTTTTCATATCCGTTTAGACCTGCATAATTATCAAGATAAACATTAGTATTAGGATAAATAATAATATCTCAATTAAATGATTTTGCATGAATTATCTATTCTGCTTCAATGATTCAAAGGAACAGGTCCTTTGAATCCGTTCCTCAGTCATCAGTCAAAACTCCAAGCTTTCCAAGCTAACAATTTCCCCCTTTTTGATGATGACAAATTCATACTCATAGCTTCATCTCCTTAATGTCCTAAGGTACAACTTAAGCTCAAAAAGACACCAATCAGTGGAGAATTAATTAATTTATCATTAAGGAACAGATTTTTCTTAGGTATAAAATCATGCAAAATCAGACTTACTCTTCCCCCTTTTGGCATCATTGAAAAGGTTGCAGATAAAATATAACTCAAGTGTTAGAATTAATCAGCACATAGCCATTGAGGCAACTCAAAATGCAAACATACTTCAAATAAAGCAACCGCAAAAACAATGATATTAGCCATCCAAGACAATTCATTTAACCAAAATATCAAAATCAGGGGATACAAGCAAGTACTACAGAATTATCCAACTACTAAAGAAGAAAA
This sequence comes from Petunia x hybrida, assembly GCA_037355625.1. Classification (NCBI taxonomy): domain Eukaryota; kingdom Viridiplantae; phylum Streptophyta; class Magnoliopsida; order Solanales; family Solanaceae; genus Petunia; species Petunia x hybrida. Next base: position 6,826,694 of record JBBBVM010000045.1, read on the forward strand.
AGGCTAAGGCACTAGGCTAGGCTAGATCCCACTAGACAAAAGATGGCTAAAGGCTAAGGCTAAGGTGGTCAGGATATGGAAGGACCAGGTCCCTGAGACTTGTGAAGCAGATCAAACATCTGCTTGAGCATTCTCTCATTGGTCTCCTTTGCTTTTGAGGCCTCTGCCTTCCAGTAATTCCTCTCCTCTTCCAGCCTTGCTATCTCGACAGCCTGCATAGCAACCTGTTGCCTAAGTGCCCTTACTTTGTTGTTCAGTGGCTGCCTCCCAACACCAGCCTGTGGAGGATCAGCCTGAACTGGCAAGTCACAGCTTATCAAAGTAGCACACCCAAACTTCTCCTTCTTTGTAGCCTTCACAACCCCTTCCAAGGGAATCTTCAACTTGGCAAAGATATCAGTCAGAATAAAACCAAACGGCAGGGAGTGTTTTCTCTTCCCAGCAATCACCCTTTTTATCAGGTGGATCATAAAGCTAGGCCAATTGATCTGCTTTTCAGTGTCCAACAGTTCCATAAGGACCAGGTCCATGAAACTGGCAACTCCTCTTTTCTCCTGCCTTGGCATCACAACTTTGTTCACAAACTCAAATAAGACTTGATGCTGTGGGTGCATCTCACTCTTTTGCACTGCCCTGGGTTTTTCTTCACCATCATTCTCAGCAAACTTCCTAGTGATCTCCAGATCAGTAGGCAGGTTTGTCAAGTCAGGCCAAACAGTCTTGACATAGCTAGCATACCCAGTGGCAGGAATACCCAACAGCTCACCAAGTTCCAGTGTATCAAAAATTATCACATTTTCATTTACAGAGGTAGTAAGTTGATCACCTCTGATGGAACAATTTTTATAGAATTCCTGCACCATTCCTTTTGCACACCTACCAGAGATCTTAAGGACCATGTCCCTCCAACCCTGAGCATGCAGTTTTTGCAGCAACCATACCATTCCCTCTTCTTGAACATCAGTCATGACCCTTCCTTTCAAAACCTTTCTGGTCAGTATGTCCTCATGAACACAGTGCATAGTCTCACTATCTTCAGCATCACTATCACTCTCATCTTCAGTAACTAACTCATCACTATCACTAGCAGATTCTTCAGAAACAACCACTCTTTTAGAGGACCTGGTCCTCTTAGCAACTTTTTCAGCAGCTTTAACTGAACTTCTTGTCACTCTTCTCTCAGGAACTTTTCTTTTCTTTGACTGAGGCTCCTCCTCCTCAGCCTCTACCATCTCATCATCAGCAGAAAAATCAGCAAGATCAAAATCATCAACATCATCCACTTTTTCTTCCTCAACTACCTGTTTTCCTTTCCCTTTCCTGCTCTTTTCCAAGGCAGCAGCCAGTTGTTCATCAGCAGCTTTAGCAGCACTTCGTGTCCTCCTACCCCCAGATGCAGGAGTTGAGGCAGAAGGAACAGTTCCTTTTGCCTTGGAGGAACTTTCTGCTTTCTTCTTATTTCCAGGCTTATAACTCTCTCCTATTTTCTTTAACTTGGCAGCAATATTAGCAGTCACTTTTGCATCAGTAGGTCCCTTTCTAGCCAGTTGCCTTTGCAAACTCCTAATGTTGATCAAATCAACCAAGGGCCTATCACTATCACTAATAGCCTCTTCAACATTAATAACATCCTCCATGGGTGCTCTAAAAGCAACCTCTGGAGACCCTGGTGACCCATGCAAAGGTGCTTCCAAACTCCTAATTGGTTCCCCCTCAAGAGCAGCCCCAGACCCCTCTCCCTTTTCTTCCTCGTCAATAACAACATTCAAAGGGTATGTGAAGTTTACCTGATACTGATACAACACCATAGCCCTTGACAAATCCTCAACCTGCTCAGCAATTGATTCAGCTGTGGGAACTGGTCCTTCCCCCTGAATTTCAGGTTCAGGTATTTCTGGAATTTGTTCAGGAACTTCAGGGTTTGGGTCGATGATTTCTATGGGTGAAGGAGGGTTGAGATTTTGTGGTTGTTCACCAGTGGGTGCAGATGGAGAGTTATCAGAAGAAAGAGACATTTTTGCAATTCTAATCAAAAGATAATTGACAATTCTTTCTGAAATATTGAGATTTTAGTTGATGAACAAGGTAAAATAATAATGTGGGAGAAGAAGGGTATTTATAGAGTGAATTAAGTAGTGCAATTAGAGTAGGAGACGATCAGCTTACCTCAGCACAACATGCAACGGCTAAGGACTCTTGGGAGTCTCCCGGAGAAAAAGAGCCGTTAGGCTTCAGGATACCTTTTCAGAACAGGAACTGTTCCTCCGATGGGACTCTTTTGCAATTTGGATATGGGTAGGAAACTTAGTGGGATGTTATCCTAAACACAAGTTACCTATAGCCTTTATACTTCTAAATTAACTGAATAATTACGAGTACATACCTGTTTTTAACACCACAATTCAGTGTCCTTCCAATTTGCAATTTTTGATCATCTGAAATTCTAAGAGCATAAGGGTAACATCATTCAATTTTAGCAACTCTAAATAAGATATGTAGCATGAGAGTATACATTTAAGTATGAAAACTGGACTGAATAATTCATGATGACTTGAATAAAATTCATTTTAAGAGCAATTTTCTAGCCAATTATGAAGTAAAGCATTGGTGATTTTATGTGAATTTAATCATCCCTAACTCCAATCTATTTCTTTCAAAATCATCTCTACCTAGAGCTTTAGTAAAAATGTCAGCTATTTGCTTTTCAGTAGGACAAAATGCTATGGTGATCAAACCTTTTTCATAATTGTCTCTTAGGAAATGATGTCTTATATCAATGTGTTTAGTCCTTTTGTGATGCACTGGATTCTTTGTCATATTAATAGCACTAGTGTTATCACAATATATAGGAACAGTTCCTACATCAACACCAAAATCCTGTAATTGTTGTTTGATCCATAACAACTGTGAACAACATGAAGCAGCTGCAACATATTCAGCCTCAGCAGTGGAAAGTGCCACTGAATTCTGTTTCTTAGTTCCCCAAGAAACCAAACATTCACCAAGAAAATGTGCCATACCTGAGGTACTTTTTCTATCAACAAGGAAACCTGCATAGTCAGCATCAGTATATCCAACAAGATTAAAACTACCACATTTTGGATACCAAAGTCCCAAGGGACCTGTTCCTTTCAGATACCTCAATATTCTTTTAACAGCTTTCAAATGAGATTCTTTAGGATCTGATTGGAACCTAGCACACAAACCAACACTGAACACAATATCAGGTCTACTAGCAGTTAGATAAAGTAGAGAACCTATCATACCCCTATTCAATTTTTGATCAACTGATATTCCATGTTCATCAAGATCCAATTTTGTGGCAGTGGCAATAGGTGTGTCAATTTCCTTAGCATTATCCATATCAAACCTTTTAAGTAGTTCCTTAACATACTTTTGTTGATGGATCATAGTTCCATTTGAGGTTTGCTTAATTTGTAAACCCAAAAAGAAATTGAGTTCACCCATCATGCTCATCTCAAATTCACTCCCCATCAAGTTTGCAAATTCCTTACTTAAATTTTCACAAGTGGCACCAAAAATTATGTCATCTACATAGATTTGAACAATTAAGAGATCCTTACCTTTTTCTTTTAAAAACAAAGTACTATCAATTTTACCTCTCTTGTATCCATGCTGGAGTAGAAATTTTGATAGCCTTTCATACCATGCTCTTGGTGCCTGCTTGAGCCCATACAAGGCCTTGTCCAGCTTGTACACATGTTCAGGGAACTGTTCACTTTCAAAACCTGGAGGTTGCTTGACATATACTTCTTCTTTCAAGTAACCATTCAGAAATGCACTCTTGACATCCATTTGATGTAGAGTGAAATCCATGTATGAAGCAAAGGCTATAAGAAGTCTTATTGCTTCCAATCTTGCAACTGGAGCAAAAGTCTCATCATAGTCGATGCCCTCCTCTTGATTGTATCCCTGAACAACTAGTCTGGCCTTATTCCTTGTTACCATGCCATCCTCATCAAGTTTGTTTCTGAAAACCCATTTTGTTCCAATTATGGACCTGTTCCTTGGCTTGGGTTCTAGATGCCACACTTGACTTCTTTGAAATTGATTCAGCTCTTCCTGCATAGCATTTATCCAATCTGCATCCTTCAGTGCTTCTTTCACATTTTTGGGTTCAACAAGAGATAAGAAAGCACTAAAGGCACACAGATTTTGATTTTTGACTGCTAATCTAGTTTGAATTCCAGCAGTCTTATCTGAGATTATTTGATCCACAGGATGTGACCCTTGATACTTGTAAGGCTTGGGTGTCAATCCATTGTCAGAGTTCCTCTGCTGAGGAACAGTTCCTGATAGAGTAACATTCCCAGTTTGTGAGGTGGAACCAACACTTGTTCCCCCTGTTTCAGTGCTACTCTTCTCCGTTCTGTCCTGAGGAACAGTTCCTTGCAGTTCACTCCTCATATCCAGAATCTGCATTTGTGGATTAAGTTCAAACTCTTTCAGCATTCCAATTTCTTCATCCTCCTGTACCTGTTCTTGAGTGAGACTGTCAGTTTCATCAAATTTAACATGCATGCTTTCTTCAATTTTCAATGTTTTCTTGTTAAACACCCTATAAGATTTACTATTCAAAGAATAACCAACAAATATTCCCTCATCACTTCTAGGATCAAATTTACCTAAGGCATCCTTCCCATTGTTGTGTATGAAACATTTGCAACCAAACGCCCTAAGATGAGAAATATTTGGTTTTCTTCCTTTAAGCAATTCATATGGTGTCTTTTCTATTAAAGGTCTTGTCATACATCTATTTATTATGTAGCATGCAGTATTAATAGCCTCAGCCCAAAAGTTCTGTGGAAGATTTCCAGATATCAACATAGTCCTTGCCATTTCTTCTAGAGTCCTATTTTTCCTTTCCACTACACCATTTTGTTGTGGAGTTCTAGGTGAAGAAAAATTGTGATTGATGCCATTCTCATTGCAAAAATTTGAAAACATTTGATTTTCAAATTCAGTTCCATAATCTGACCTAATGGCAACAATATGACTATCTAGAGTTCTTTGAGCTTTCTTAGCAAAAATTGAAAATGCATTAAATGCTTCTTCTTTAGATGCAAGAAATATAGTCCATGTAAATCTAGAGTAATCATCCACCAATACCATAACATACTTCTTACCTCCACGACTCATTGTTCTCATTGGACCACACAAATCCAGATGGACCAGTTCCAAAGGTTTAGTGGTACTTACCTGTTTCTTTGATTTGAAGGAGGATTTTACCTGCTTCCCCCTGGCACAAGCTTCACATACCTTTTCATCATTAAACCTGATGTTAGGAAGACCTATCACCAAGTCCTTTGACACAAGTTTGTTCAATTGTGAAAGACTAGCATGTCCTAGTCTTTTGTGCCATAGGAGGGGATCATTTTGCACCACACTTAAGCAGCTCAAGCTTCCATCAGATAATGTCAGCAAGTCTACTTTGTAGATGTTTCCATGTCTGTTTCCCTGCAAAATAACCTCTCCAGAAGCTTTATTAGTCACAGTGCATCCAGTAGATGAGAAATTAACATTATTACCTTTGTCACACAATTGAGATATGCTCAATAAGCAATGCTTCAGTCCATCTACTAGAAAAACATTATCTATGCAGTGTGAGTCAGACTTACCTACCTTTCCAATTCCAATAATTTCCCCTTTCTTACCATTACCGAAGGAAACACTTCCTCCTTGGAAGGCTGAGAGTGAAAGGAACAGTTCCTTATCCCTGTCATATGTCTTGAGCAACCACTGTCCATGTACCATTTGTGGTTTGTCTCCTTCACTCTAGCCTGCAAAAGAAAACTAGGGGTTAATTTTAAGAACCCAAACTAGTTTGGGTTCCTTTCCTTTTGAAAAATGATGAATCAGATCTCTCTTAGCCCAAAATGGTAAAGGTTTCTTTGTGTGAACATCTCTCCTTTTTACAGAATGTTGATCAGGTTTGTAGGACCTATTCTTTTGTTTCACAGGATTTTGAACAGGTTTAAAGGACCTGTTCCTCTAGACAGCCATTTTTAAAGATTGACAATTTTCTTTCCGGTGACCAGTGTTCCCACAGTGAGTGCATAGCCAGTTTTCAGGAAATGACAAGTACTTACTCTTTGGATCCCATTTGGATGAACTTTGTGCCTTCATGAATCCAATACCTTTCCTGTTACTGCTATGATTTTCTTGCAACCATTCTAGTGCTTCAGAAGACTTGTTCCATTCTACAGTTTTTCTTAATTCCATTTTTGTTTTAACCAAGTCTTCTTCTAAAGATCTTATCTTTTCATCTTTTTTACACAATTCATCAACTGTGTTTTTCAGTTTCTCTTCAGCAATGATCTGATGAGAATTAGCAATACCTTTACCTTTTACAACTGTTTTAACATTTTCTAATTCCTGAGCAGTTGTTTCAAGTGTGAGGACCTGTTCCTCAAGCATGCTAATCTTCCTTTCCAGAAAATCATTTTTAATTATTTCCTCTTTGCATTCTGTTTCTAAGCAGTCAACTTTATCATGCAGTTGGTGATTATCATCCCTCAGAGTTTTAAATTCATTTAGCACAATATGGAATACTTTAACCAACTTTTCTCTAGACATGCTTTTTACATCTTCTTTAAGTTTAGAAACAAATACCTCAGGATCCTCTTCATTTTCTGAATCTCCAAGTGCCATTAGAGCAAGATCCTCATCCAGATCATCATCAGTTATTTCGTCTTCACTGTCTTGCCATCCTGCAACCAGCGCTTTGGGATTTCCACTTTTCTTATGGACCTGTTCCCTAGCCTTCTTTCTTTCATCAATGAATTTCTTCCTCCATTCTCCTTCCATGATTGGACATTTGCTGATGTAGTGCTCCGAGCTTCCACATTTGTGGCATTCTCCAGCCTGTTTCATGTTAGTAGACCTAGCCTGTCCACTAATTTCCCTTTTCTTATTCAAATATTTCTGAACACTTTTAGCGATAAGAACCAGTTCCTTATCATCAATGATTTTATCACCAGCTGTCAAGGCTAGGTTAGGTTCAGTTTTAACTGGTGCTCCTATGTTTTTAACCTTCTTCCTTAGTTCATAAGTCTTTAGATTACCTATAAGCTCATCTAAGGATAAAGTGGTTAAATCTTTACTTTCAATGATAGCACAAGCTTTGATCTCCCAAGAGTCTGGAAGAACCCTAGTTAAAATCTTTTCTACCCTATCTTCCACAGTTAAAACCCTTCCCAAAGAGATAAGTTCAGAGGCAATGGCATTAAATCTAGTATACATTTCAGAGATTGATTCTTCTTCTTTCATTTAAAGCTTTCATATTCAGCATAAAGAAGTGTACCTCTGGACCTTTTTACCTGACTTGTTCCTTCGTGTGCAACTTGTAGAGCATCCCAAATCTCCTTCGCAGTGGCATACCCTCTTATCCTTGTGCATTCGTCAGGACTAAGTCCACCAACCAGCCACTTCCTTGCCTTAGCATTCTTTTCCCATAGCTTTATGTCTTCAGCATTGCATTCCTTCCTGGTTTTTGGAACATCCTTTCCATCAGCATCTTTCTTCATTGGGATCATGGGACCTTCAGTTACTATGTCCCATAATTCGTAATCTTCTGCTTGAAGGTGATCACGCATCCTATCTTTCCACCATGAATAGTATTTCCCATTAAAGTAAGGTGCTCTCACCATTGACTGGCCCTCACTGTTCTCTCGTGATGTACTCATCTAATCCTAGGTGTTAGCCTTTTCAAGGATAACCAGCTCTGATACCAATTGTTATTTCCCACGATTACACCACTTTACTATTTTAAGGACCAGTTCCTTAAAATGTGTTCCTTTACTTTACGATATGCGGAATTAAACTGTAAGTAATTGAACACCAGATTTTAGCGTGGAAAAACCCCTAGACACGGGATCAAAAAACCACGACCTACTTCTCAAGTAGGATTTCAACTTCACTATGTAAAAAGACCCACTTGGTTACAAGACTCACTCTTACTAACCTAGGACTAACTCTAATCCTTTAGTGATCTTTCTCACGATCAGTGAAGTTGTGTCAAGTCCACGACTTGAACTACACAGTTTACAACTCGATTTTTGCTTACTACAATTGAACTAAGACTTGAACTTTTACAATACTCAATCTAAGGACCAGGTTCTTACTTAGTTCTACTGTAGCTAATGATTACACAAATAAGCTAATAATTCTTCTCAGCTTTTGCTCGATGCTCTCTCTATTTGTGCACCTCTTCTATGGCTGATAAGCTCCACGTTTTATAGCCAAGAAGTCTTGATGAATAAGAATTCCAAAGCTCCCTTGACTTTGAATCCTAATTGGATACTACCTTCTAGGATCCGAATCCTTTATCCCTTATCCTTGTGTTTATGCAATCTTTTCATATCCGTTTAGACCTGCATAATTATCAAGATAAACATTAGTATTAGGATAAATAATAATATCTCAATTAAATGATTTTGCATGAATTATCTATTCTGCTTCAGTGATTCAAAGGAACAGGTCCTTTGAATCCGTTCCTCAGTCATCAGTCAAAACTCCAAGCTTTCCAAGCTAACACTATAGTAAGTTGATATTATTTGGTGTAAACACTGAAAGATGGCTATAGAGACATTTGAAATTCTCGTTAACTACTAATTCCTAAAGATCTGATCTTTCATACAAAATGGTTTCTACTCAAAAGTTTGTACATCATTTGCAGGCTAATGACGACAGCCCGAAAGTTTCTCATAACAATTTTCTTTTCTTTATAGGAAAATCAAAAGGCATTAGTTTTGTACTGTTACTACTTGGTACTATTAAATAAAGACAGAAAGGCACTTGACGTATCTATAATTGAATTGCCTCTGTGTTATTGAGAAACAAACAAAAGAATGAGTGATATAATTTGACTAAGAGTAATCAGTTACAATTAGTTTGATCTGAACTTTGAATATCAAAACTAAAACTAAGAGTTAAACAATCTGCGGTCATTGCTCCAACGAGCTCAGCAGTGATCCTTACTGGCAAACTCTAAGCCAGCTAACCCCTAAAATATATTAGACAGCTCGCTCATATTTGTCAATACATAAAAACTTAAAACTGTTTTTTAATAGGTGAGTATATTCAGAAGCGAAACTCTTGTTCGAATAAGCCGTCGAATGATACACTCTACTTCTCCTTCAAGGTCTTCAATAGCAATCTCCACTGTTTCCAATCTTTTATTCTCACATTGCAGTGTCATGGCATCACATTTTTCCCACGAGCTAAAGCTATTTACTCTCCTCAACCTTGATCCAAAAAAATACCCTCTCCGTGATTTCTTATGATTTGGACTTGGCATTGACATAAGTGACATCAATGACTCTACAATAGACATGGTGGCCATCCTAACTTCTTTTAACACATTTATAACCACCATCAAATTATTTTTATTGTCCTTCACATCCAAGCCTAATGACAATTTCAAGGTTTTCATTCCCTTTAAGGAGTGCAAACGCTTTAAGATTTCTTTCTTCAACTTCTTTCTTTGACACTGGAAAGTTGTAAACTTGTTCTCGCCAAAGCTGATTCTTTTGAACGTGGACTTTAGTTCGTGGAGATGATCTTTGACTAACAAAAGAACATCTTTTGTAGTGCCACAAACATCAAGCATTTTTAATGATGTTTCAGAAACTTCATGGACGAATTTTTCTAGTCCATTATGTGCCATTTCTCGTTTGATCACTGGTGAGTGATCAAGCAAGTCATTGGCTGAGTTGTGCAAGTCTCTTAGAGCATCAAAGTTTGGGAGCGCCATTGAATATTTTTTCTTGAAGCAAAGGAAATGATATGTATAGAACTATATTGTAAGGTTTGAGCTTCAGAATTATGAATTGGGATGAACTTTTTAGATTAATAATGCTTTGCATTTGCCACCTTTTTATAGTTTGATATAAGGGAAATTAAACTTTATTCTAAAAAGAGGATTAGAACGTAAGTAGAGATCTAAAATCTCTAATGGAAAAGGACAGGAAGGATCCTTCTTTGTACGGACTACTTGTCCTCTAATTGGTAACAGCTAAGGAGCTAAATATTGTCCCTCAAGGAAATTTCCTCCCAAAAGGGAAAGATAATATAATATAGGAGAGGACAAAGTTGGTTGACTAAGAAGTTGATAATCCCTTCCTTTCATTTTACTGTATGTCTTACAATTAACTGTACCAAAAAAATGTATCTTATAGGTAGAACTTTTAGATCCTGTAGTCTTAAACTGTATATGTGTATCATACCAAAAGTATCAAGTTAAGTGAATCCTATGTATGGTCTTTAAACATGAAACGCCATGCATGTAGTAAGCATCGCTAAAAAATAGGATTATTGGAATAAAAAACTTACTAAATAAAAAAAATAACATTCTTTTTTACCAGATTAAAAAGAAGCGTAAGACACATTAATTGAAAAGGAGTAAGATATTGTTGTGCCATAATTAGATTAGAAGAGTTGTATGCACATGCAAAATTACAGATACATGCACGAGTGGGGAAGAACGATGCCAGTCTGGTGCTTAGTTAAATTGTGTTCCCATGCAGTCAATTTTTTTTTCGAATATACTGCAGACTAAAAAGTGAGCATTATGAAACATTAATCAACAATACTTAGATACTTCAATATATTTTTGTAGTACTGACAATGATTTGTGTTTTTGAATTCTATGTTTAAGACATGAAATCTTTCATTAAGATTATTTGCTAACCATTCGTGTGGACTGCCGCTTCCAAGAAAATTCTTGCAACATAGACTTTATTTTCTCGTTGTCTTTTAGTAAAATGGATAATAACTGGTTCTTTTTCCCTTTCTTCGTTGACTTATAGTATACACTTGTGTGAACCCAATAATACTTTTTATTTGTTGTCCATTTTGTTAATTTGTATCACTGTCCATTCATGGTTCAATTATTTGTAAATAAATGATTACTCTAAAATTATGGACCATCATTACATACATTACACTCATGTCCAGCGGACTCACTAATTAAAATCATCTGTTTGGGTCAATACATCGTGTTCAAATTCATTCAAACGAACCACCTACTAATCAGTTGTTGTACTAAAATGAGAAAAAGTTTTCAATTGAATTTTATGAAAATGTATTTTGCAAAGATCGAAGTTGCATAGATAATCAAGCTAGTGTTGTATCTATACTGCAATATTCCTTTGAACTTCTCACACAACTTTAGTGGTCATCCTCGATAAATCTTTACCATATCAAGATGAGAAATTTTAGAGATGTGGCTTCTTGAGGGGCACATATTAAAATCCTCTCTATTTTTTAAAAAATTGAAATAAAAGCTTACTTATGCTGCCTCTATGGTGATACTACCTAACAAATCATTTATACACGAAATGACTTGGATCGTCTTTTCCTTAGTGAAATTGTCTAGTTATTTAAGTGGGCTATCGGGAAACAACTTCAGCCCAATATCGTATAAAACCCATTGTCGAGCAATAAAGCAATCATAAATAAGGGGACAGTCTATCCCATCCCACCCTCAGATGTTCATAATAATATTCAATTTCTAAATTCTGAAATCGCCTTTAAAAATTAAAGAAGACAAAACAAAATTCAAAGCTATCTGTCAAATACACAACGACTAGTTTAAGGCCATATTAATGGACAGTCTATCCCATCCCACACTCCCACTCCCCCACGTTCCGCCTCAATTGGAGCGTGGACAGTCTATTCGTAGGGCCACCTAGTAGTTCTAATACAACGTAATATTCATAAAAATATGGGTCTAGCACAATTTAAAAAATTAGCAGAATTGTACAAGGCCATTTAGGCGTCGTTTAGTTTGGTGTATAAAGTCTTAATACATGTACTAAAATCCACACTAAATTATTACTATTTTTGGTTGTTTTGGGTGGAATTTTAATACTTGCATAAAAATAGTATAATATTTGGTTAGACTTTAAGATATAATACTCGCATAACTTAATGAGAAAATCTATGTATTATTTTATGCGGGGTAGAAGGTGGAATTAATAATGTGGGTATTTACACTGTAGGTATTAAAATTTAAAATGACAATATTAACCCTTATAATAATAAAGATAATTTTAAATTATATTTAAGGAGTAACTAAATATTTTAAATTATAAATATTGTACATTAATTTGTAATATATTAGTGATTCAAGAAATAATTCCTATAGCTAATATCTACATTACTAATACCCACATTATTAATACCCGCATTATTAATACCCACATTGCTAATACTCACATTGTTAATACCCACATTGCTAATACATACCCCACATCAATTGCAAGTGGGATAGATTGTACCTTAACGGGTCGTTTGGTTGAGATATAGTTTATGCGGGTATTAGTAATGTATCCACACTATCATCAGCTAAATTAAATCTTTTGTATTAAGAATTAAAATCAAAAGGTCAGTAGCTTCAAACTAGGGAGAAAACACTGATAATACAAAAGAATTTTCACATTGAATGATGATAATACATGATATATTGCCGAAGAAAATATGTAAGGGCAGCTCAACGAAGTTGGTGGCCTAAAGCCAAACCTCGATGAGGGCCCCTAATTATTTTGTTTTTTAAAAAAAATTCTAAGAAATATTTTTATTTGGTGACTATTTATTCAAATTTATATTACCTTTATTACCTCGTTTGAAGTTACAAATAGTAGAAATTGTATTAAATTACTGCTCGCAACAAAAATTAAACACTTTGTCCAAGTTTTTAGAATAGATTAACCATCTTCCTCTATGCCTTTTCCCATTTGCCAATTCTTAAAGTATAATATTTTGTAGAAAAATATCTTAAGAATTTATCCTAACTTAACTAGATTAGTTACTTATTCACCTAAAGAATATTATTCCATATTTTTCTGGTAAAGATTTTTATTTTTTACTAAATTTTTTTCAACAGCTCATTTTTGGGATTGTATTAAAGTTTAATTTCCTTATTTTTTTTCTTCTTCTTCTTCTTTTCTTTTTTCCTTTTTTTTTTCTAACCGAATTATATTTTGTAATTGACGTACTTAAATTCTGATAAATTTAATTGTTTATGACTTGTTTTTGACCGAAAGGAGTAAAAACTTAAAATAGATAAAGGAGAATAAAATAATGCAATGGTCACTTTATCAGAAATTATAACCTACCTTCACCAATAAAACGTCTAGCTTTACACGTGTTCTAAAAAGGTACTACTAATCATTACCCAAAAGACTATTAGCATAAAACAATGGAGTTTATTTTGATAGATTATTAAGAAGTTATATAATTAATTACTTAAAATATTCAAAATTAATAATAAAAAATACAAATAATACGTAAAAAATGGGCGCCCCCAGCGATTGGTTGTTTTGCCTTATGGTCCAGCGGGTAGTGAAAATATGTTAATCTCTTTAAATCCACTATAGAAAATTGCTTTCACATTGTGCTAGGTAGCTGTTTGTGTCAGTAAACATATTTGTATATCATCATAATCCAGATTAGTAGTGGAAAATGTTGAGGAAAAAAGAAACTCTAGTTTTCAGGAGGATCTCAAAGATAGCTCCTAATCCATCCTCTAGTTCATCAATGCAGGATTCAAGTGCCTCCAATTACACTAATCATGATACAAAGGAATGCAAAAACTAATAAAATATAGAAACTCATGCATAATAAATTTAATTAATATGACTTTCCTACTATACAAGTTATTCAATATATCTGAAAATGTTGGATCTGCGGCAGTGTACTCCTAAAATGAAGATCAAATTGAGTTTAATATTTTGATCCACGGACGTTATGCTGCATGATCTGTTTTGGCTATTTTACATATTTGTAACTCTTAGTAGTAGACAAGTTGCCTAAAATCCCACAAAAACCTTGTTTTAAATGTATGAATATCTTCCAAGAGAGTCCTAACACACGAGTGAGTTGAAATTGAGTAAGCCTAGGTCATTGTTCTACTAGAGGAGAAACAAGTGGAATCTTGACAGTTCATTTTCATTAGTATTTCACATAATAAGAGCTAAGAGTTTACATGATTATTACTCATTCTCTATCATTTTTTGATGAAATGGTAGCAAGTAGAAACTTGATTAGTACATAACATAATAGTTTTATAATCCTAGTCTGAGATCTTGATCCCTGCACTCGTTGTTCATAATGGAGTTTTAAGTTCTAGGTTACTGCAAAGTAACATCATTTAGTTGTCCTTTCTATGCAGATAGGGGCAAATTGATAAAGTATTAAGAAAATCTCATTACGGATCGAAAATTGGGAGAGAAAGGGAAATGGAAAGAAAAAGGTAAACAATTTGGACATGAAATTGAATGCAATCAGACACCTTGGACTTTGAATATGATCCTCCTTTTGTCCAAATAAAAATAAAAGCTGTGTGAATCAAGTGGTGAAGATCTTTGCAATAATTTCTTCTATAACAGCTGCACAATTTTGCTACTTGATTGATAATATTGAAAATTAGAGACATTAAGATGATAGTAGAACAAATTACAAGCTAGTTGAAAAGGTGCGATTTTGAAGACAAACTTTCGTACTCAGTGCTAACAAGTTTATGTTAGAAGTATGAGTGGTACAATCACTATTTTTGTAATATGAATAGCAAAAATCATTCAGAGAGAAGAGACCAAGAACAATGGACATCAACAAGTATTCGTATTGCTAACAAAAATTAAACATTTCTTGGAATTCTGTATGATTACAATCAGAGGCGGACCCAGGATTTCAACTCAGTGGGGGCACCAGATAGAATTTTTTTAGGATTTCAACTCAGTGGGGGCACCAGATAGAATTGAAAAAAAAAAAGTATGAAGGAAATTGTAGGAAATAGGATTCGAACCCAAGTCTCCAGCTTAAGAGCCAATTTTAAACATCTTCTTTACCAATGCACCCAATTAGCTTTTGTTCTTTCAGGTGCACATTTAAATATATATACACGTTTTCTGTCATATATACATATATATACGCACAATTTTCTCCGACGCCAGCGGGTGCCGGTGCACCCACCGCCACCATGTAGGTCCGCCCCTGATTACAATGTACTAACGAACATTGAGATACATGACTAGTGGTTGAGGAGGGAAACTCGAGTTTTTAAAAACTGTCTAAGAGCCTGTTTGGGTGGGCTTAAAAGCTGCTTATTTTAAGTGGCTTATAAGTCAAAAAGTGACTTAAAAGCTACTTTTTGTAAAGTTAGGATTTCCTAACTTCTCAAAAAGTGGCTTTTAAGCAACTTATGGCTTATAAGTTCAAAAATTTTGATGTTACCAAACATATATTAATGGGCTTATGAGCTTATAAGTCACTTTTAAGCTCACCCAAACGGGTTCTAAATATGATTTCTTATACGTCCTCTAGTTCTTGAATGTTTGACTCAAAATATCTCGAGGTTTTTAAGCAGACTTTGGATTTGTGAATGATTTGTTTTCTTGTTTTGTAAAAGCAGCAACTCCATGTCTATCTTCTCAATTTCTGAGATGTCAGCTGTATTGGATAAAAGCTGACTGAACTTCAAAGGATGACACGTGTCTTCCACGTGGCACGGACAGACATTCATCGGGCAGACATCTACCGAACAGGCGTTTCCCACGGGCAGGCCCAAGATAATCGCGAAGCATCTCAACAGCAGGCATGGTTTAAATGGGCAGTTACCGGAATTACCGTACGCGATCATTCGTTAAAATGATCGTTACGGCAATAACTGCAGCCTGGCGGTTACAACTTCCCCGAACGGACGCCTGGCGGTTACCCATCCGGATAAGTTCCACACCCAACGGCTAAGCACAATCCCAACAGGCGCCTCCCAAGCCTATAAATAGCATTTCTTTCAACCGATTGTAACAACTTTTTGACTTCCTGTATACATTATCAATAAAAGAGCACTCTCTCCTGTTCAGACATACTCTTTATTTTCGATTACCATTTTTAGTAATTAATTCATCTGAAGGGTGGACATCGACCAACTCTCCCCGGAGACGAAGGATACGATACGTCTATCTCTCTTTACTCTTGCTTATATTTTACTTTGCATGTTCTGAATTAGTATCATCTCACCTGTCGCATGAATTCTTAATCTCAACTATTGATCGTGACTCCGCAAATATAAATTTAATTGTTAATTGGCCTAAAACCGGATCTAGGTTAAATAATTTGGCGACCACAGTGGGAGCCGGTCAATAGCTTTCGTAGGTTAAGAAACCCATCTCTGATATTGCATTCGTCTTTGTCCATTCTTTCGTTTCATAACTAACATGGCAGAAAGTGGTTCACAGCAACATCGAACCATTGAAGGCGGACAACGAGCGAACACCCCTTCGCGTAGTTATTCTCCTAATTACTCTCCCGATTATTCGTCCGATGGGCGGCAACAGTCCTCCCAAGGACAGGTCAGGCAAAACAGGCGTAGATGCTCTCAGAGCGCTACTCCACCCAGAAGACGCCAACATAGGAGTCTCTCCCCTGACCGAGGGAATCTGCAAAAAACGTTTTTTGATTTTATGCAGCAACAGGTAGAAGTGAACCGTGGAATCCACGAGGCACTAAACTCCCTCCGAAGGAGCAATATCTCGACTGCGGGGGCTGACGCCGCAGCGCCTAACCCCAATGCACCCTCTTCACATACTTCAAGACAAGGAGAAGAGCGTAACGGCGGCAGTGGCACTGCAGATCCCGCGACTCAAGCCAATCAGAACCCGAATGGAGGATCTACAGCACCTGCAGATATGAGCCTTGTTGTGGTGGCTCTCACCAAGCAATTCAAAGAAAGCCAGGAAGCACTTCAAAAGGCTTTTCACGAGAGGATCGATCAGATACCAGGCGCCCCGCCTACGCTGCAGAAAATTGACGTCCAGTGATACTCACAGCGGCCCTGGAAGAAAGAAGCAGCCCCAAAGGCGATACCTAAAACGTTCAAGATGCCGAACATTCCGAGGTATCGCGGAACGTCTGATCCAAACAATCACCTCATTATGTTCAGCAATTTTATAAAAGCCAGTGATCTCACCGACGAGGAGATCGAATCTGTGCAATTGAAAAAGTTCGTAGAGACCCTGGTAGATGGGGCCCTGCGATGGTATTCAATGTTACCGCCCAACTCCATTGGATCCTTTGCAGAGATGGCTGAATTATTCGTGAAGGCACACACAGGCGCCCAGAAGACGGAGACCCGGGTAGAAGATATCTTTGAAATTAAGCAAAGACCCGACGAGTCGCTCCGGAAGTACGTGGATCGGTTCCAGAGGGAACGCATGATGCTCCCCAAAGTGCCGGACAGATGGGCGGCAATCGCATTCACCAACAGCCTGGATGTTCGGAGCTCAGAGGCCACACAAAGACTTTATGAGTCTCTTCGCGAGTTCCCAACAGCCAGTTGGTCAGACGTATATAATCGCTACAATTCCAAAGTACGTATCGATGAAGATAAACTGATCGGGGCGGGCGCTCGGGGAAGGACTCAGCATCGCAGCGGCGGATCTGGCGGAAAAGCAGAAATGGAGAGATCGGGCATGCGGTATGAGCCATACCCTGACCAATCGCGTAACAATTTCAAAGGACGCAGCCGCCACAGCAATAAGGGATTATCTCGAAAGGAAAATCCTGAGTCAAGTTCCCGTGGGATCCCAAGCCTGCCAAGCTTCAACGTTGAAATGTCAGAGGTCATGGCAGTACTCAAAGGCATGGGAGAAAAGGTCAAGTGGCCAAAGGACATGAAGACTGACCCCAGCAAGCGAAGCAAAGATTTATACTGCGAGTTTCACCAAGACCACGGGCACACCACTGAAGACTGCAAAGCCTTAGGTATGAAATCGCCTATTTATTGAAACAGGGATTCTTGAAGGAGTTCCTGACCGAAAAAGGAAAGCAAACTCATGCGAAGGCTCAGCAGCACAAGCCGGGTCCACCACGAGCATCCTCCCCAAAGCGAACAGTCAACGTTATTTCGGGCGGGATCGAGGTAGATTCGGTCACCTTCATGGCAAAGAAGTATGCAAAGGTATCCATCACAAACAGCAAGCGCCCCCGATCAGAAGGCGTAATCACCTTTGAGGAATCCGATGCTGAAGGGTCACAGTTTCCACATATCGACGCGTTAGTCATAACGTTGCGAGTAGCGGAGTTCGATGTGAAGAGAGTACTCATTGATGCGGGCAGTTCTGCAAATATTATCCCATCGCGAGTCGTAGACGAAATGCAGGTAGCAGACAAGATTGTGCTGATATCTCGAGTTCTCTCCGGTTTCAACAACTCGAGTGAAAAGACCCTCGGGGAGATCACCTTAACAACTCTAACCGAGGGGGTAGCAAAGGAGACGACCTTCCATGTTGTCGACGCTGATCTAGCCTACAACATCATTTTAGGCAGACCATGGATCCACGACATGCAGGCCGTCCCTTCTACCTATCACCAGGTGTTGAAGTTCCCATCCGAGTGGGGGGTACGTGAAGTCCGAGGAGAACAGTGCACCGCACGAGACTGTTACTCGGTAGCCCTTAAACTACCCGAGGAAAGCAAATAGCAATTACAACACCCGGGACCGAATACTACACCTGAGGAGGCTAAGTACGAAGTCCCGGAGTTCATCGCCAAGATGGAGGAAAAGGAAAAACACATGCCGACAGTAGAAACCCTGGAGCCCGAAGAGCTGTTCGCTGATAAACCAGAGCAAAAGGTGTACTTGGGAACGGAACTGAGCGAGCGCTTGCGGGAAGACATTCTGCAATTCCTCAAGGAGCGGCATACAACATTTGCCTGGCCCCATGTAGATATGACAGGTATTTCTCCTGACATCGTTACTCACAGGTTGCATGTCGATCCATACCACCGCCCGGTGAAACAAAAAACGCGCCAGCAAGGAGCTTTCCGGAATCAGGTAATCAACGACGAAGTCGATCGCCTGTTAAAGATCGGTTCGGTACGTGAAGTCAAATATCCAGACTGGTTGGCCAACGTGGTTGTCGTACCTAAGAAGAACGGCAAGTGGCGAGTCTGCATCGATTTTACAGATCTAAATAAAGCCTGTCCGAAGGATTCATATCCCCTTCCCAGGATAGATCAACTAATCGATGCAACAGCCGGGCACGAGGTGTTAACTTTCCTCGACGCGTACTCCGGATACAACCAGATACTGATGGACCCTGGAGACCAGGAGAAAACGGCATTCATAACTTGTCGAGGTACGTATTGCTATAAAGTTATGCTATTTGGGTTAAAAAATGCAGGTGCAACCTATCAGCGTCTGGTCAATCGGATGTTCCACGACCATATCGGGAAGACTATGGAAGTGTACATTGACGACATGCTGATAAAATCCAAACGAGCAGAAGATCATCCGGCGCATCTGAAAGAAGCTTTCCGAATCCTGGATCAATATAACATGAAATTGAACCCGGAGAAATGCGCTTTCGGAGTCGGATCGGGAAAATTTCTGGGGTTCATTGTCTCTCAGCGAGGCATTGAAGTCAATCCCGCTCAGATTAAAGCCATCGAATCAATCCCAGATGTACTTCGCAATAGGAAAGAGGTCATGATGCTGACGGGGAGAGTAGCTGCCCTACGCAGATTCATCTCCCGGTCATCTGATCGGTGCAAAAGTTTCTTCGATGTCTTAAAGCAAAACAAGGATTTCGAATGGACTCCTGAGTGTCAGCAGGCGTTGAGGGATCTGAAGAAATACCTCTCCAATCCTCCACTACTCACCACACCTGTGGAAGGCGAGCAGTTGCTAATTTATCTGGCAGTCTCAGAGTCATCGGTAAGCGATGTACTAGTACGAGAAGAAAAAGGTAAACAACTTCCTATCTACTATGTTAGCAAAGCTTTAATTGATGCAGAAACCCGCTACCAGCCTTTGGAAAAATTAGCGTTAGCTCTAGTAACTGCTGCCCGAAAATTACGTCCATACTTTCAAAGTCATATGATAATTGTGGTTACTACTTTTCCTTTACGAAATGTTCTGCACAAACCAGAGTTTTCAGGAAGATTGGTAAAATGGGCTATAGAATTGTCCGAATTTGATATCACTTATCAGCCCAGGG
Source organism: Petunia x hybrida (assembly GCA_037355625.1). Lineage (NCBI taxonomy): Eukaryota > Viridiplantae > Streptophyta > Magnoliopsida > Solanales > Solanaceae > Petunia > Petunia x hybrida. Next base: position 6,846,715 of record JBBBVM010000045.1, read on the forward strand.
TAGCGATAAAATCACAAGTCTTGGCAGACTTCGTGACAGATTTCAGTGTAAATATATACCCTGAGGCAGAAAATGAAGCCATCCTATATGCAGGACAGGCTTCGGGCGCTTGGGTCCTCCATACGGACGGTTCCTCGAATGTCAAAGGATCAGGTCTCGGACTAGTCCTCGTTGCTCCATCCGGAGAAACGGTAAGACAAGCTATCAAATGTCATTTCATTACTAACAATGAGGCCGAATATGAGGCCGTTATTGCAGGATTAGAACTAGCACGAAACTATGGAGCAACCATAGTCAAATTAAAAAGCGATTCTCAGTTAGTGATCAATCAGGTCAATGGAGGTTTCGTCGCACGAGAGCCCAGAATGCAGGCATACCTCGGCCGAGTAAAAGAGCTCTTGACACAATTCGACGACTGGGAAGCGATTCAGATTCCATGAGAAGAGAATCACGAAGCTAATGCTCTCGCAAACATGATCAGTTGCAGAAGTAGGAGCAGCCGGCTCTTCGGCTGTCATTCAACTTCTTTACACAACCATGGACAGGGAAAAGTTCGAAGTCAACACTGTCAGCACTACTTGGGACTGGAGGAACGAGATAACAAATTATCTTATTCACGGGACCCTGCCCGCAGATGCAAAGGCTGCTCGCAAACTCCGAGTAAAGGCTGCCCGATACACCATCCTCAATGGCGAACTATACCGAAAGATGTTCGCGGGGCCCCTCGCTAAATGCCTTAGACCAAATCAAACTAACTATGTGATGAGAGAAGTCCACGAAGGATATTGCGGAAATCATTCCGGAGGAAAGGCCTTAACGCGGAAATTGATACGTGTAGGTTATTACTGGGACAAAATGGAGAAAGACGCGAATGATTTTGTCAAGAAATGTGACAAATGCCAGAGGTTCGCCCATCTCCTCCATCAGCCAGCCGAGCCGTTGCATTCAATAATCTCCCCATGGCCCTTCATGAAATGGGGAATGGACATTGTTGGTCCCCTTCCCACAGCACCGCGAGGGATGCGCTTCTTGCTGATCATAACTGATTATTTCACAAAGTGGGTCGAAGCCGCGGCATATTCAAGGGTACGGCAGACAGAGGTCGTCGATTTTCTCTGGCGCTTTATCGTATGTCGTTTCGGAGCGCCCAAGGAAATAGTCATGGATAATGGCCCACAGTTCATTGGCCAGAAGGTGACTAGGTTCCTTGACGACTTACACATTAAAAGGATCACTTCCTCACCATACCATCCTGTCGCCAACGGGCAGGCCGAATCTACCAACAAGATCATCGTTGAATCTCTTAAAAAGCGCCTCGAGTAGGCAAAGGGATGTTGGGTAGAAGAATTACCTGGAGTACTGTGGGCTTACCGCACCATGGTAAAAATGAGTACCGGAGAAACCCCGTACTCATTAGTATATGGCGCAGAGGCCCTGATCCCGGTCGAGATAGGCGAACCCAGCCTGCGATATGCGCATGCCACAGAGGAGTCAAACTCAGTTAACCTGTCCGAAGAACTGGATCTTCTCGAAGAACGCAGAGAACTGGCCCTCGTACGAGTGGTTGCCCAAAAGGAGCGAATCGAAAAATACTACAATCGGGGACTGCGCGTACGAAACTTCCAAGTCGGGGACTTTGTACTCAGAAAAGTTTCTCCGAATACGCAAGAGGCGAATTCGGGGAAGCTTGGCCCTAACTGGGAAGGACCCTACAAAATGGTTGCTTCGGTCGGCAAGGGATCTTACCGCTTAGCACGTCCAGATGGTTCTATCATCCCGAACAATTGGAATGTGGTTCACCTCAAAAGGTATTACTTCTAGGTGGAACGAACGGTTAGCTACCCTGCACTCAACTTTTATTTTACGTAAAGTTCTTTACTATTTTTTCCCTCTAAATGGTACTAACGACCTGAACAAGGTCAGATCCGTTTAGCTCAACTGGCAGAGCTCGAAGTTTCTCAAACTTCATGGATGTGGGTTCGAATCCCACAACGGACACACTCCTCGATTGGTTATATGTGTTCATTATACGATTCACCGACAACTCTTTTCATACTATCACTTTACGTGTTCTAATATGAAAACAAGGGGGGTGGTGAGGGCCCTACAGGCCAAACTAAGACCTTTGCACAGGCAAAAGACCTTATCAAAAGGCAGCGCAAAATTTGAAAATTTCTACGGAATAAGACTTCCACGACAAATGAGAGAAGTCATTCACGGAACCTTCAGGTGACAAGGCTTCCACGAAAATAAGAGAAGTCAGTCACAAGGCCAATAACTCGGCCAGAGCCAATCTATAAAGCCGTGCAACAAACTCTCAACCATCGAGATAACAAGCAAAGTTGTGCGCGCAAGGCAATGATTCGGCTAAAACTCTAAAACGACCACGGTTCGGTCAAAATTACTTATGACTTACGCTCCTTTTATGAAAGGCTAAGTTAGGTACATTCAGGCAGACTTATGAAAATACGGACTCGATGCGATTCAAGGTCCAAGAAAAGTAACTCCCGATCATAAGGCACGAAGGCCATAGCATATGCATACAAAAGGATCAAGAATTCAAACTAAATATAGTCACTGAATAAAGATCTAAAACAACATATATACATAAGTTGATAAAGTGCCGAATACGGCTGACATAATTTTATCAGAGTGTTTAAAAGGCCAAACGAACCGGCCAAGGACCAAAAAGTTTTTATCAAAACTTCTGTCCGTCAACAAACAAGTCCGGCTCTCGCCAGACAATAAGGAAAGTAAAAAGTACTCCAATCACAGATTGGGAAGGGTCATCAACATTTGGGGCCACAACCAGAACTCGACGCACCAGCTCCGTCAGCTCTGTCTTCGTCCCCCGAAGTTTCATCTCCATCTTCATTCTCATCTTCATCTTCGCCTTCAGACTCCTCGGGAGAGAGATTCAATGCTTGCCTTATCCTGCGAACAGCGCCTTTGGTGGTCTGCAGCATCTCCTCGACATTCACCTGGCCAGTTTGGATCTGCACGAGCAGTATGCGCTTAGCTTCAAGAGCAGCGAGCTTGGCTTTGATTTCGGACTGATCACGCAGGTTGGCCAGATCCTTGGTTAATGTGGTCTGAGTGCTCGTTAATTGAGCAACCTGATCTTTGGCGGCCTGAAGATCAGCCCTTGCCTTGACAGCCCCCTCGCTGGCTCTCTGCAAATCCATTTCCAAAGACGCACGGTCTTCGTTAGCCCTGCTCAAAGCAATTCGGCAGTCCTCAAGCAATCCCTCCAAATCCTGGGTAGAGCGTGCGAACCCTTCCTTTTCTTCGAAAAGAAGGTCCTTTTTCCCTGGTGAGAGCACTAATTTGCTCAAGACGTTCGTTGTTAACATCTGTTAACCGGCTCACTTCTCCACCAAGAAAACCACACTGCTCAACCAAGGCTTTGTTTTCCTTCAGAGTCTCTAGCAGTTCTTTCTTTACTTCTACCACCTGGTCAACATTGTTGATCCTGGAACGGAACATAAGCTCAGCGGCCAGCATGCTTGACTGCAAACAAAAACAAAGCAAGCTAAAGTTAAAAGGCCCAAAGCTAAATAGTTGCTTCCAGCGTAAGGTCAGAAGATATTCACTCGGGCAGAATCAGCGGCAATCTGAAAGGCTAATTCTTCGTCACTCAAATCCCTCAGTACCCACTCTTCACGGGGACCAAGGAACGAGGAGACTACCTTAGCCAAGCCGCTTGGCCCGGTGATGAAGTTAACATCGGGGGCAAGCTTTAAAGTGTGCTTCCTTTCACAGTACTTGGGCTCCCAAGCATGTTCGTCAGGATAATTAGGCCCGAACTTGTAACGAATGCCCCTGATGTCCTTCAGTTCTGTCTGGCTGCCAATAACTGACCGCCAAACAAACCTCGAGGTTGAAAGGTTAGATTCATTCTCCGCCCCAAGATCAATTGTGTCACACTCTCGAAGACCAACCGGGGCCGCCCCCTCAACAGCCACATTCTCAAGATCCTCAAAGCGAAAAACACGAGGATCTCGGCTGCTTTCTTGGGGAACCTCTTCCCTGGTCTCTTCCTTCACTTCTTTCTCTTCTTCTTCTTCTTCTTCTTCTTCTTCTTCTTCTTCTTCTTCTTCTTCTTCTTCTTCTCCTACCTTCTTCTTTCCCTTGTCCACACGGGAAGGACCTGCCGCCTCCCCGTCACCAACTCGGGGGCTCCCCGGCGGAGCACGGGCAGCTTCTTCCTCGATTCTCCTCTCATCGCTGCGGAGGCGAGGCCTTCGCCTAAGAGGAGCATCAGGTTCGGTTTCAGTATCCGAAACATAAATGACCTCCTTGGCTGGGCCCTCTTCCCGCGCGGACTCGGGGACTTCAGCAGCTGCCTCAGCATTCGCTTCTACAGGCTCAGGGACGCTGGCCCTAGGAGGAAGGTCATCACCAGTCGATGAGGTCCTTGGAAGCTGCAGAAGTTTTACGGGCAGACTTCTTCCGAGCTCCTCCCTCTCCCTGGCTTTTCCTCTTCCTCTTTAGGGAGCCCAGTCCGTCGGACAAAAGTTCTTCACCCCCCTCCCTGCTGCGCAGAGCACCTACCGAAGCCAGTATAGCCTCAGCCTCAGCCTCAGCAGCTGGTTCAGCGACTGGCTCAGTAGGTCTGTCTTGGGGAGGCGCGGGGAAGAAATTTCCCGAAGTGCCCAAACCTGCAACAAAGACAAAGCGGTCAGACATATGAAGGATTCAAGGAAGGAAAATTATCAGGGAGACAAAAATTATCCTCACCGTGGTGTTTCACCGTCAAACTATTGAGAGAAGCAAAAAACGCCCATTCTCTCTTCTCTGGTCCAAACTTCTCCAAGATTGGCTCAACCCACGCCGTCAGTTCACTAACAGATATGAACCCGTCGTTCAGTTGCTTGGCCGCTGCACGAAGAAATTGGACCAAGATCAGGAAAAGATATAAATAAAAAAAAAAGAGTACAAGAAACTCGGGGACTTACGCGTCTTGTTCCAGACTTCTGGAAGGTATGTCTTGTCGGCGAAAGTTAGAGCCGTGGAGCGCACGAACAGATACCGGTGCACCCAGCCTCGGTCACTGGTATCCTCGGAACTGCGCACCAGGCCTTTTCTTCCGCGCATCCGGGCATTGACGTAGCCGTCCTTAAAAATCTGAATACTGTACAGAGAAATAAAATGCTTGTACTCAAAAGACTGGTCGGTCTCTGTCGCAAACCAATCCAGAAGTGTAACCGTCCTAAATATGCTGGGGCTCAATTGCCCCGGGCAGAGAAGGTACTCCCTGCACAACCTCTCTAACACGGGGTGCAGGGGCAGCTTGCATCCTACCGTGAAAGGGTAGGTACCCATAGCCGTCCACCCAGCCCGGTGGGAAGTAATGTTCTCTTCTTCAGAGACCGGAGAGAGGGGGATTTCCTCACCCCAATTACAATCGAACCTCACGTGGGGGATCACCTCCTTCGTGATCCCCAACTTGAACCTGTACGCCGGCCAATTGCGTGTGTCTCCTTCCCTATTATGGAAGGATTTGATGTTGCAATCCGCCTCGAGCTCACCCCATTTCTTGGGGATTATTTCCGCAGTAGTGGCTTGAGCAGCCCGCGGTCTAGGAGTGGCCGTAGAGCTACCAGCAACATCGGAACCCTGATTTCTCCTGGATCTTGAAGACATAGTTACGAGAGAAAAGTGAAGTTGCAAAGGGAAATCAAAAGCCAATATTGGAAATTTTCTAAGCAATAGTGCAGAGGAATCACAAGCAAGTAAAAGGATTCTCGTCAAATGAATCCCTATTTATAGGTATCAAGGTGCAGATCCCTAACTCCCCTCAAGAACACGTGGAGGTTATCGGACAACCTACGATCAGATCCAGCCGTCAAAGGAAACATAGGGCTAATCAAAACTTTGTGAATACCATCATTACTCTGAAGGGCAGCAGTCGCCTCTCAATCAAAAGGTGACGTGCGCACGTGGCTAAGAGACGGTCAAAATCATTATTCTGCACCCTTGGAATACGCAGCAGTCACTTCAGAAAAACCTGCAACTCAACAGACGTGCCAGCTGCGGTTGCTTTCTCATACGGCGCATTTAATGCGCATGGCATGAGGGCTTATCATTTATCTGGCAGGATTCATACGTTATCAGGATTACATCATATGGAGACAAAAGTTCACAAGGAACTCCCGCCAAAATTCATATCCACTCCTCGGACAGATACTCTGCCCGAGAAGTGCGGGGACTATCTGTATTGGATAAAAGCTGACTGGACTTCAAAGGATGACACGTGTCTTCCACGTGGCACGGACAGACATTCATCGGGCAGACATCCACCGAACAGGCGTTTCCCACGGGCAGGCCCAAGATAATCGCGAAGCATCTCAACAGCAGGCATGGTTTAAATGGGCAGTTACCGGAATTACCGTACGCGATCATTCGTATGATCGTTACGGCAATAACTGCAGCCTGGCGGTTACAACTTCCCCGAACGGGCGCCTGGCGGTTACCCATCCGGATAAGTTCCACACCCAACGGCTAAGCACAATCCCAACAGGCGCCTCCCAAGCCTATAAATAGCATTTCTTTCAACCGATTGTAACAACTTTTTGACTTCCTGTATACATTATCAATAAAAGAGCACTCTCTCCTGTTCAGACATACTCTTTCTTTTCGATTACCATTTTTAGTAATTAATTCATCTGAAGGGTGGACATCGACCAACTCTCCCCGGAGACGAAGGATACGATACGTCTATCTCTCTTTACTCTTGCTTATATTTTACTTTGCATGTTCTGAATTAGTATCATCTCACCTGTCGCATGAATTCTTAATCTCAACTATTGATCGTGACTCTGCAAATATAATTTTAATTGTTAATTGACCTAAAACCGGATCTAGGTTAAACATCAGCTTCCTCACATGAGACTCTTTTTGGCTTCAACAGCTTAAAGACCAAGGACCAACAACTTGCCTTGGATCTCGCCCATCTTCCTCAAGGTGATATTGAAGCTGCAGTGCGATAGCCAAGTTGAAATTGTGTCATGATTTTCTTAGATTAGAAAATAAATTAGGAGACGAAGAATGATCCGATATTCTTGAGAATATATTGATAACAAGTTTAACATTTTGATGCTTATGTATATTTACTCATTTTACACAATATTGTTGTATATTTCTAGTTTCTTTCTCTCTCTTTTGTTTTGTTTTTTTTTTCTGAAAAAAGTATAATAATCCATGATAGTTGAAAGTTTTTTTTTTTTTTTTTAAATTTCAAAATTAAAGCACATGCAATGACAAGCTCTTTTTTACTCTCGATTTAGGATAAAAAGGTTTATTGTCTTATTCAAGGAAGTATTGCATCATGCCCTAAAATTGAATGACTACCAGAACTCGACGGCTAACCCCTTACCGATAAGCATGGCAATGAGGCGGGGTGGATTAAGACTTAAATGGTAGGATGAATCTCCTCGATGATTAGAAATAGAAAGAGTGAATATGATTTTTAATACTTTACTTATGTACAAGAATGAAGTACCAAGTATCTCATACATATTCCGATGATTGCCCGAGCAAATAAGCAACCTTCAAAGTGAATTAGTTGTGAAGAGTGCGTTATGATCTGTGGCTATCTGCTTGGTGGGAGTGACTCCTCCGTTGTGTGTAAACAGAAAACTCAAACTCTATGAATTCAAGGAAAGACTACACAGTTGTAGTATAGGCATTAAAACTGCCAAGATATCCATCATTCATCAATCTAGTACTGGATACGTGTATATATGCTAAGTCGTTCACATTGTATTTGAGATTTCTTATTAGCATATTTTTGAAGAATCTTACTTTGGTTTCTACAAATATAATCAAGCACACAAATATTGGTAGCTTAACACTAACACTTAAATTTTGCAACAGTGAAGTGACAATAAATTCATCACCCACAGTGACAATAAATTCATCACTGACACTAAATACCTCGACCTTAATAAAATAACTTTGAAAGTACTTCTAAGCTTGGACTAGTTACACTACCTGGGTGAAATTAGAACATTATAACTTATTGTTTTAGCTTCTTAAATTGTATCTTCTTTTTTATTAAATTTTGTGAATTACTATTAGTAGGATCATTATCTTCTGAAGACCAAAAATAACGGGCTAAGCCCTACGTTTCCTATAATTTGTATTTGCTTGAAAAAAATCCATAATTGTTAAAACTTTCAAGAAATAACAAAATATCTTAACAATAAAAAGCAACTGAAAAATAGATCAATATTCTCCTCATAAAAAATACAGAAACTGATTAGAAGTACATGGATAATATTTGAAAGAGAGAAGTTCAACACTATAAGGTAGAATAATGAAATGCTATAAAAAAAAAAAAAGCTTCCATTGTAAAATCTACAGATTTTTTGTTTTCAAAATACTAATGTCGACGGCTTCCTCTAGCAAGAAGAATAAAAGTATGACATATCTTCTTTGCCTAAATAAACTGCACCAAGAAGATAGATAAATCCTTTGATGAACGTATTGAAATTCGTCGATAGTAGTTAGTATATTCGTGAAGTTTGATGGCACTACCGCTAAATACTTTTCCAATTTTCAGTTTGAAAGATTAAAGATGATATGCTAACAGGTGCTTAAGAAAAATTTAATTGGCACTATTTCTTGACTTTATATAGTTATATATGGCATTCTTTAGGCTTCCCTTCACACTTCTATTGATTGGATTAGTCTACATTAAATTTCAACTCCTCAAATTCTTCATAACTTTTATACCAACGAAGAGGCTAGCAATAAATTTGATTAATGCACTGATTACTCATGAACGAATAACATTTATATTGTCTTAAGGGAGTTTTAGAAAGTTACTACTTACTATTATGAAAAATGTGTATGCACATGCATCATATTGAAATTGAACTGTAGTCTCTTCATTTATTTTGCAGCACACATTATTAACATTATTAGTAATATTATAATATATATACTATTTAATTATGAAGGACACAAAAGTCTTTCACTTTTAATACGAGGGATTTCCACTTTTAAAATACTACTAGTACCGGGAACGCGCGTTGCGCGTGGAACGTAATTGTAGCGCTAAGGTTGTTGGGAATGATATGGAAGCAGTTGGATGAAGGAGTAATAACTGTAAGATGTTGCAGAATAGAAATTGGTGACGGAGTATAAAAGATTGATTAATTAAATAAACACGATGTACATGTATATTTCATTAGTCCTTGTACGCATATGAAGGTTTAGCTTTTTGGTAGGTCAACAGTGTGAAATTGTTCCCTGAGATAGCTTAGTGTGCATCGATGAATAAGTTGAATCAAAAGGCAACAAATGAAGAAGCTAGCTTATAAGTTCGAAGCGTTTGTTGTCTAATATTTTTATGCAAAATTGTCAAAAGCATCCTCAGACCATCTAAAATAGAGTAATGGTCAGCAGTCGTATTTGTTTTTTGCTTAGAAATACAGTCACTATTAGTCTAGCACCTCAATTATATGTTTGGAAACACATTAACTTATTCCATAGACTCCATACATACAACTGTCGTAAAGACAAAATATTTGAATTTTAAGAATAATAATTTTAGCATAGTGACGTGAAGTTGAGCAGGATAGGATATAGGTTATTGTAGAACATTACTCGTATTTTTTGGTAAAAGTAAACTTTCCCTAGTGTTTGGCCATACTTAAAACCTCATAATCTCGCAGTTCCAACAAAGTGCTTTTAAGCACATAATTAATTAAATTAATGAACAATTACCTTTTCAGGCTTAAACTTTCTTATAGTTATTGAAAATCGATCTTCATGACTTCATTTCGTCAATATGTATTCATTGAAAGAGAAAGAAAAAGGTGAAGGATAAATTTCACAAACCAATAGTCCAATGACATACACTTTGACCAACTATATCTGTTTTCTTAACGACGAATAATTTGCCCAAACTCTATCTTCTTTCTTCTATGCATCACACTATTAATCGCACTTCATTACACTTCTCTTTTGAAAATTGATTGGTTCAATAACCACTTTCGGTAGCATAGTTTTTTGATAAGCTTTATCTTCTATATATCCTTCAGATATAAGAATATCAGTTGTGTGTTGATACAATTCTCTTCTCAAGGTTGAATGTTTTTTTCTGAAAAAATTAAGTCTCGCCTCTTCAAGCTTGATGTACATGTCATACCCAAAATCTTCCGTCATCATCATATCTGCAAGCGATATTTAATTTAATTATACATCAATAAGTGGTATTACTTTAAATATATTGTATCATCCGTCCATTGAATCCAATGTCTAACTATCTAGTACCGTTAAAACATAGACTACAATATCGAAGTTTGTTGAAGAAAAGCAAAGGAAGGAAACCAAATGCACATCCTTATTCGAACTAATATGTAACAGATATATATGTCAACTTGATTCAATATTTGGTGCCTATGAATTTCAAGGAATACATACTTGCAGTTGATGGGAAAAAAAATTTAACTAAATATGATTACAGTACGTACGCAAGTGATTGTAAAATAAAAACCAAAATTGAAGAGTCCCGAAGATGTCAACACAATGTGCAACCAAATCAAGCACTATCACTTAAGGATAATTATAAGCTAAGTGTTGATGCCATGAGAAAAGTTTCATTAGAAAATCAATCTTCAGCGAACAGACAATTTGAAACATAGAGAAGAATGGTACCTGGCTGCTGCAGCTGTTGGTAACTACTGAGAATAAACGAAAAACTATCAAACTTATATAATGTGTATTAGAATTTGAAAGAAGGCAAACATTAATTGTCGGATATGGAAGGTCAGCAGGAGCTGCACAGGGGGAAAAACCGAGAAGAGAAGGCAAACAGACGTGATAAGCTTTGGTTCCGTGGCTACATTCAATGAATGGAGAAAACCTAAAGTTAGCTTGGTTATGCAACAGAGGATTGATGCAGCTGATGAGTTAAGGGTACTTGAAGAGTTAGAGAGATAAAGAGTTAGGTCTGAAGAGTTTAGGTGTAGTAAAGAGTTAGGCAGTTAGGTAGATGTGAAGTTTAGAGAGTTGCGGAGTTACGAACCAGAGATGCGTATGTGTTTTCTATTTTCCTATTTAATAAAATTTTTAAATTGAATACTATTTTTATCGCTGCACGGGGAATCTCGTGTATGACAGAAGCAGCTATGAAGAATGTTTTATAAGAATATTTGTTAGAAATAATATGAAAACATTTGGACCGTCGAGTAATAATTGAAGAATTTGTTGCAGAGAAAATGGCTAAAGAGTATAACAGATGTTTTAGTAAAATAACTATAAAGTGCCTGTACGTAGAAACAAATTCTCGAGAAGTGTTGAATTAAAATTTTGCGTGTTCGGATAGATGTGTTAATAGTTTAGAAGATTTATTCAATTTAGTTGAGTATTAGAATTCTCTGAAAAAGTATGTAACCCAAATCAGAAATGTGCTTCAATTTGTGCAGCACTTGGCTGCAGGATGATCGTTAAAACCTGCACAAACTGACTATTGTACTATAGCAGTAAAGTATTTATTGTGAATACTGACTACTATAAATGCTGCAGGATTTGGAGCTCTTCGTGAAGGATCAGAAGAAAAGAGCAGTACAAATGCAGAATTTTATTTGGAGTTGCATGAACATACCATGAATTGACTCATGCTGAGTGTTAATCAGACTCAAAATTGAGTTGAAGTGTCTTATAACTTATGGCGATACTGTCGCCTAAAAGATGCTGAATGATGGTATAGTGTATGGCAATCTGAAGTGATGAAGTTGTTATTGTGAAACCCAGCCCGCTGAGTATTAAGTCAAGTGTATTTGTATGTGTATTTTTAGCTTTTCATGAAGCTATTGAATACATCATAGCTTGTATATTTAATATGTTATTTCACATAATACTTCTCTACTGGAATCTGTCTGTTGTTCTTGACTATGAAAATGCTCTATTTTGTTAATTGAATCACAAAAGCAAACGGTCTATTCATATGATATGCAGAATGAGAATGAACTGAATGTGAACTATGAAGGCTCAAGCGTAGGAAAAACTAAGTAAGAAACTAAGATGCTAGAGGTCTTTCTTGAAGAAACATTTCAGCTGCAAAGATACATAGGCAGATGTTAATAAAAAGGTCATTAAAAAAGTAGTACTGATTCTGATTTCGTTACCTTAAACTGGGAAATATAACTAAGTTATTATTTTGGTTACCTTTGTTCCCTGAGCACGATGACCATCAAAACATATAGAAGAAGAGGTAGACAATGAAAAAACAGAAAACCAACAATGACGTACTTGGTTGCAAGTTTGTTCTGCCTCATCACTATTTATTTAGTTTCTGCTTGTCGATATTTATTTGGAGCATGCACTTTACACATCCATTAATACTATCTGCAGAGTAATTGGATGCAGACTAAGAAGCTTTTGGTTGTAATATAAAAAATGGTAAATATAGAATAAGGAAAAAAAGAGGCTGGTGAAGGCCACTGTTAACTGCAAAAGATACCTTATAAGTTGAGCGAAGAAGCATGTGACATTTTTGTAAAAAGGCTATAAATCTGGAAGGAAACAACGGGAATAAAGGGAGAAGTACAGAAAAAGATTTTAGAGAAAAGAAAGTAATTTCGTGAAAGATTTGCCCAAGTAATTTCTTGGAAATACTCCAAGAAGGAAGAGCGGTTCTGGAATTGTTGGAGCCGCAGAATAATATATTCATAGCCTGCTATCATTTTAGGTATGTTAGTAGTACTATATTCAGCAGAATTTTGGGATTTACATTTCAAATTTCGTTTGAGCAGGAAATGTTGAGAGCTTTGAGTTTGCGATTATACACATGAATTTGAATTTCTGGCTATGTTTGTGATCATATGATGATTCTTCCTCTGCTTCTATCTACTGCTGCGCCTTCTAGTGAATTCATTTAGATTACAGATGAATTTCTTGCTGAGTTTTCTGAGTAGTAGTACCACACACACTACTATATCTTCTCCATTGTTCTTTGGCTTTATAGCTAGAGGATACTCTACTTACAAATGTTCTATATACTTTGGAAATATATACAGATCGATGGCAGTCTAGTTTAATCTAGCCTCTACTAATTGAACTATACTTGTCAAAGTGAATACATGTAAAAGAGAGATCGATCAAAATGGGGTTGATTCTGCTCATATTCTATGTTGTTTTAATCTGCTTGATTAAGAGCAAAATGATCTGCCAAGACTTCATCAACCAAATCATTAAACAACTTAATCCAAGTGTAAGGTTAACTTTTCTTTCTCCACTTCAAACTTATATAGGTCTCCCTTTTGTCCTCTATATCCTACTCAAATTCCCCATTGTAAAAATCGTTCACTCTGACAGTGTAATAAGTTTGTCTGAAGGAGAAATTCTTTTTTAACTTAAAAACATAGAAACTGAAAAAGCTGGATTGACTTGCAGTTATTCAGCAAGAGTGGTAAAATGAGACTCAATTAAATTTTGGCAATACACAGAGAATGTCACGCTAATGGTGTATGGAATGGTTTAGACAACTACTATGTATTTTTTTTAGGCGATGGCCAGATTATTGGAGTTTTTTTGTTTTTGTTTTTTTTAAAAGAAAACAACAGGCACAACATTATCACCTGAACAAAGCAGGAAAAGTAACCACCAAGGTAAAGCTAAGCAAATACTAAAACCTATATTGAGTGCTCCAAACTATAACAGCGTACTACAGGAAAAATTTAAGCAGTCCTAAGGGAAGCGTATGTTATCGATTTTATGTGCTACTCCTATGCAGTGCTATTCTAATTGAACGACAACACCTACAGATACAGGCGAAGGTAAGGAGTGGGCTGCAGTTACTTATAATTGTACTAAAAATGGAAGCAGGGGTATTAATCAACGTACCACTTCTGCAGATCTTCTGCTATTTCAAATTTTGGATCCAGGAGCACACTGCTAACTGGGGTCATTGAAAGTCCAAATTCACCTGCACAGCACGGAGGACTGTTAAAACTGTAACGTTAATGTTGTCGAGTAGGGAATGAAATCTTACAGACCTTGGTAAATGGAAGCTTTAATATCACAAAAGGCAACAACATGGTTGTCATGTTGAATGCTAGCTAATTGTGCACCCTCAATTTCAGCCAGGTCTCCCCACAATGTCAATGTTTTTCGGTCATATCTACAATTAGAAAAATATGAGAGGATTGTGTAGATAGAATAAAAATAAGCTATTGATTAGAAAAATATGAGAGGATCGGGGAGACGAATGACCTGTCATCTGTGATTATTACTTCACGCCGTATCCTGCGGCCTTCTCCCAGTAGTGTTTTCACTTCTAATAAAATGCTTACAACATCTGTTCAAATTAACTAATTAGTGTAGAAGGAAACAACTAATAAATATAGCTGAAAGTACGCATAAACAGTTGTTGCTTATTACCAAACAAAGTGCCCATTGGTAGCCTGGCAGCCTCAACAAAAGATATGAAACTGTTGGCAAAGTTTGCAGTCAGGAAGTCGCTGTCACATTTTGCAACCTTGGTGTGCTGGCGGAACGAAATTTCAACTTCAGTATTCACAGTTAGGTAGTTAGCTTTTGGGGTCAATATCTTCCCATCCTCGATGTAGTATGACTGCAGTGGTTCAAAGTAGTCTTCCCAAGTTTGGATTTGTTCGTTGAACAGAGTACCTTGTATTTTCGTCCCCTGTCATAAGAGGAAGATGCAACACGATTACAGAGGCTGGCAGGGTGATTGTTTTTTTGGTAAACAATATAAAAAAGGGAAACAATATTACCTCTTCATCGACGAATATCACTAATCTGATAACACCCTCGCCATTTGAGGTTTTATAGTCTCTTATAGGGCCACGACAAAGCATTAATACCTTGATAAACCATTCAGTTTGCAGCGGCTTCAACTCGCTAACAGGTATGCATTGTTTGTGGTCGTCTAATTCACTCGCCATTGGGATATATGTTCTCTACGAAGCAGGTTTAAGCACTATATATACATAAATTATACGGCAAGGGCTTGTAGATAAAACAGGTCTTAAGCGTATAATTAGATATAAAAATCTGTATGTCTTAAGCGTATAATCAAATATAATAAACTTGTTTGCTCACCTAACTGACGACACTTAAGAGACTAATGGAAAATAAGTGGTTTGATTAATCTATATGCAACTTTAGCTGGCAAGGTCGACGACAACATGAGAATAAATAAAATTTGTACTGAAGTAAAAGTGAAGGTTCAGAATTTGTACCCAATTTCCAAAGAACAAAGCAAATGAGGCTGCAAGAAAAATAGGAGAAGCAAATTGAATATCATAATAGTTTGTCCATTTTGTAGCAAAATTGGCGGTTATTTTGGGGAGTTTAACAATGTTACCTTGCTGCTGCTCCTGTTGGTAATGCTACCAAATAAAACCAAACAAATCTAATTTATATTAATGTCTAATAGAATTGGAACGAAAACTTACATTAATTGTGGCAAACGGAAAGTCAGCCGGACCCCTGCAGAGGCCAACACCGAGAATGGAAGCCAAACAGATCTGCTGACTTGGGTGAAGTATCCTGTTAATGAGATTGAAGTAATGAGGAGTAACTCCATAGTTAATATTTTGCACCTATGCTGCGTGGCTACGTGCAAAGAATGGAGCGGTGGAAGTCGTAGAGTTTGCTTCGTTATTGTGCAGAAGAGGAGCGGATCAGTGGAAGCTGGAAGGTTTAGTCGATTGGATAGAGAGCCAGCAGAAGTGTTACTGAGGCAGCTGAAGTGGCAGAGGTAATGCAGATGAATTGTGTCCCCAGTTGAGGAGTTAGGCACGTTAACTGTACGTGTTTCTTTATGAGTTTTGGGTCTTTTCCTATTTCCATTTACTTCTATTAATTATTAATTAATAACTATTTTGTGCTACTTACTATTTTTGTGCTATAGGGGCAAAACGGTCTTTTACATTTTGTTTTTGAGATAGGCTCTTTTAGAATAGTTAGAAGATGATATGATATGATTATAACTAGCGAACCAGACTCAACTTAGGTCGTTTATCCTAGTAACCCAATACCCTCAAAAGTAATAACAAGAATTGCGCCTAGTAAATACTTCGGGTGATGCTGAGACAATTATAAATTATAATTCATGTAAGTAATTTTTTAATTTTTAGCTCCAATCGATAGAGAATTGCATAGACGAGGCTTGAATTTAGTTCAAAAGTTTTTGAGATTTTTACCCCACATAACTATTCTCAATCCTTATCCACTTTTTGTAATCATATTTTGTCCTTTCTTTCTTTTCCTAGCATATTTATTAAATATAATTTGATAATATAAATATTTAAAAAATATAGGACAAATATATATGTGTATAGAAGGTATATATACAAAATATCAATCTATTATATTTAATATTTTAATTATAAATTAAATTTCAAATATAAATATTGTGGCTATATTATGTTAGTGCTAATTGACTTGTTAATATGAAATATTGTGGGCTATATACGTGGAAATTCCAAAGTTTTTGGCGAGCGCCAGGACCCGCTATGAATTTTTGCATTGATGTATGTAAATTAGAGCTAAAAAATAAAAGAGTTTTGTTATTAAGGTCAAAAATATAAGAGTGGCACCAGGGTGTCTTATTTCTACGACAAGTTCCAACAATAAGGAGTAAAACTTAAATATTTGCAAAACCACCTTAAAAAGTGAAACCAGTACGTATTATGTCATACTTTTGCCCATAACCCGAATAGGTTTTTAAGAATACATACAGTCAGAAATCTGAGAAGAGGAGTAAAAATGGGAGGTGGACACGGTGGGGTGACATACAAAGGCATTACAATTCATCAACCTAAGCGTTGGCACACTGTTACCGGAAAGGGCTTGTGTGCCGTCATGTGGTACGTTTCCCCAAACCCTAACTTTTTCCCCCTTTCTCCATTGGGTTTCTGAGCTGTTAATTTATAATGTTTTTGGATCAAAGATCTATTAAATATCTTAGATCTATTAGAATCCTACTTGTTCTTTAATCATCTCTTTGCTTCCTTGATGTAATTTATCTTGAAAGGTTTGAACATTCGTATTGTCCCAAGTGAGAAAAAATTTGACTGGTTTTGTTAGCTCAAGGGACATAACTCTCTGCGGTATTGGAATGCTGATTCGTCTGATGCTATCCACTGGGACATAATTCTAATATCTCTGAGCCTACTTGTCATAGTTATTAGCTAACAGGTTACTGCTTTCTAGGGATGGCAACGGGGCGGGGCGGGTTATAGTGTTCGCGGGGCGGGTTTAGATCAATCGCGGGGTGGGTTTTAATGTTTTTTTAAAAATATCAGGCGGGGCGGGTCGCGGGTTGAATAAAAAATCCAATTTTTTCTAAAATAAACTAAAAGGGTAAAACTTAAAAGTTAAAAACCCTAACAGCTTAAAACAAAGGCAGTAAACGCAGTTAGAATTTCTGCGTTTTGATTTGATTGGAAAGCTAATGACAAGAATGAGCTCTAAAGCAGCATCTTGGGTCTTGGTTGAAATTCAAGTTTGACCAAATGTTTTACTTCTTGAAATTCAAAATAGCATCTTGGGATCATTAATTTTATTTGAGCTAGGATTTTGTTCAGTATATTTCACTTTTCAGAGGCTTCACAGTTCACATGGTGTATGCTTACAGTTGAGATGAAAATAGGACTCCCTACTTGCAGACAAATATGCCACTCTGGAATTTTTTGTTGTTTTTCTATCTTGGTTTCATTAGCAGTTATGATTTAGCTAGAGAGCTTCCAATACGTGAAAATATATGAATGATAATAGTTAATGATACCTTTGTCATTAAGCTCTTCACAAAATTAGAGTTATGAGATATATTAACAGGAAGTCCAAAATGTCTTAGACCGAACCGGAAATCTCACATTTAGCTCCCTCAGATGCTTGAAATTATCACGTCCTGTTTAATGTCACAGGAAAAACAATTACCATTTCCTGCTATCATTTGTCTGAGAGTGTATCGAGAAGTAGGAACTAATCACACAGCTAATCTTTTAGATTTTTTTTTTTCCGAAAAAGGCAAACCTTTTAATTGATAAAGAAACAGTATCCAGGAGATACAGTAAGAGATACAGCCAAAGCAAGCTTACAAAAAATTTTAAAGGAAAAAAAAAATGCGGTGCGGGGCGGGCGGGGCGGGGCGGGTCGGGTTTATACAAAAAAAAAGTGCTCTGCGGGGCGGGGCGGGTTAACCAGTTCGCGGGTTCAAGTCCAACCCGCCCCCGCCCCGCTGCCATTCTACTGCTTTCTGTGGGTTCTACTTATCATCCCTCTTGAATGTGGTATGCCATGCTCATTTCTACTCTATATAGATCCTTTACGTGTATTTGATACCCATATCGTCATTACCTGATGTAACCACTCGATCAGGTTGATCATTAAGTGTTCTTCTTGTTGGGGCATCTAAGTTCCAACATGCTGCAATCCCCTCACCCCGCCCCACTTTTGGTGACAATAAAGGAGATGAGTCTTTTTAAAAAGTGGACGGAAGTAAAAGGGGAAGTAACCTTGTCAAAGTATCTGAACACAACTAGGTGGGAATCTACTTATATGTGCACGAGTAGATTCTTAACTTATATATATAAAAATATTTTCTTTTATTTGATGAAGTAGAGGACTTAACTGATTTTACTTCTAGGAGGAGTAAGTTCTAGTGCGGAAATCATTATAGAACCATGTGAATGTGCCCGAAGTTGCTTTCTCTGTATTGTCATGGAAACTATATAGTTCTTCTGTACATGAGCTTCTCCAATTTTATCTTGTGAAATTGGGTCTAGTGACTGAGTAAATTAACTGTATTACAACCTCAGGCTCCCCGTCATAGGTTGGGCTGGTTTAGCTGTAATAAGAGAAGCTAATAGTGTAAGTTAGTCATAGCCTTAAAGTTTTGTATTTTTTGTTAACGTTTATCTGGTCAGCAATGAGCAATAGACAGCTGGTATACAGCTGGCCCTTAAGTATATGTGAATGTGCCAACATACTATGTAAATATTGGTGGGATGGCTCATTATTACTCCAATATATAGGGAATCTGGTGTATGAACTGTATTCTGCCTTTTTGTGGTATGAAATAATGGGAGATTGTATGTATTGGTTGCCTCTTAACACCAGAATGTGTTGTTATTTCAGGTTTTGGGTTCTTTACCGGGCCAAGCAAGATGGTCCTGTAGTATTGGTGAGCCTCAATATCGTTTCAGCATTCCTCTTTTTTGTTTTGTTATATACCACTCTGGTGATTGTTGATGTGATTTTGCTACTTAGGGCTGGAGGCATCCCTGGGAAGGCCATGGCCATGGCGACCATTAGGTAAGGTTTTCACAACTTATAATGCTTTAGGGAATGTGGTTAGTCATTTTACATAATGGTGGCTGGAAATTCTGTTGTACTTTTTCCTCTTTTTTTTGGCTAAACGATGCTTTCTAATCCGAAACCTTTTGTATGATCCGAAGTGAGGTGCTGGTCAAGAGATGTAATACATATCTTCGTCTAAACAACACTTGGAAGAAGTTTGCCAAATGAAAACTAATAAGCAGAGAGGTTTTCCTTTATATAATGATAATTAGCATAGAAGATTCATGTCGATAATTAGCATTGAGATGAAGTTTTGATTATCTCAAACCTATTAAACCTTGATGTGTCATAAGTTTTTAAGATATTCATTGTTTGAATCTCAAACCTATGAAAACCTCAATATGTCGTAAGTTTTTAAGACATACAGTGGTTGAATTGTTGCGGCATTTGGCATCTTCAAGTTCGTGTCTGTCTTTCAATATCTTGAGCTATCATATCCTATTTTTGTTTAACTAACCTGTTCCTATGAATCATTTGCAGATGTCCCGGGAAGCAGGATTGTAATCCAATATGCTAAATGTGGATGTAATTTCTTTGAAAGCTCAGATAAATATCTGTCAAAACAGTTGGTTTTCTGTTCAATAAATCCTACAAAGTGAAGAACTATTTGTATTGCTATGGTTTAATCAGCTCTGAGTTATTTGAATTTTCATTGAACTGTTTTTCCAGTTGCTTTGCAGTAGTGTCATCAACTTTTGTAGGTTTGTATTTCCTACATGACAATGTAAAGTAGTTGGGTTTTCTTTGTGTCCTTTTCGCTGTGCAATGCATTATTGGCGCCATTTTCTTTGTTAACAAAGTTTGTTGTTTGGATATAGTTGTAGTGCCTTCTAAATGAATTAGAGTGTATCCATCCAATTTCTAATTCTCGTTATGGCCTTATGGATTAGTTTGCATAGACTTGTAGTAATCGTTTTCTCGCATCCAACATTGAGTGTCAACTTCATCGGATATGCTGGCTTCTCCATTCCTTCTTCGGAGGGATGATTCAGAGTAGTTGAATATTTTCTTTCTTCTATGAGAAAGCATCATTAATGATGTTGCAGGTATCCAAAACCTTGACTGATTTGTTTGAGACTTGTTCAAGCCATTTGACATGTTTCTCATTGGAGAGAACTTGTTGGCCAAGTGGCAATTGGAGGACATCATCTACAGAGTCGTATATTTTCTGAGGCCATCCAATCTTTGGCATATTGTTGAATGAGAAGATGTGGAAGTTCCTTCAAATGCTTTCACCTTTGCAACTGCTCCTCTGCACTTGCAATAAGAGGATGAGTTGCAGTAGGCAAACTGGTGGAACGAACACGGTTTGTGATTTTTAGGTTTTCCATTGAAGCTACAATTTTTCCTTCTGCTGTTTAAAGCCTTTAAAGGATGAAAAATGCACAAGGTGTTCTTTGTTTTCTGGTTTAGATCATCTTCTTCTCTGTTACATATGCAAATAGCAAATGAAACAAAAAGAATCTTATCCTAACTCACCTTAGCTGTCATGTTTCCGAACTCTAAATTCTCCTTTCGTGCCTATGTTTCATCAAAATAAGTGCGCCACCTAAAATTGTTTCAAATGATGTACTACTGAAATACTTTTCAACCACCATGCATACGACCCATCTAACGAGTGAAAGATCACTCTTTAGCATATCATATCATGTGGATTTTTGTTGAGCTGACCGCTTAATTTAGTCATGACAACCAGGGAGCAAGAGGAATCTTAACAGTCCTCAGTTCATTTGCAATTTAAGTCAATTCTACATTTGCATTAAGAGGTTCTCGGAAGCAGTGACGCTATTTCCATGGAAATGGCTGTCCTTATTGTCCTCTAACAGGACAAAAGCAACTATTTTATCTTCTTTACATTAGAAAATAGGTTGCACATGTACGACAGTACGAGATCTTGATCCACGCATGGTTGCTTTTCCTTTTTTTGGTGTTTAACAAGTTCTTGGTTACTGCAAAGAACAACATTGTTGAGTGTCCTTTATATACATGCATGGCTAAAATTTATGCTGTGTGTTAAGTTAATGTCAACGAAAAGACTTTGGATTAAATTTTAGCAAGAGAAAAGAAAGAAGAAAAAGGAAAAAGATTGTGTCGTCAGCAATCAGACTCCTTGGACTACAAATAACGATCCTCCTCTTTCAACAAATGAAAATTAAAAGCTATGTGAGTCGATAAGTGCAGATCTTTGCAACAATTATTTTTATCAAGCTAAATGATTTAGCTACTTGATTGATAAGTTTGACATTAATACTTGCACAGAAAAAAGTTCCAGGCTAGTTTGAGGTGTAAATTTGTTGCTGTTGTGTTTAGTTCAACTAAATTTTGTCCAATAACAAATACATTTAGACTTTAGAGAGAACCAGAGAGACAATTGGTGCTAAAACAATGGAATGTAATCATTGCTAACAAATTTTGACATTTGTTTGTATTCTATATGATTACAATGTATTAACAAACATTGAGATACAAGGTTAGTGGTTTAGGGGGTTGAGTAAGGAAACTCTAGCTTTTAGAAGGTGTCTAAAGATGGCTTTGCATTTGGGAATGATCTGTTTTCTTATTTTGTAGAAGCAACAATTCCATGTCTATCTTCTGAATATCTGAGATGTCTGGTTCTTCACATGAGACCTCTCCTTGGCTTCAACAACTTAGAGACCAACGACCAACAATTTGCCTTATATCTCATCTTTTGATGTGAAATGAAAGATAAAGTTGAGTTTAATATTCTAAAACCAACTTCTTTCTACTCCTTCAATTAGGCTAATTAATGATGCGATGTCAGAGTCTTCTATTACTATCGCGTTACTCTTTTCATGGTAATTCAAATCTCGGAATGTTTACATATTTTGTTTAATTTCTTATTTGATGCCATGTATGCATCTACTTCATTGTATAAGCTGGATTTTCCAGTCCTTTTTCTTCGTAGAGATGACTTAAGTAGTTGAACATTTTCTTTCATTTGAGAGAAAGCATACTTAATGATATTGCAGACTCGTTAGAGACTTGTTCGAATCCGTTTGGCATGTTTCTCATTCGAGAGGACTTGTTGGCTAAGTGGTAACTGGAGGACATCATCAAGACATTCATATAATATTCTGAGACCATCCAATCTTTGGCATATCATTGAGTGAGAAGATGTTGAAGTTCCTTCAGATGATTTCAACCTTTGCAATTCTCCTCTGCACTTGCAATAAAGGATGAGTTGCTGTTGGCAAGCTCGTTGAACGAGCATGGTTGTAAGTTTCCATTGAAGTGACAAATTTTTCCTTCTATTGGTCAAGGCCTATTAAGGATGAAAATACAGAAGGTGTTTTTTGGTGTCTGTTTTAGAACAACTTCTTCTATGTTATATATGCAATGTCAGTTGATATAAGAAGAATCTTATCCTAACTCACTTTAGCTGTCATGTTTCTAATCCTCTTAATTCTCCTTCTTTCGCGCCTATGTTGATCTCATGAAAAGTAAGTGCCATGAAAAATTGTTTGAATTATGCACGACTACAATATTCTGTCAGCACCCATCTCCCGAGCAAAGATCACTCTCTTGCATATCCTGTGGATTTGAGCAGAGTTGACTGCTTAATTAGATATAACAGCCAGGGTGCAAAGGAATCTTGATAGCTCATATTCAATTTTAAATTATTTGCGCACGTTTGAGATATTCTACAATTCATCCAGTTTCATGTATAATAGTGGCAACTAGATTATGCATTAATGAGCTCAAGTAAAAAAATTAATGATCCCATTGTCGAAAATTGTTGGATCTGATGGAGTATATTCCGGAATGAAGATTAAATTGCAAATTTTATGATATGATCCACGAGCACTATGATGCATGATCTGTGGACTATTTACATATTTTGTCACTCTAAGCTACAGACAAGTTGCACAAAAACCATGTGTTAAAATGTTTGAATTTCCAATACAAGCTATACACACGAGTAAGTTGAAATATCCAAGACCTAGAGAAAAGCCATACTGGTCATGAGTTGGATTGTTTAAGTTTAGGTCATTTTTCTACTTGAGAGGAAACAAGTGGAATCTTGACAGTTCATAACTTGTGGGTTAACATTATTAATTGATCTTCATATTGTAGCACGCCACCAAAGTATAATCATACGGCTAATAATTTTACGATAGTTTAATTTTCAAGAGAATGGTAAGTAAGTTGAAAATATGAGCTATACCTCATAAAACATCTAGTGTTAATAAATACTATTGTGATTGCGCGCATGTCCTGAGGATGGAGAATATTGATGGAAAGTATCTGTTTATTGAAGGATATATTGCTAACAATTTGTTACATTTTCTGTATTCTATATGACAATTGTATATACAAGATTGAAAAGTTGTTGCATTTCGCTACACAAATTAGTGGCTGAGAATGTTGAGAAGGGAAACTCTGGATTTCAAGAGGAGCCTAAAGATTGCTCCCAATCCTTCTCCAGTTCTTGAATGCTCGATACAAATGACTCGAGTCGTTTAAGTACAGTTAGCATATGTGAGTGATCTATCTTCTCGTTTCGTAGAAGAAGCAACTCCATATCTATCTTCTGTACTTCAGAGATATCGACTCCTTCACATGAGACTCTCTTTGGCTTCAAAGCTTAGAGACCATAGACCAACCACTTGCCCTTGATCTCATATTAGGATGAGAGATGAAAGATAGAGTTGATTCCAATATTTCAAGACTAATTTCTTCAACTCCTTCAATTAGGCTAATCAATGGTGCAAGGTCAGATTCTTCAATTACTACTGTCCGGGTCTTTTCATTCTTCTTCATATTTTGAAGCATTTGCAAATAACTCTGTTCAATTTCTTATTGCATGCCATATATGCATCAACTTGATTGGATAAGCCAGACTCTCCTCCCCTTCTTCGGAGAGAAGACTCGAGCAATTGAACATTTTCCTTCATCTGATGAGAAAGAATCTCTTATGATGCAACAAGTATCCAAAACCTTGAGGGATCCATTAGAGACTTGTTCAAGTAATTTGGCATATTTTTCAACTGAGAGAACTTGTTGGCTAATTGGCATCTGGAGGACATCATCGACACACTCGTACAAATTTTCTTAGACCATCTAATCTTTGACATATTGTTGAGTGAGAAGACGTGGAAGTTCCTTCAGATGACTTCAACCTTTGCAACTGCTCCTCTGCAATCACAGTGAGAGGATGAGATGCAGTAGGCAAACTCGTGGAGGCGAACATGGTTTGTGGTCATTTGATTTGCCATTGTAGCTGTTATCTTTAGTTTTCTTAGTTCAAATTAATGAATTTGAAGAATGTGGATGAGGAGAGGTTGTTGTCGATGAAAGGCTATACTTGTATGCAGTATATATATGCAAAGGCAATGCAAACAAATAGATTCTTTTACATGCTTAGCCAAGTTGTCATGTCTCTGATCCACTGAATGCTCCTATTTTACTTATATCTCATTCATGTACATGGTTTTTGAAATGTAGTACTTTAATGTCTCAACAACAATGCATATCCCAGCTTCCTAGCAGATTGCAGCTTTACTAATTGTCCATGTATGTGAGCTGATTTTAGATTTTCAGGGAGCAATAAGAATCTTGAAAGCCTGTCATATTCAATTATATCAATTGCACACGTTGAGATAAATGTGATCTGCATAAACATCAAGCTGCTAGATGTCTATACGGTATAGCCTACTTGTCCATAATCTACTTATATTATACAGGAGTATACAACAGTAAGTTAGTGAGACTTTTTCTTGGAAATGACACAGGTTTAAGTGGAATATTGAGATGATCAAGTTGGATCTTTTTTACCCTTAACAGGTCTTCATACAAGCATCCTTTGCAGTAGAGTACGACAGCTTCACATCTAGATCATTCGAAATTTTAGTCACCAGGACATTTTATATTATTTTTAACTCTATGATACAGACAAGTCGCATAAAATCCCACAAAAACCATGTGTTAAAAGTTTGAATCTTCCAACACAGGCCATAACACACGAGTGAGTTTGAATGAGTCATTTACGACCTAGAGAAACGCCAGTACTCATGATTTGGATTGCTCAAGCCTAAGGACTAAGGTCATTGTTATAGTAGAGGTGAAACTAGTGGAAATTTTTCACAGTTCATTTACAAGTGATAATGTTATTCATTGATCTTCAATATTGTAGCACCAATTGCTATTATATGACTAGTCATTTTACAATAGGTTGATTTTCAAGAGAAGATTAAGAAATACAAATACACCTCATAAAATGATATAGGATGTGTCCTCGGCAGGGAAATGAAGATATTACATTTTTTCTTTTCAGTACATTCTGACAACTGTGAATGCAGAAACTTAAGAAAGTAATGTTGTGGTTCTTGCATGAGTTACTATGACGATTTTGGCTTTGCTTATGAAATTCCTAAGAATCCAAATCAAGAATTATTATTTCAGTTTAAAAGCTAATCATCGGATAACTTGAGAGAATCTCTATAAGGTTGAAAGTGATTAGACACCATGTACATGTGACGTTTACTACTGAGTAGATGATAATAGGAGTATTAGAATATTGAAGATTGATTTTGACACAACTTGTTAATTTTATGTATTCTATATGACTAAATTGTACATACAAGACTGAAAACAATTTACATTTCTTGTACTTTGTATAATACACAAGATAGAAACCTCATATGCATATTAGTGGCTGAGAATGTTGAGAAGGGAAACTCTATTTTTTTAAGAGGAGCCTAAAGATAACTCCCAATCCCTCCTCCAGTTCTTGAATGCTCGATTCAAATGAGTCGAGTCTTTCAAGTACACTTAGCATATGTGAGTGATCAATCTTCTCATTTCGTAGAAGAAGTAGCTCCATGTTTATCTTCTCAATTTCTGAGATATCAGCTCCTTCACATGAAACTCTCTTTGGCTTCAAAAGCTTCGAGATCAAAGACCAACCACTTGTCCTTGATTTCATTCTCGGATGAGAAATGAAAGATAGAGCAGACTCCAATATTCCATGACTAATATCTCAACTCCTTCAATTAGCTGATCAATGATCCAAGGTTCAAGGTCTTCTATTACATTTGTGCAACTCTTTTCTGTGCTCTTCAAATCTCGGAAACATCTATAGATCACTTTGTTTAATTTTTTATTGGATGACATGTAGGCATCAACTTCCTTAGATAAGCTGGATTCTCCACCCCTTTTTCTTCGAAGAGATGACTCGAGCATCTGAACTCTTCCCTTCGTCTGTGAGAAGGCATCTTAACGATGTTACAGGTATCCAAAACCTTGAGGGATCTGTTAGAGACTTGCTCTAGTAATTTGGCATATTTTTCGTTAGAGAGAACTTGTTGGCTGGTTGGCAACTGAAGGACATCATCAACACACTCATACAATTTTCTTAGACCATCCAATCTTTGACATATTATTGAGTGAGAAGACGTGGAAGTTCCTTCAGATGACTTCAACCTTTGCAACTGCTCCTCTGCACTCACAATGAGAGGATGAGATGCAGTAGGCATGCTCGTGGATCGAAAATGGTTTATGTTCATTTGATTTGCCATTTTAAGCTGTTATCTTTACTTTTCTTAGTGCAGATTAATGAATTCGAAGAATGTGGATGAGGAATGGTTGTTTCTTGCTGAATGGTTAGACAGAGAGTTAGCCGTTTATATATGCAAAGGCAATGAAAACAAAGAAAATATTTGTACATGCTTAGCCTAGTTGTCATGTCTCTGATCCACTGAATGATCCTTCTATTCCTCTATTGTCTCATTCATGCACATAGTTTAAGACATGTAGTACTTAAATATTCTATCAACCAC
The DNA here is from genome assembly GCA_037355625.1 of Petunia x hybrida. Classification (NCBI taxonomy): domain Eukaryota; kingdom Viridiplantae; phylum Streptophyta; class Magnoliopsida; order Solanales; family Solanaceae; genus Petunia; species Petunia x hybrida. The sequence goes on from JBBBVM010000045.1 coordinate 6,873,858, forward strand.
CATGCATACCAGCAAAAGATTGCAGTGCCATTAAATGTCCAATATGTTATATGAATGTGAGCTGATTTTAGAGCTTTCAGGGAGCAATAAGAATCTTGAAACCCTGTCATATCCAATTATATCAACTGCACACGTTTGAGATAAATGTGATCTGCATAAATGTCAAGCTGTTATGTGTGTACGGTTTATTAGCCTACTTGTCCTTAAATATACTTATATTCATTATATATGCAACAGTTTATTGAGACATGTTGAAGTTTGTTCAATTGATGCAAAAAATCTAGAATAATTAGTTGAGAAAATCTTGAATAATTAGTTACTTAGTTCAAATTTTGAATTTTGAATTTTGAATATTGTTAAGTTGTTGAGGTTTTAAAGCTTTTTAGTTGCTGAATTTTTTTTCCAGTTTGGCTATAAATAGCCATAAGTTGAATAAGAAAAGTAGAGACTATTTTCAATCCTACTTTTAGTCTTATATTTGTTGCTCCATATTTTCAACAAAAACCAACAATTGGTATCAGAGCCTCAACTGATCTTAAGGGATCTGTGAGTCGGACAAATACTTTTAACCATTTTTAACCCATATCTATTTTTAACCTTATTTTCAAAATGACAAGCAACAGTCTCTCTTTGAATGCCCCACAAATCTTCACTGGTGAAAACTATCAAATTTAGTCAGTGAAAATGAAATCTTATCTTGAAGCCTATGATTTATGGGAAGTTGGAATGGCAGATACACCATTACCACCACTCCCTGAAAATCCCACTCTTGTTCAAATTAAAGCCCATTCAGAAGAGAAAACCAATAAATGCAAAGCCAAAACTATTATTCAAAATTCAGTTGCAGATTCAATTTTTTCTAAAATCATTGCATCTGAGACTGCAAAAGAAGCATGGGAAAAACTCAAAAAAGAATATCAAGGAAGTGATCGAGTCAGACAAATGCAGATTTTGAATCTGAAAAGAGATTTTGAATCTCTCAGGATGCAAGAAGATGAGACTATCACTAAGTATTCTGACAGAATCTCTGTGATTGTTAATAAAATCATAATGCTTGGTGATGATTTCTCAGATAACAGAATTGTTGAAAAAATTCTTGTGATAATTCCAGAAAGATTTGAGTCAAAAATTTCCTCCCTAGAAGAGTCAAGATCTTTCTACCATCTCTGTTGCAAAATTGATAAGTGCTCTTCAAGCACAAGAGCAAAGAAGAAGTTTTAGACATGACACAGTTATTGAAGGTGCTCTTTATGCACAAAATAAAAGAGAAAAAGTTAATTATCCTCTTTGCAAATATTGCAAAAAGAAAACACACCTAGAAAAGTTTTGTTGGTGGAGACCTGATGCAATATGTGGAAATTGTAAACAAACAGGTCATGTCACAAAAGTGTGCAAGTTCAAAGACAATCAAAAAAATCTGCAAGCACAAATAACTGAGGCAGAAATTGAGGAGGAGCATCTGTTTTAGACTGCATCAACTGACCAAAGGAGGAGTGTTGAAGTTTGTTCAATTGATGCAAAAAATCTAGAATAATTAGTTGAGAAAATCTTAAATAATTAGTTACTTAGTTCAAATTTTGAATTTTGAATATTGTTAAGTTGTTGAGCTTTTAAAGCTTTTTAGTTGCTGAATTTTTTTCAAGTTTGGCTATAAATAGTCATAAGTTGAATAAGAAAAGTAGAGACTATTTTCAATCCTACTTTTAATCTTACATTTGTTGCTCCATATTTTCAACAAAAACCAACAAGACATTTTCTTGGAAATGACATTAAAATTTTAGGTGGAATACTGAGATGATCAAATTAAAAGCGTATTTTAAAAAAGATTGTCTCAATACACTTACTCAAAAGATACATAATTGAGAATACAACAGCGACGTAACATAGGAACTTCCCTTGGGCTTGGGCCACATTCTTGGATACAGAAAATTTTGCCAGATGGCCTTTTGGCGAGGTGCTGACTAGTATTGCCGCTGTTTTTTTAAATTCGTGCAAGAATAGCCTAATATTTAGGTTTTGACAGGTCCGTGTAAGTTAATTTGCTTACAAGTTTTGGTGGATCTGTTGAAACTTGGTCGTACTCTTTAACTTGAAGGGTAAACATATGTCATGCTATTTCCACTTGAATCAAATATGTGGGACTAGGAATTATTTTGCAGCTGACTTTAGTTAATATTTACAGCTTTAATAATGTTGTAAAAGAACTAAGTGTGGCTTGATCACTCTATATATTTAGGAGTTATTTGGAAGACTACTACGTGCAACAGCTGATGGAGTTGATGCTGTGAAGACACAAGGGAACTGGTTGATAAGCGTACTCAAGGGCAAAACAAATTATCACTACTTCAGCTGCTGATAGAGAAAGAAACTGTTGGTGGTGAAGAATTCATGAGCCTTTTCATGGATGGCAAGGCCAAAACTATACGTTGCATGATTTAACCAATATGTTGTATTAACAAAAATATACATACAATGTACACGTTGAGAAATTCTTTAAATATTTTGACAAATAAGAGTGAAAAACTGACATGTGCATTTACCACCAAATGATCTATTCCTTTGTTGTACATAGTTCTAAGTCGATCACACTTTAAAACAAATGATACAAGAACTTGGGCTAATTATGTGATGACAAGAATAATTGATTGGACCAAAAGAATGATACAAGTGGGGTATTATTATGATCCTCTTCCACCGCGCTTTTTCTCTTCTAGAATTGCAGCCTCATTCAACATGTCGGCTGCATCTTTGTGCATGTCTAGCTTGGATAGGGCAACTGCCTGCATGTAAAATGCTGTAGACCAATCTGGGTAGACACATTGTGCTTGCATTGCATCTCTAAGGGCGGCATCTGGTTGATCACACATGAGATAACAAAGGCTTCTCCGTGCATAAACAGTTGGTGACACCATTGTTCCCACATCTACGAACTGCAATGGGACACGACGAAATAAGCAGATTGCCCTAGTGTAAAGTGTTCCTCAGTTTACCCATCTTATCCAAATAAATAAAGTAATAAAAGCACTCCATTAAATCAAATTCAGCTAAATCATCATTCGCCAGCTAATATCCATGCCTCAATAAGAGTACAAATCATCTAATACTACTCTAATCACAGCTAAAAAAGGTGATGCAGTAAAGCATCAAATGCAGCTCCAAATTTATGCCTTCCATATCAGCAGTAATCTCATTCTTAAAAAGGCTTTACATTATGCTACAATATAAGCAATGATGGAGCCTATACACTGGACATGATATTTAACATAGCAGATTAACCAGTCACACAAATAATCAACATGTTACGACCTTGCCTATACACTGGATGTGATATTTAACATGGCAGAATGTTAAAAATAAAATGCATTAAGAATTGCAGCAGTCCATGTGTTTATCTCTTACCAGTTATTTATTACATACTACCTCTGTCCCACTTTGTTTGTCATAATTTCCTTATTAGTCTGTCCCAAAAAGATTGTCATATTTCTAAATTTGGTAATAATTCAACTCCAAAATTACTTTTTGACTCATTTATAGCCACATAAATATTCATGGCTTATTTTAGACCACAAGTTTCAAAAGTCTTTCCTACTTTATTAAACTTTGTGCCAAGTCAAACTATGACAAACAAATAGGGACGGAGGGAGTAGCAGTTATTTAGTTTCTATGTTATCCCTAATTCTTAAGAGTTGGTTTATAAGTTTTAGTTGTTTGTAAACTTTATATTAGTCTGAAGTTTAAAATGGAGTATGCAGTTTGTTCTTGCAGACATCTCTCTGTAAATTTTATGTTCTTCATTCTCTGAAAAACTTGCACAGAATAACCAGTCACACAAATAATCAGCATGTCACAATCTGGTTAACCAGCATAGAGTTAGATGTCAAAAATGCATGGAATCTACTTCTAGGGTTATTGGCCAAGGCTGATTCACTGGTCATACAATAACCAAAATTACAACCTGGTGAACCGGAATACAGACAGTATGAAATCAGATGTGGAAAAGACACTGTAAATGCAGGCCCCTTTCTGGTATTCTTCTATTAAATGGTTGAGTAAAGATGGGTTCTAAGCTCAACAGGTGAATACTCAATGTCAAGCAGCTATTTGGCAGTGCTGGGCAACTTGAGTAAACTGGACGAGGCTCCTCTAATCTGGTGCTGTAATATCTCTATTTTTCTAACTACTTAAAGTTAGTACTTACACTATGTATGTTTTTGTTGTACATAAAGTTAGTACTTAAGCGAATAAATTTTTTGTTTTGCGCGCCAAAAGACGGACTAGGAACTTAAATGAAATTAGTGGAAGGTGAGAAAATTTCTAGCATGTACTGATTCGAAATTTAAGAGCTTGACTAGAATGAAGTGTGATGCTGTATTTAGTATAGATATGTTAATGGGTGAAGCCTAATGGAGATATTACAATGTCATTTGAGAAGGTTAATAAGTGGTTTAGTAGAAAGTTTTATTTGAGTCACATTTGGAGAAGTCTATGGAGCATGTATATATACTTGCTGCTGCCACATGAGAAGTAAGGGTCAAAAGAAGAAGTATTAACTCCTACCGTTGAAAAGTTTAAGAAAATTTCACCCCGTAAGTGCGGCAGCCACCGTTTATTTTAATTATATGTCATTATATATAATGTCTATTCTCTTATATAAGGAATGATAAATAGGATAAATGCTACGGGTTTGGTATTGTATAAGGCCCAATTAGTAAGCCAACTTTCACCCTAGTCGTATGATGTGAAAACTCGCGCAGCACTAGGGTATTCTTTTACGCACAGAATTCATCAATGATCAAATTACGGCAACTACTACTCCTACTGATGGGTCATGCAACAAAGCATCTGTGATACTCCAAAGGACAATTACTCTATTTAGAAGATTGCCAATTTTTCAGAGCCGAAGCCAACAAGGTCTTCCCATAAATATTGTAACAGTAATATTTAAGGAGTTGGGGTGAGTGGTGAGATTATAATCCTATTAAAGCGTTCAACATACAAACAGGGATAGTGTTCTGCAGCAGCAAAAACAATAATCATTGGCTGTTAAATGGTTGTTCAAGAGTCCACGCAAGAACACCAAAGAGAGCAATTTCTAGGATTCCTTCAAAGAGAATTTAACCCATTGA